>CM055060.1:30674351-30723623 GCA_029204045.2 Tillandsia leiboldiana
GGGGAGCGCCTGTGTTGTTTGTAAGAAGAAGGATGGATCACTCACTCCTGCGGTTGTGCGTGGATTATAGGGAATTTGAACAAAGTGACCATAACCGGAACAGTATCCCCTCCCCCGGATAGATGATTTGTTTGATCAGTTTTACGGGAGCATCGTGTTTCTCGAAGATTGGATCTGCATCCGGGTTACCACCAACAGCTTAGGGTGAGGGCCGAGGACATCTCCAAGAACGGCTTTCAGATCCGCGGTAACGGGCATTATGAGTTTACTGTGATGCCTTTTGGGTTGAGACTAATGCCCCTGCCGCATTCATGGACTTGATGAACAGATTTTTTCGTCGTTTTTGGGATCGGTTTGTGGTGGTGTTCATAGATGATATTCTGATCTACTCCCGGAGTGATCTGGAGCCGAGGAGCACTTGAGAAACCGGCTACCGCTTTGCGGCCAGAGAAAAAGCTGATGCTAAGTTCAAAAAGTGCGGAGTTTTGGCTCCGGGGGTTGCCTTTCTGGTCATGTGGTTTCAGCTGCTGGAGTGGCGGTGGATCCGGCCAAGGTGGATGCTATTAGAGATGGCCGAGGCCGACGACCATCACCGAGTTGCGGAGTTTTCTTGGATGGCGGGCTACTATCGGCGCTTTGTGAAGGCTTTGCGAAGCTTTCCTCTCCCCTCACTCGTCTGACCAGAAAAGGGGTTTAAGTTTGTTTGGAGCGAGATTTGCCAGAGCTGTTTGAGGAGCTGAAGCAGAGGTGATGACCGCTCCAATCCTTGCCCTCCAGTATGGGGGAAGGATTTGTGATCTACAGTGATGCCTCACATAGTGGTCTGGGGTGTGTGTTGATGCAGCATGGTAGGGTAATTGCCTATGCTTCGCGGCAATTGAAGGACTATGAGAAAAATTACCCTACTCATGATCTGGAGTTGGCAGCGGTGGTGTTTGCTCTGAAGCTGTGGCGGCATTATTTGTATGGAGAGCATTGCGAGATATATACTGATCACAAGAGCTTGAAGTATCTGTTCACCCAAAAGGAGCTGAATTTGAGGCAACGCCGGTGGTTGGAGTTGTTAAAGGATTACGATCTGAGTATCCTTTACCATCCCGGCAAGGCCAATGTCGTGGCAGATGCTTTGAGTAGGAGGACGAGTCTGAGCTTATTGATCTCGCAGCAGGCGCCGTTGGTCGAGCAGATGAGGCGGTTACAGTTGGAGGTAGTATCCCCTGGGGTCTCTGCTAGACTCATGTCTATGGTCTTGCAGCCCACTCTGTTGGAGAGGATCAGGGACACTCAGAGTGAGGACCCCCACTTGATGAGGATCAGGACGCAGCTTCAGGCGGATCAGACAGGGGATTTTTCTGTGGATAGCTCGGGAGTACTGCGGTACAGGGACCGAGTGTGTGTGCCTATGGATCAGGAGATTAGAGATCAGATTTTGAGGGAGGCCCATTTTACACCTTATACCATCCATCCTGGAGGTACTAAGATGTATAAGGACCTCAAGGCACTGTTTTGGTGGCCCGGGATGAAGCGGGACATTGGGAGATTCGTAGCTCATTGTTTAACTTGCCAGCAAGTGAAAGCAGAGCATCGCGTTCCTGCTGGTAAGTTGCAGAGTCTTCCAATTCCCGAGTGGAAGTGGGACCACGTCACTATGGATTTCGTCACTGGATTGCCGAGGGCGCAGAGCGGGGCTGATGCGATCTGGGTTATTGTGGACAGACTCACCAAGTCGGCGCACTTCTTACCGGTTCAGATGACTTGGTCACTGGAGCGTTTGGCACAGTTATATCTGGATGAGATAGTGAGGCTTCACGGTATCCCTGCTTCGATTGTGTCAGATCGTGACCCGAGGTTCGTATCACGCTTTTGGGGGAGTTTGCATTCAGCATTGGGGACTCAGCTCAGGTTTAGCACCGCTTTCCACCCACAGACCGATGGACAGTCAGAACGCACCATACAGTCCCTCGAGGATATGTTGAGAGCGTGCGTTATGGATTTTGGAGGAGGGTGGTACCGGCACTTGTCGTTGGTTGAGTTCGCGTACAACAACAGCTATCAGGCGAGCATCCAGATGGCTCCGTTTGAAGCGTTGTATGGACGCAAGTGTCGGTCTCCCTTATATTGGAGTGACGTGGGTGAGAGAAGGACTTTGGGACCGGATTTACTTCTGGAGGCAGAGGAAAAAGTCAGGATTATTCGCCGGCATCTTGAAACAGCCCAGAGTCGTCAGAAGAGCTACGCCGATACTCGACGGCGAGACCTGGAGTTTCAGGTTGGTGATCATGTCTTCTTGAAGGTCTCGCCCTCGAAAGGGGTCCGGAGATTTGGAGTACGGGGAAAGCTCAGTCCCCGCTTTATTGGACCCTTTGAGGTACTTGACAGAGTTGGTCCTGTGGCATACAGAGTTGCCTTACCCCCGCGCCTGGCCGGAGTTCATGATGTCTTTCATGTCTCAGCTCTGAGGAGATATGTTTTTGACCCGTCGCACGTGATTGACTTCACTTCGTTGGAGATCGGCGAGGACTTGGTCTACGAGGAGCGCCCGTTGCGGATTCTTGCTCGTGAGGTGAGGGAATTGCGCAACCGGGCCATTCCATATGTGAAGATCTTGTGGAGCAATCATGAGGAGCGAGAGGCTACTTGGGAGCTGGAGACAGTGATGAGGGATGCCTACCCTTTCTTATTCGAGACTTCTGGCTGAGGTACGTCTGTTCTGTTTTCTTTGTTTCGGGGACGAAACTTTTTTTTAGTGGGGGAGGATGTAGGGCCCCTAAACTCCTTACAGCTTTTTCCCATGAATCCACTGTGCAAACACCTGTTGGTGGTGTATCTGGCCCATGGTGCATCAAAGGGATGCCACAGATGGACCCTGTGAGCTTTGGTTGGCTGTGTTGGCTTTCGGCTGCTTTTGCCGAATTTTAGAAAAGGAATTTGGCCAAATAGAGGGTGGAGTTGGATTCAGCGCGGAAAAACGCTTGAGAATGGCTTTTTGTTTGCCTAATTCTGAGTCCGGATGCCCAAAAGCGGGCTTCCGGAAGTTTTGGCAGTTTTTGGTGTTTGCGGGAGCCTCCGGCAAATTTTAGAGGCGGATTTTGGCGAAATGGACGTCGTTTTTGGAATCAGCGCGCGAAAACGGTCAAGATGGGCTATTTACTTACTGTTTTTGGGCTGCGGTTACTGTTCACGTCGGAACAGTGTTTCCGGCGATCGCCGGCGGCGGCGGGCATCGCCGGCGGGCGGCGGCGCCGCCTCGGGCAGGCGGCAGGCGGCGGCACAGGGCGCGGGGCAGGGCGCGGGCAGGCGCCCGGGAGCGCGGGCAGGCGCGCGGTCCACCGCGGAGGTCGTGCGCCGGGGGGCGGGCCACGTGGCGCTTTGCGGTTGGCCGGTGCTGCAGACGCGGTCCACGGAATTTGGTCCGGGTGCACGGTGGACCGGGTGGACACGTGGCGTGAGGTTATTGGTTCGGTGCTGTGCTCCCGGTCCACGCAACCGGTGGAGTGGGTGGCCGGGGGCAGGTGGCCGTACGGCGGGGCAGGTGGCCGTACGGCCCGGGTCAGCCGCGACGTGCGCGGTCCAAGGCGCGACGTGCGTGGTGCACGGGTTGCCGGGCCACGTGTCGCGTCGCCATTCGCTGGCGCAGGTGCACCGGGTGCAGTGGGGGCCCAGGGGAGTACTGGGCTGGACTGTGTGGTGGACCGGGCCGCACTGTGCGCGCCCGAAAGTTGTGGGCCGGGCCGCACTGTGCGCGCCCGGAAATTTCCGGGCGCCCGAAAATCGGGACTTAATGGGAATTATCCCAATTGTTTTCCTCAGCCTATTTAAAGGCAGCCCGAGCCTCTGTTTTGGGGCTTTTTCTCCCAACCACACCTCCTCTGCCCGAGCTCTCTTAAGCTAAGTTTTTCACCTCTAAGTGCTTGATCTTCCTGCCAAGTTCTAGGATTTTAGGAGGCACGAATCCCGAGGTTCCCCATTTTACGGCGCGGCGCGACGTTGCTTTCTAGTGTTCTTCTTCGGCGCAGCGGCAGTGTTTGGCTCCCCTGGACTACCCCGAGCTCACTTTTCTGTGATTCTTGCGCCGGCAGACTCCTAAGAGGTAGGACTTCATCTTTCGTTTTGGTCGCGCTTTCTCGTTTCGAGGTTTTGGCACGGATCCCGAGGCAAACATTGACCCCATTTTCTGTGTGGACTTCCTTGACAGCAGCGGGGTATTTTGGCCATATCTTCGCGCACGAGCATCAGACGGAAACGAGCTTATACAACTTTTTCATCTACGGATCGCAAGGAACACGCTCGTATTTTTCTTGGATTTTTGTGAGATTTATTTCGAGGTGATAATTACTGTTTCTCCGTGAACAGTGCACAGTTTTAACACAGATTTTTGTATGAGTGTATCCCCTTGCCGAATTTTTATCTTGACTTACCGAACTCGGATTTGGGCGTGCAAGGTACCGTTGCGAAGCTATCGACGCGAGGATCGCTGTGATATTTTTCTTGGAATTTTCTGGGCACTTTCTGCAGGTGATAATTTAACAGTTTTGAATCCGAGGTTGTAGGTGGTTATAAGAGCAATAATTGGGAGCCTAAGTGTAATTAGTGAGCTTTGTATTGTACCAGGAATATTTCGGGTGTGCTTATATTGTGGGAGCAAGGATTTGGAGTTTTGGTATTTTCTAGCTGTACGGACTTGGACAGTTTGCACCAGGTGGGTGGTTGTTGTACTCCTCTCCTTTGTTATGCCCACTAGGAATATCAGAGTACCCCTGTTTTGATGTTGCTGAATGCGTTAATTGGTAGACTCGCATGCTTTAGGGAGCAAATTATTGGTTATCTAATCCATGAAAAATTATTGTTAGACTGATTACTTGTTTTAATCGCTTAATTTCTGGACTGTATGCTTAGAGACAAGTGATAATAATTGAGGACTGCAAAACTGATGATTATTCTTATGGGACTGTCACCCTAGCTTATGTCACTTTAAACTGCTATTCTCGGAAACTGGACAAAAATATTGAGACAATGCATGATTAAATTGGTCACATGATTATGTCATCATTTACTGCTATACTATTTTGGGACTTGACTTAGGAGAAACCATGCATTTATTCTTTTCTCCTCCTTGTATTGACACTTGCGGCTTAGTCGCTCAGGTTCGAGCGTGTGTTGGACAGTGTAGTCGGATATTGGGGATTTGGGACAGGTTGGGTTTATGTCAGGGTGTTGCGGCGACCACGGATCTTGGGTGGTCGACCGGCTTATACTATTGCATCAGATTGGGTGTTTGGGGATCGGGCTTTCTTTAGTGGAGGGTTTTTCCCACTTCATTGAGTCTCGATCCAGTCCTGCTATATCGGGTTACTTGTGGTTACTTATTTTTCCTCGTGTGGGTCGCTCCCCACGAGTGCGACTCCGGAGTGCGCGGCAGACAGACTTGAGTCCTGGGGACTCCTTTTGCTTCGGTGTTATGCGTAGGCTGGCATACCCGTCGCGGCAGAGCAGGCTGTGCCAGTGTCCACTGGCGGTCAGATTGGGTCCTTTGGACAGACTTCTTTATACTGATGCATTTCTTTTCCCATCCGTGTTGAGTTATCATGTAGAGGCATATTAGGGATAGCATTTTATCAGTTGCTCCTTTTATCTACACCCCCTTTCTTTTCCTTTCCCTTTTTGCCTCTGATCACCCGGTGGGCATATCTGAGCTGAGGCTTTACCCACTAGGGGAGGCTACTGTTTATGGTAGTACTTACCCCCATTATTTTTCTTGTTCTTTTTCTCTCCCCTTGTTTTGCAGAGTCCTCAGTGGGAGTTGCTGGGCCGTCAGCAACTGATCGGGGCAAGCGCATCGCGGACTAGATAGAGAGCCTCCCGAGGGTTGTAGCTGGAGCTTTTGGGTACCTGGTCTTCTCAGACAGCTTTTGTTTATTTCTTTTTTGGGTCTGGCTTTTGCCAGCTGTTTGTATTTAGTGGTGAGCTGGGAGAGACATCTGTATTTTATTCCACTGTTGTACTCTTTTACTTCCAGCTTCTGTCTGAGATACAGTAGTTTTAGTTTAGCTCTGATTATTATGCTCTTTTATTATTATTTCTTATCTGAGCAGGTTACCGACGCTTCGTGTATGTGGGAAATACCGCATGCACGGCGGATCTGTAGACGGGCCCGGGTTCTGGTTTACACCCGGGGCGTGACAGAGGTTGTTGTTGATGTTGTCACCATCAAACCTAGGTCGAAATGGACTAAGGAAGAAATTGATGCATCTCCTTACAACGACAAAGGGATTAACGCTTTATTCAATACTTTGTCGCAAACCGAATTCTCTCGCGTCTCGGCATGTGAGACTGCGAAAGAAATCTGGGATGTTCTACAAGTTACACATGAGGGAACAAGCCTTGTGAAGATTCAAAAACTACAAATGCTTACGAGCAAATTTGACTTAATTTTTATGGCAGAAAATGAATCGTTCACAGATTATTATACACGATTGCAAGATATCGTTAATACATGTGCTAACTTGGAAGAGAAAATTCCAGAATCTAAAGTTGTAAGAAAGATTTTAAAAACTCTTCCTGAAAGATTTCGCCCTAAGGTTGCGGCCATTGAAACAGTAAAACACCCGGACGAAATCTGTGTAGAAGAATTAGTTGGTGCACTTCAAACTTATGAATTGACTTTTCCTACTAACAATTCTTCTGGAAAGCCTTCCTCTTCTAAGTCTTCTAGTTTTGCATTGAAAACAACAAAAGAAGAATACGCGGATTCATCCTCCTCAGACGGTGATGAGAATCTATCAATGGAGGATTTCGAGAAGCAACTTGCACTCTTGACGAGGAAATTTCGCCGAAGCTTTCAAAGGGGTATTTCAAACAAAACCTCATCCTTCGTAAAGTCCAAGAAAGGCAAAGGATCTTCAAGCTTTAAGTCAAGAAAGCAAGAGAGTTCTTCAAAGGACAAGAAGAACTCGGAGGGACAAATCCAATTCTTCATGTGCCGAGGCTACGATCACATATCAACGGAATGTCCCAACAAGAATCCGTCAAAGAAGAAGGCGATGCAAGCCGTCACTTGGGATGACACTTCCACTTCCAATGAGTCATCTTCCAGTGATGAGGACGATAACAACGCGACGGCATTCCACGCGTCCACAACTTCACCTTACATGTGTTTTATGGCAAGTACATCCGGTTCATTATCCAACTCCTCCCAGGTTGAAAAGAATGCAACAGACGATGAGCCGAGTGATTCCGAAGGTGAAGACTTTGCTTTTGCCTATCATAAACTATTGAAGGATTCAAATAAATTGGCAAAGAAAAATAAGAGTTTGAGAAGAAGGTTGTGGGATCTTGAAAAAGAAGCTAAAAAGACAACTTCTTTCTCAAACGCTCTTGAAGTGGAAAGGGACAATTTGAACAAGATAAATGTTTCCCTTCAAGAGAAGAACGAGCATTTCGAGAAGGAACACAACAAGTTGGTGGATAAGGCTAATTACTTCTTGAAGCTCTACACCGAGGCTCGACAAGAGAAGATGGAGATGACGAAGACCATATTCCAACTTAAGGAAGACTTGAAGCGTTTCTCTTATGGAAGGAGCAAGTTGGATAAGTTGCTTGGTCTTGGTCAAACGAATCATTTGGGCCTTGGATACAATCGAACTGGAAACAGTCCTAGTTCGAGTGAAACAATTTTTGTGCCTCAGTCGATTGCTCCTCCTTCTCCTCCACCGACGGAAATCAATGCATCCAACGACAACAAGCCTACCTCAATTCAGCCAGGAACAAATACTTCCAAGGTATGTTTTCGTTGTGGTTTTGCAGGGCACATCAGAAGCAATTGCAAGAATGGAGTAAAGTGATCAAATCAAGCGCCTCTTGCAACAACTACCAACAAGTTCATCCCCCGAAAATCAAAGGAAAATCTTTCAAAGGTAAAGAACTTTGGTAGTACAACTAACAAGACGACGTCATCATGGATTGCAAAGAAAAGTGATCAAGCGAACAAGACGCATTCACCATGGAAATCAATGTCATAATCATTGCCGACATATTCCAAAACTTGCAAGGTTTGGGTGCGCAAAGGTGAAGTCTTCCCTTGTCTTGTCATTCATACATCACTGCATGCTTATGACAACTCGTCTTGGTATCTGGATAGTGGATGTTCCCGTCACATGACCGGTGACAAAAATTGTTTTCAAACTTTAGAGAAAATCTCCGGAGGACTTGTAGTTTTCGGAGACGGTCGTTCTTCAAAAATTGTTGGAAAATGGACAATTACTATTCTAGAAGGTCCAATTTTGAACAATGTTTTATTTGTTGAAGGCCTTAGGACTAACCTCATTAGCATTAGTCAACTGTGTGATAATGGTTTTTCAGTTAATTTTTCTTCTGCTGAATGCATTGTAACTGATAAGGACCATTCATTCTTTTTGAAAGGGGTTAGATCTGATAATAACTGCTATGTAGTTCCTAGTAATTTTTCTGAAAATTGTAACCTAGTATCACTAGATAATGAAACTCTTTGGCATGAAAGACTAGGTCACATTAATTTTAAGGAACTTTCTAGAATATCAAACAAAGACGTGGTTAAGGGTGTTCCTAAACTGTCTTTTAAAGAAAACATTGTGTGTGGAGGTTGTCAAAAGGGAAAACAATCAAGGGCCACGCACAAGAATTTAAACCACGTGGGAACCAAACGGCCACTTGAATTATTGCACATGGACTTAATGGGGCCGACACATCAACCAAGTTTGGGAGGTAAATGGTACATTTTTCTTATGGTTGATGATTTCTCTAGATTTTCTTGGGTAGCATTTTTAAGAGAGAAAGCGGATACTTTCGATTCTTTTCATGAGATATGTCATCGTGTTATGATTGAGAAAAATGAAAAGATCGTTCGTGTTCGAAGTGATAGAGATGGAGAATTTATAAATTTAAAATTCATTGATTTTTGTACTTCCAATGGCATAAAACATGAATTCTCTGCACCCTATCACCACAACAGAATGGTGTAGTCGAGCGCAAAAACAGAGTAGTACAAGAGATGGCGCGTGTTATGCTTCACAGCCGGAAACTCCCGTTACATTTTTGGGGTGAAGCAGTTAACACCGCAGTCTATGTAATCAATTGAGTTTATTTGCGCCCGGGTACTTTGAATACACCATATGAGCTATGGTTTTGTAGAAAACCAAATATCAAGTATTTTCGAATCTTTGGGAGTCGCTGTTACATTTTACGTGATCGCGAAAATCTTGGAAAATTCGACTCTCGAAGCGACGAAGGAATTTTTATGGGTTATTCTACAAACAGTAGAGCATATCGGGTATTTAATCTCGAATCTAAAACGATGGTAGAATCTTTTAATGTTAAAGTAGATGAAGCTTTTCATTTTTCAACTAATAAACCTACTCCTGATATCTCTATTGATGATGAATCTCCTGCTAATGATAATACATCTTCTCATGATAATTCTTCCGATAATGTGGATGCATCTTATGGTTCTCCTAGTTTATCTGATGTGCAGGAATCATCACACATACCTCCGAGCACTCCGTTACCTCAAACGCTACGTATCTCCAAGGACCATCCAGAGTCAAATATCATTGGAGATCCACAAGAAGGAGTTAGGACTCGGAGACAATTGGTTTGTAGAGTTGCGTGTTACGTCTCCATGTTGGAACCAAAGAACGTTGATGAAGCTCTTCAGTATGATTATTGGATTGAAGCAATGCAAGAAGAGCTCCATCAATTCGAAAGAAACAAAGTTTGGGAATTAACGAAGCCCCCGAAGCAACAAAACATCATCGGTACAAAATGGATTTTCAAGAACAAGAAAAATAAAGAAGGTACCGTTATTCGGAAAAAAGCAAGATTAGTTGCTCAGGTCTATTCACAAGTTGAAGGAATAGACTTTGATGAGACGTTCGCCCCGGTAGCTCATCTTGAGTCAATTCGTATCCTTTTCGCAATTGCTTGTCATTTCAAAATTAAACTTTTTCAAATAGACGTTAACAGCACCTTTTTAAATGGTTTTCTAAATGAGCAAGTTTATGTGGCTCAACCGAAAGGTTTCATTGATCATAAACTACCTAACCATGTGTTTCGACTGAAAAAGGCTCTTTACGGTCTAAAACAACCACCGCGAGCATGGTACGAAAGTTTGACAAAGCACCTTTTGGAAAAGGGCTATACTCGAGAGGGAGCCAATAGGACACTCTTTGTGAAGCACTTTCAGGATAACTTCATTGTGTCACAAATCTATGTCGATGACATTGTATTTGGAGCTACAAGGAATAATGATGCTTCAAAATTTGCTGAAACAATGGAAAGCGAATTTGAGATGTCCATGATGGGCGAGTTGACATACTTTCTTGGATTGCAAGTAAAACAAACTGAAGATGGCATTCATTTATGTCAATCCAAGTATGCAATGGAGTTGGTCAAGAAATTCGGATTGGAGAACTCTAAAGACTTTCCGACTCCAATGGGAACTAGCAATAAGGGATTAGGAAGTGAATCTCATGGAGAAAGTGTAGACGAGAAACTTTACAGAAGTATGATTGGAAGTCTACTTTACCTTACGGCTAGTCGCCCGGACATTGCCTTCAGTGTAGGGATTTGCGCGAGATATCAATCTGCACCGAAGGAAATTCACCTAAAAGCGGTGAAACAGATCATCCGGTACGTCAAAGGTACACTAAATTTCAGAATTTGGTATCCTATGGGCACATCTCTCGACATAATAGGATATTCGGATGCCGATTGGGCTGGATCAGTGGATGATCGAAAGAGCACGAGTGGTGCATGCTTTTATCTTGGCCATTGTCTTGTTGTATGGCTTAGTAAAAAGCAAAACTGCATTGCACTCTCGACTGCCGAAGCGGAATACATTTCAGCGGGAAGTTGGTCAACTCAATTAATTTGGATGAAAAGCGTATTGAGCGACTTCCGAATTTCTGCGACTTCAGTAACAATTCTTTGTGACAACACTAGTGCCATTAACATTTCTAAAACCCTGTGTTGCACTCTAGAACAAAACACATTGAACTTAGATATCATTTTCTTAGAGAGCTAGTTGAATCAAGTTCTTTACAACTTTCTTATGTTTTAACTGAAGATCAATTAGCCGATATTTTGACAAAACCTTTGGATCAAAAATGTTTTATTCATTTGCGTAAAGCAATTGGGATGCTTTCTTTGAAATAACCTCTTTTGAACCTTTGCTAAGGATAGGTTTTGTTTTGTGTTTGTGTTCTTTCTTTTTGTTTGTAAATAGAACATTAACTGAGCATTAGTTAATTGACTTTACTTGCATGCTGTCATATTTTGAGAAATTTATTATGATTTGGATATCTTTAAAATTCATTTGATGCAATGATCATGTATATCAATTATTTTATCTTTAATTGATCAAAGTCAATTCCTCTCTCAATGATCTCTTGGTATAGTTTTTATCTTATTTGACAATTGAGTTAAGTATGAACATGAGATCAATTTTTGGTTGAATACTTAATATTTTGCATAATTTATAGCCAATTGAGGGGGAGTTTTTTTTGCTAAATGTTTAATGCTCGAAAGATGTGGAAAGAGTTACATCCTTAAGTGGAGTGTGAAAACTACCACCACATGGAGGAAAGAGCTACCACCTCGGTCGTCCGAGTACTGTGTGCAGCTACCATTGTATACCAAGCATGGTGACTTCTTGTTTACTTCATAAAATGCTTTTTGAAATACTTGACTCTGTCAAATTTCAAGGTTGGTATAAGGTGGGATTTTGAAAGAAAGATGCTCAAAGAGCCACTCCCTTAAAACATTGTGACTAAATAGCATTATCCAATTTGTTTAGGACTTCAAACATCTATCGATCTTTATGCTTCATTTTCTTTATTCGATTAATGATTTGATAAATGCATTACACTCTAGATCGTGATTGATGTTTAGAACTTGCTCAACTTTAGAGGATTTAATTTTTATAGATTTTCGTTTCATTATTTGAGTATTATTGATAGATTTAACATAATCTAATTCTTTTGATATGAAACGATGATTTCTGTTTAAAGTTGATGTGCAAGAATGCTTACATATTTTTTTTGAATTTTCTGGAATTTTTCAAAATTTTTCTGAAGAAAAAGTTGAAGCCGATAAGGACTGAAAGAATCCGATCCGGATCCCGAACGTTGGATTTTCTCTGCGAGAAGCTGATCCGGACTGGATTCTCGATCTGATACGGACCGCGACTAGGGTTTAATAGAAACGAAGGGTTATTTGAATTCTATTCTTTTCTAAACTTTGTTTCAAGCATCTGAGAGATTCTCTCTCTAGAATCCAACTGATTTGGACCCTTCTAACTCAAGTTCTTTCGATTCAAGTAAGTTTCTTTGATCAAAACTCAGAATTTTTACTGTTTTTGCTCTGCTCTTAAAAAACGTGAGGGATGTCATGCCTCTAATTCAATTTTGAACAGTTTTTGGTCAAATTTCTTTTGAAATTAGAACTCTGGGTAGATTAGTTTTGTTTCTATGCCTTGTATTCATTTAATTAACGGATTTTTGAGCTTCGATTTCTATAAATTCGATTTTAGGGCATATGTAACGAATTTTTGAAAAACATGGAATTGATCTATTTTTAAAATTCTTTTTGCAAAACTAACTTGACTCCTAGTCTCTATACACGATAATGATTGTTTGAGTATGATTTTTCAAATTTTTAGAAATTAGACAATTTTTCGTGTTCTTGAGTTCTTGCTCGCAGGCTCTGTTTTTCAACTCATTTGCAGCAATGGTGTTTGGATGGGTTCTAGCACTGATTGCAGCCATGGTTGGCACGCGAGCAACAAACAAGCTCAAGCGAGCTAAAAGGAGTCAGGACGAGGGAGAGTATGTGTCCCTGGACGATTCGGAGTTTGACACCGAATCGGAGGACTGGGAGAAGTTTGCGGAAGGAGTCGAGGCTGCAACAGCCAAGGAAACAACTGCATTGAAGGGGAAAGCTCCTGCAACTCATAAGGCAAAAACAACGCCAACCGCCGCAGAGAAAGGGAAAGCTCCAATGGAACCAACTACGGTTTCAATGGAAAGGAAGAGCGTTGCTCGAAAAAGGGGTATCATGCCCCGAAACCGTCAATTTGAACAGTTCGGGCGCGCCAACAGACCAGCTAATCGGGCATGACCTTTCAAGACCCGAAAGGAACGGTTTATTCCAACAATTTCAATTCAATGTAGCGGAAGAGTAAGCAATCAGAGAAAATATCTATGAATTTAAAACTTTCAGTCACTCAAACAAATAGTTAGAAGAAATGAAAGTACATCACTTGAGCGAAAAACAAATACTTTGTTTATAATACAATTCTCTTTTAACATGCAACTATCATACAAATTACATCCATATTTTTTTTTCTTTTCCAACATGAAACTTAAACATTTAAAGATTACATTGTTCCTCACATACAAAAGTTCGCTCAAGAAAATAAAACTCCAAAATGGTACTGGTGACTCCAGACTGCTAGGTCGCTACTCTGCTGGGCCCTTGCCCCTGTCGCGTGCCTCGCTCGATGTACCTGGACCTGTGGGGATGTCAGCCAAAGGGTGTGAGAACTACAACCAAGTTCCCAGTGGGTTCAACCACCGAGAGAAAATGCCCTGCACCGCTTAGTCTAATGGAAGCAATATAATAGAGAATGAAATACAGTAATAAAAGCTGTAAATCCTAGCTAGCATGCTTAACACTTTTACCTTTGCCATAACCTGACTTAATGCCGTTGTAAGGTGCCATTCTAACCAACCACTTACTTGACCAACTACTTTCTTTACTTTTCTTTGTGTTTTAATTAAAGTTGCTAACCCTCGGAGAATCTTTCCCAACGGGCCCTAGCCCGGCAGACATGCTGCCATAAGACATGTCACGCTCCGGAACCCGGGCTCGCCAACAGATCCGCCGTGCACACGGAATTTCCCGCGTACACGAAGCGCTGGTAACCTGCTCAGATATAAGATATACAATAAAAGAGCGTAATACAGAGCTGAACTAAAAGAACTACATAGTAATCTCAGACTGGAAATAAGATATACAATGATCTCCCAGCTCACCAAAATAATACAACCAGCTGGCTCAAGCCAGACCAAAAATAAGAGAAAAATACCACAGTCTGAGTGAAGGGTACAATATCTTGTCTAGCAGCAACTCTCAGTCTTACAGGAGATCTATCTACTCAGCGATCCCCTTACCTCGATCAGCTGCCGATGGCCTAGCAGCTCCCGCAGACGACTCTGCAAAAATAAAGGAGAAGGAAGAGAGGAACAACAATGGGGGTGAGAACTACCAGATAAACCAGTAGCCTCCCCTAGTGGGTAAAACCTCAACTCTAACGCACCCACTAGGACTACTAGTGGCAAGAAAGGAATAAGTGGTAAAGCTGTAAACAGAACTGCTGAATAAAGAGGAAACCACCACTAGCATGCCTCTAAATGCAGTGCCAAAAGGAATGACTGTATGTATGCATCAGTATCTAACATGCCTGCCTGAATAAACCCAATCTAGTGCCACCAGTAAAACTGGTACTGCCTGCTGTGCCTGCCAAATCGGGTATGCTGGCCAACGCATAACACCGATAGGGGATGGGAGTCTCAAGGACTCGAAGCCTGTCTGTCGCGCACTCCGGAGCGGCACTCGAGGGGAGCGACCCACACGAGTAAAGTATCTCAGTGATAAGTATCATAAGTGCCATAAAACAGCAGGATTGGATCACGACTATAATCAAAGTGGGAAAAACCATCCACTAAAGAGACCTGATACCCAATCTGATGCAATAGTACTCAATAAGTTGGAAAACTCCATCCACTATAAAAAGCCCGATCCTCAATCTAATGAAAAGGTCGACAAGACTCAAACTCAATCTGATGCAAAGATAAGCATCCGGTCAACCGCCTAATGTCTGCGGTTACCGCAATACCCCACAAGTCCACAATCTAGTATGATCTCGACTACACTATCCCAAACCCCTGCTCATACTTGAGCAACAAGCATCTGAATACAAAGGAGAGCAATTAAACATGTCAAGCCCCAATATGATAGTGTAGCAATAAATAGGGGCTAACTAGAGGCCCAAGCGAGCATGCAATTGCGCTATTTAAAAGCTGTAGAAAGGCGTAAAATATTTATTTTAAAAAGATTGATTTACTGTACTGATATAAAAATTATTTGCATGCGAGATTATAGCCTTTGTCCCAATCACAGTGTCCCAAGATAAGTTATCATATAATCTGTGGGGTTATATTAAATTTTAGGAGAGTTCGTCCCAGCGGTCCTCATCAATTGTCATATTAGTTCGTCCCAATGGTTCTCATCAATTGTCATATTAGTTCGTCCCAATGGTTCTTATCAATATTTTAGGCGAATTCTAATAATCCCAGTGAGCTTGTCAAAAATGAGGTAAGCAACAACCGCCCACCTCGAACAGCTCAAATCACACCCAGATAGTCTCCTGGCTATCCACAGTCCCCTAAAACTGCTGTCTGCCGAAAACGGTGCCCTACAGAAACACACATTGCACAGGGTGTAACTATATTATTCATAAAAATATAACTTTTGCTATTTTTCAAATAGCACGAAAAGAGAGGAGTTTTTCACCTCTGTATAGTGCTCAGAAAAATCCAGAAAAATTACGGTTACGTTCCTTGCGACGAGTAGATCGAAATCGACTCCTTAAACGCCTCGATCTGATGATCCTACACCAAGATAAAAATCGAAGAAGTCGCTGTTGTCCAGAAATTTCCACAGCAAAAAAGGGGGTCAAAGAGGCCTCGGGAACCGTGCCAAAAGTACAAAATGCAGCTGCCAATGCAGCTGCCCTGCAGCTGCACATTGCAGCTGCCAAGGCAGCTGCCCAGTTCATCACCTCTCTTTTCTTTCTTTTTCTTTTTCTTTTTCTTTTTTTTTTTTTTTAACTCCATTTTTTTTTTCCTGGCTGCAGCAGCTGCAGCAGCCAGGGCTGCTGGCTGTAGCAGCCAGGCTGCTGGCTGCAGCAGCTCCAGCAGCCAGGGCTGCTGGCTGCAGCAGCTGCAGCCAGGCAGCTGCGGCTGCTAGCTGGCTGCTTGCGCAGCCAGCAAGCAGCCGGCGCTGCTGCTGCTGCTGGCTGGCTGCTTGCAGCCGGCGCTGCTGCTGCTGCTGGCTGGCTGCTTGCGCAGCCAGCTAGCAGCCTGCGCAGCTGCTGCTGCTTGGAGCAGCAGCAGGCCCGAGCTCTGCATACCAGGAAAGAGAAGAGAGAGAGAGAGAGAGAGAGAGAAATAGGGAATTACCTTCTTCCTTCTTTCTTCTTCCTTCTTATTTCTTTCTTCTTCCTTCTTTTCTTCTTCTTTCTCTCTATCGTTTCCCGCTGCAGCTGAGAGAGGGAGAGAGAGAGAGAGTGAGTTTCAAACGAGGGAGAGAGAGCATTTACTCCCTGCAGGGGGTAGTTGGAGGGGGAAGGGGATTTTACTAAAATGCCCCCCCCCCCCAATTCCCTATATCCCCAAATTGCCCTAAGCAGTTTTTCCTGCAGTGAGCAAATTTGGATACCCTCCTTTCACTGCGTTTTGCCGTCAGCTGGGAGATCTAAACTGGAATTTTTCTTCTCCCTTTTATTCTACAAATTTTTCTTAAACTCTCCACGATTTCTTTTAAATTTTTGGGCTATTCTAAGCCCTCGAAAGAGAGCCCCGAAAAAGCTTCGCGATCAACTGCACTGTTAAAAACTGCAGTTTCAGAATACACGAAGCATTTTTCTTCGCTTCGTTCTCCTATTTTCCTCCAATTGCTCACCTCGTCATTTCACCCCTTTTAATCAGGAACATTTTCTGAGACACCCCACGATTTCTTTTGAATTTTTTGATTACTCTACGTCTTCGAAACAGGGCTCCGAAAAAGCTTCGCGATCACAGAATTCAGCTTCACGTTTCACCCCGTAAGTCCTCGGGGTTCAAGTCACTTTTGTTACGGAATTTGAGTTGGCGTAGTTTCGTGAAAGTCTCAAGTCTTGAAGATTGAAGGTGAAGAAAGTTGGATCGTTTAACTCAATCTCAAGAAAGAAGAATTCAAAAGGATCAGGTATGTTTAACCTAAGATTTTGTGTGATCCGAATACTTCTTGTAGTGTAGAAACACTTGGAAGAATCTTTCATTGCATAAAAATCAAAAACTGGACTTGGGACATGTTCAGGATCCGGATCAGGTTGTTCGATCCGTATCCCGAAGGTGGTTCGTTCATACACCAGTTCAATCCGGATCGTAGCCTCTCTTGATCCGGATCCCGAACACTGAGTTTACCATCTTCCTTGAACGATCCGGATCAGGCTTCGCAATCCGGATCCCGAACGTTGATGTTTGGCGAACTGTATGAACGATCCGGATCAAGCACTTCGATCCGGATCCCGAACCTTCGTTTTTCTGGAATTGCCTGACTCGTTACGACGATCCGGATCACAGTTAATCCGATCCGGATCGCCGTCCGTAAAATCTCCAGAAATGTTAGGTTTTTGATTCTTATCTCCTTCCTAGGGTTTCTAACCTATAAATAGACCCTATGATTCTTTTTCTAGGGTCAATCCACAGTGAATCGAAATAGCCGTCATTTTCATATAACATCTTTTACGGCTCTAGATCCACATAGAGAGAAGAAAGGAAATCATTAGAGAATACTCTATGTTTCTTCATCTATATTGATTAGTTTGATTCTAGGTTTTCATACTCACATCTTGAGTTGAATCAAACTAATGAATACTTAGATGGTATTTCCGATCTATCTTTGATCTAAGTATTCGGCGGATCATCACCACCCAAAACAACGATTTACCCCAAAAATCGGCGCGTGGATTCGCGTGTCCTTGTGGATTCAAGGTTCAACCGCTCTCGTGGATTCGGAGCGAGGCACGTTCGTGGATTCGAAGGGTGCTATTGGGTGAAGACTGTGGATTCGGTCGGACGTCGTGGATTCGACGTTGGACGCCGTGGATTCGGCGTTGGGCGCAGATCGTGGATTCGAGAAGCGTCGCGGAGCGAGCGGAGAAGATCCTCTAGGAGCGTATGGAAAAGGTTGAGTCGTAAGTGTGTACGGTAAATCACCTTGTACGTGTTTTAATTCTAGTGGATTTCTGCCGTGTTATCGGTCCCGTGGTTTTTTACTCCGGTGATGGAGTTTTCCACGTAAAAATCTTGCGTATTATTTTTATTTCCGCATTGGGTTTTTATCGCAACGATTTTTGAGTGTTTATGCGTTTACACCTATTCACCCCCCTCTAGGTGTTTTTTCCCCTATTTAGATCCTTATTACATATAACCCAACAAGTGGTATCAGAACGGGAATAGGGTTGTAAACAATGGTTGAAGGTGGAAACATCAACCGACCCCCGTTTTTCGATGGAACAAATTATGCGTACTGGAAAGTACGGATGAAAGCCTTTTTAATTTCCATCGACGAACGGGTGTGGCAATCGATTGAATTAGGATGGACTAATCCAACTGAATTTATTGGTGATGTTCGCACCTTAAAACCTAGGTCGAAATGGACCAAGGAAGAGTTAGATTCATCTTCTTACAATGGCAAGGGAATTAATGCTATCTTTAATGCCTTATCTCAAACTGAATTCTCTCGCGTCTCGGCATGTGAGACTGCGAAAGAAATCTGGGATGTTCTTCAGGTTACACATGAGGGAACTAACCTCGTGAAGATTCAGAAACTGCAAATGCTTACGAGCAAGTTTGACTCTATCTTAATGGCAGAAAATGAATCTTTCACGGACTACTATACACGATTGCAAGACATCGTAAACTCATGTGCTAATCTGGGAGAGAAGATTCCAGAATTTAAGATTGTAAGAAAGATCTTAAGAACTCTTCCTGAACGATTTCGCCCAAAGGTTACTGCCATTGAAACTATTAAACACCCGGACGAAATACGTGTAGAAGAATTAGTTGGTTCATTACAAACTTATGAAATGACATTTACTACTAACAATTCTTCTGGAAAGGCATCCACTTCTAAGTCTTCAGGTTATGCGTTGAAAACAACTAAGGAAGAAGACGCGGATACGTCCTCCTCAGACGATGACGAGAATCTTTCTATGGAGGAATTTGAGAAGCAGCTCGCTCTCTTGACAAGGAAGTTTCGCCGCAACTTTCGAAGGGGTAATTCAAGCAAATCTCCATCCTTCGGAAAGTCGAACAAAGGCAAGGGTACTTCAGGTTACAAGTCAAGAAAGCAAGAGAACTTCTCAAAGGATAAGAAAAGTTCAGAAGGACAACTACAATGCTTCAAATGTCGAGGCTACGGCCACATTGCAACGGAATGTCCTAACAAGTATCCGGCAAAGAAAAAGGCGATGCAAGTCGTCACTTGGGATGACAACTCAACGTCAAATGAGTCGTCTTCGAGTGATGAAGAAAAGAGCTCCACCGCATTCCACGCGTCCGTATCTTCACCCTTCATGTGCTTTATGGCAAGTACATCCGAGTCGTTGTCCAACTCCACTGTTGAAAAGAACGCAACGGACAACGAATCGGATGATTCGGAAGGTGAAGATTTTGCTCTAGCCTACCACAGACTTTTGAGGGACTCAAAGAAAGTGGCTAAGCAAAACAAGAGTTTGAGAGGGAGAGTGCATGATCTCGAAGAAGAAGCAAAAAGAGCGACTTCTCTCTCAAACGCTCTTGAAGTGGAAAGGGAAAACCTGATAAAAGAAAATGTTTCCCTTCAAGAGTCCAATAAGCAACTTGAGAAGGAACATACAAATCTGGTGGATAACGCGAATCACTTCTCAAAGCTCTACAACGAGACTCGACAGGATAACCTGGAAATGACAAAGACCATTTTCCAACTCAAGAATGACTTACAGCGATTCTCTTCAGGAAGGAGTAAGTTGGATAGACTTCTTGGACTTGGTCAATCAAATCGGTTCGGCCTCGGATACACTCAAACTGGAAACAGTCCAAGTTCGAGTGAGACAGTTTTTGTGCCTCAGTCGGTATCTCCTCCTCCGACACCGGAATTCAAGACAAACAACGACAACAAACCTACTTCATCCTCTTCAGAATCGTCAAGCACAAAGGTATGTTTTCGTTGTAATTTTGCAGGGCACATTGGAAGAAATTGCAAGATTGGAGCTCAAAGATCAAATCAACCACATCTTGCAACTGCTACCAATAAGTTCACTCCATGGAATTCAAAGAAGGATTTTCCTAAAGAAAAGGACATTGGTAGTGCTTCAAACAAGACGATGACAAAAGAAAAAAACCAATCTTGCAAGACGTCTTCATCAAGGAAAACTTCCCAACCATTGCCAACATACTCCAAAACTCAAAAGGTTTGGGTATGCAAAGGTGAAACTCCTCCTTGTCTTTAATCGTTCTTCGATTAAATCTTGTGTAGTTTATGTATACTACTTTCTTTTCTTCTTTTTCTTTTGGCCGACCCGTCAACCATCTTTGGGAGGTAAATGGTACATTTTTTTATTGGTTGATGATTTCTCTCGATTTTCTTGGGTAGCATTTTTAAAAGAGAAAGCTGATACGTTTGACTCTTTTCATGAGATTTGCCATCGTATTATGATTGAAAAGAATGAAAAGATCATTCGTGTTAGAAGTGATAGAGGTGGAGAATTCATAAATTCAAAATTCATTGATTTTTGCACTTCAAATGGAATTAAACATGAATTCTCGGCACCCTATACACCTCAGCAGAATGGTGTTGTTGAGCGCAAGAACAGGGTTGTTCAAGAGATGGCGCGTGTGATGCTTCATAGCCGGAATTTACCGCTACATTTTTGGGCTGAAGCCGTGAACACCGCTGTCTATGTCATTAATAGAGTTTACTTGCGCCCAGGAACTTTAAATACACCATATGAGCTGTGGTTTAGTAGAAAACCCAATATCAAATATTTTCGTGTCTTCGGGAGTCGATGTTACATTTTACGTGACCGTGAAAATCTTGGAAAGTTCGACTCTCGAAGTGATGAAGGGATCTTTTTGGGTTATTCTACGAATAGCAGAGCATATCGAGTATTTAACATTGAATCTAAGACGATCGTAGAATCTATAAATGTTAAAGTAGATGAAGCTTTTCACTTTGAAACTGGAAAATCTACCCTCGATATCTCTCTAGATGATGATTCTCCTGCTAGTGCATCTTCTCATAATAATACTTCCAATATTAATGATGCATCTAATGGTTCTTCTAGTTTATCTGATGTGCAGGAATCATCTCATATATCTCCGAGTACTCCGTTTCAACAAACGTTACGAATCTCCAAGGATCATCCGGAATGGAATATTATTGGAGATCCACAAGAAGGAGTCAGAACTCGGAGGCAGTTGGTTTGTGGATTCGCTTGCTACGTATCTTTAATCGAACCAAAGAACATAGATGAAGCTCTTCAGGATGACTACTGGATTAAAGCAATGCAGGAAGAGCTCCATCAATTTGAGCGAAACAAAGTCTGGGAATTAACGAAGCCTCCAAAGCAACACAATGTGATAGGTACCAAATGGATCTTCAAGAACAAGAAAAATGAGGATGGTACTATCATCAGGAACAAGGCACGATTAGTTGCTCAAGGCTATTCTCAAGTAGAAGGTATAGACTTTGATGAAACATTCGCCCCTGTAGCTAGACTCGAGTCCATTCGTATACTATTTGCTATTGCTTGTCATTTTAAAATCAAATTATTTCAAATGGACGTTAAGAGCGCATTTCTAAATGGGTTTTTAAATGAGGAAGTTTATGTGGCTCAACCGAAAGGTTTTGTAGATCATAAACAACCTAACCATGTTTTTCGTTTGAAAAAGGCTCTTTACGGTCTGAAACAAGCACCGCGAGCATGGTACGAAAGGTTAACAAAGCACCTTTTGGAGAAGGGCTATACTCGAGGGGGAGCTGATAGGACTCTCTTTGTGAAGCATTATCAAAGCAATTTCATTGTAGCACAAATCTATGTCGATGACATTGTATTTGGCGCAACAAGAGATAACGATGCTTCTAAATTCGCGGAGACCATGGAAAGCGAATTTGAGATGTCCATGATGGGCGAATTGACTTATTTCCTTGGATTGCAAATTAAACAAAATGATGAAGGTATTCACTTGAGTCAATCCAAGTATGCAAAGGAGTTGGTCAAAAAGTTTGATCTAGAAAATTGTAAAGATTTTCCGACTCCAATGGGAACTAGCCACAAGGGACTTGGAAGTGAATCACATAGTGAGAATGTAGACGAGAAACTGTATCGAAGTATGATTGGAAGTCTACTTTACCTCACGGCTAGTCGCCCAGATATATCTTTTGGTGTTGGGATTTGCGCGAGATATCAATCAGCACCAAAGGAGGTTCACCTGAAAGCGGTGAAAAGGATCATCCGGTATATCAAAGGATCAATTAATTTCGGAATTTGGTATCCTATGGGAACAAGTTTGGATATTGTTGGATACTCAGATGCCGATTGGGCAGGATCAGTGGATGATCGGAAAAGCACGAGTGGTGCATGCTTCTATCTTGGCCATTGCCTTGTTGCATGGCACAGTAAAAAGCAGAACTGCATAGCACTCTCGACTGCCGAAGCGGAATACATTTCAGCTGGAAGTTGCTCAACTCAACTCATTTGGATGAAAAGCGTATTGAGCGACTTCCGCATTTCAGCATCTTCGGTAACAATACTTTGTGACAACACTAGTGCAATTAACATTTCTAAAAACCCTGTGTTGCACTCTAGAACAAAACATATTGAACTTAGATATCATTTTCTTAGAGAGCTAGTTGAATCAAATACTCTTCAACTTTCATATATTTCAACTGAGGATCAATTAGCTGACATTCTAACAAAACCTTTGGATCAAAAACGTTTTATTCATTTACGAAAAGCAATTGGGATGCTTTCCTTGAAATAAACTTCTTTTTGAAACCTTTGCTTAGGATAGGTTTTGTATTTGTTTTTGTTTTGTTCATTATCTATGTTTGTACATAGGACATTAATTGAGCATAGATCATAATTGACTTTAATTGCATCCTTTCGCACATTTAGAAATTTATTATGCTTTTGCCATCATAATATTTCACTGTTGCAATGATCATTTATGTTAATTAAATCATCTTCTAAGTGATCAAAGTCAATTTCTCTCTCTCTATGATCTCTTGGTATAGTCATTATCTTATTTGACTGCTTAGTCGAGTATGAAATCGAGATCAATATTTGGTTGAATACTTTATATCTTAAATAATTGATAGCCAATTGAGGGGGAGTCTTAGAAAAGGTAAAATGCTCAAAAGATGTGGAAAGAGTTACATCCCAATGAGGAGTGTGAAAACTACCACCACATGGAGGAAAGAGCTACCACCTCGGTCGTCCGAGTATTGTGTGCAGCTACCACATGTATACCAAGCATGGTTGTTCAAATTTTTGATTAAGTAAAATGCATGTCGAAATACTTGACTCTGTCAAATTTCAAGGTTGGTATAAGGTGGGTTTTTAAAGAAAGATGCTCAAAGAGCCACTCTCTTCAACAGATTGTCTAGATACATTATCTATTATATTTGGGATTTCAAATATCTATTGATCTTTGTATTTCATTTTCTTTACTGAATTGATGATTTGATAAAGGCATTACTCATAAGATCAAGTTAGATGTAATTGAAGGTGTTCAACTTTAAGGGATTTAATTTTTGTAAATTTTCGTTTCATTTTTGGATATTATTGATAGATTTGGCATAATCTAATTCTTGTTGTATGAAACGATGATTTTTGTTTAAAGTTGATACACATTTGCGCTTACAATCTTTTTCTGGTTTTTCTTGAATTTCTCTGAAATTTTCTAAAGAAAAAGTTGGAGCCGATCCGGATCGGGCTAGATGATCCGGATCCCGAACGCAGGAATTCTTCTGCGGGCTGACGATCCGGATTGTATCTGCCGATTCGGATCCCGAACGCAGTTTCTCACTGCGGGTAGCCGATCCGGATCGCAGTTATGAACTGATCCGGATCGCGGCTAGGTTTTATAAAGAACGAAAGGGGTTTTTGATTTCTTTTACTCCAATCTTTTGTTCCAAAGTTTCCAGAGCCTCTCTCTCTAGATTTCATCCTTCCTGGAAGCTTTCAAATTCAAGTTCTTCAACTCCAAGTAAGTTTTATTGATCAAAATCTCGGTTTTTCACCGTTTTTCTCTTTTCCTCCTCAAACGTGATGAATTTCTTGGATCAACTTTGTTTGTGGATGGTTTTTTATCAAATTTCTTTTGAAATAAGAACTCTGGGTAGATTAGTTTTGATTATATGCTAGGTATTCTCCTGATTAACGGATTTTTAGGCTTCGATTTCTAAAATTTCGGTTTTAGGGCATATAATAAGGATTTTCGAAAATCATGCAATTGATCTATTTTTAAAAGTCCTTTTGCAAAACTAATTTGATTCTTAGTCTCTCTACATGATTATGATTGTTTGGGTACAGTTTTTCAATCTTTGAAAATTAACAATTTTTTTCATGTGTTCTTGAGTTGGTCTACACAGGATTCCTTTTCTCAAGAAACCATTAGCAATGGTAATCACTTGGATTGTTTTTCTACTTGCGGCTATGGTTCATACGAGAGACACCGTCAAGCCCAAGAGGGCTAAGAAGGCTAAGAAAGCGAAGAAAGCTAAAGATGATTCCGATACAGAATCTGAAACGGAATCAATTAATTGGGATGAACTGCAAGTTGAAGCAACGATTGTTCCGACTGCTTCAAAGGGAAAAGCACCTGCAGAAACATCAAAGGCTCCGCCCACTGCTGCTGAGAAAGGCAAAGCTCAAATGGAAGAAACTTCTGGGAAGACAAGAAGAAAAAGTATTGCTCGCAAAAGAGGGAGTGCACAAGGAATCTCCATTGAGCAACCAGCTGATAGGCAAGCACCTCCTCAAGACTTTGTCAGCTCGGCTAGAATAAAGGATTTTGAAAACAGAGAATGCATTGGAGAAAGGCATGTTGATGTAAAAGCCTTAAAGCAGCGTTCTCAGACGTTTGGGACTTTGTTTGACCAGAGAGGTCTTGCTTCCATTTGCGATTTCCCGGAGACCACTGGGTATTGTCTTCACTCAGTGAGGATGTTTTATCAGAATGCCTGCTATCTAGTTGATCAGGAAAGCGGGCGTCGGGATTTTCAAACATTAGTCAAGAATGTCAGAATCAAAGTAACGCCTCAGCTAATTGGTGAAGTACTAGGGATGGACGCCCGAGCCGATGGCACTCATTACCTGAAGAATCAAGCCTTCAACACCTACTCCTGGAGAGTGGTAGTTGATGGAATCTGTGTTCCAAATACTCGGTCGACAGGAAACTCCGTTTTCTCGAAAGAACTACGACCAGAGTACCGCATCTTAAACCTTATTGTTTGTTACAATATTATTCCAAACATGAACACAAAGGTTCTTCGGTGGGAAAGAATGATATTCCTTTATCTACTTGGAAACCCCGCAGCAGCAATGGGAGCTAACTTAAACATTCCCTACGTCATCTGGTCAAGGATGGCACGATATGTGGAGCAAGCTCATCCGTCAGAGAGACTACCTTTTCCAATGATCATCATGCGCATTCTTCGCAAATTTAAAGCTGACACAAATGCGAGTTCCTATCTGCACAGTCTAGGAACGATCAATGACACAACAATTGTAAAGTCTCTTTCGACGAAGCCAGATGAACCTTTCATACCTCTTCACCGGCAACGAGAACAACGACAACAAGCAACAACCTCTGCACCGGCAGCAGCTCCTCCAATGCAACCAGCACCACCATCACAACCAGCACCTCCGGCACAACAAGCACCGCAATCAACTTCTGATGATGATGCATCTGTTACCTCAATCTATAAAGAACAGCAAAGGCTCTCCAACGAGCAAGAACGTATATCAAATGAACTAATTGAGGTAAAGGAAGAAATAAAGAAGGTAAATAAAAATCAATCAGCAATGAACAAGCGAATAAAGAAGATTTTCCAAATCCTCGGCTGTATCAGTTCAGACGAGTCTGAATAATCCGTATCCTTCTAATTTCTGTTTATTATGCATATGTTTAAATCCTTCTGTTGTGCAGGTTTTTAAGTTTTAATTTGAGTTTTTAGTTCTCTAACTTAAACTGTTAACCATTCTCTCCACTTCTGTAATCTTTGGCTTTATTTGTGACAAAAAGGGGGAGAGAGTTTAGAACAATGATTTGAACAATGAACAATGATTGTGAAAATCTTGATGATGAAGATTTTGTATACATCAAGGTAAGTATCACTTCAACTTCAACTTTGGTTTTCATCTTGTGATTGTTTGCATGTCTCGACTAACTATTCGACTATCTATTTGGGCATGTAATATAACTAACAAGTTGATGTTGGACTAACATTGTGTGACATTTGGTTTTTAATTGCATAGAAGATATGTTGGTTTTTGACTATGATTCTCTTACATATCTGAATTCTCAAATGTCATGATGATCAGATAAACTCTATCTCTGTACTAGGTTTTGTATGCTAAATATTCTTGAGGTATCTAACGATCTCTTTTTGTCAAGAATGATTTCTTTGTGCAGAGAGTACAGATGTCTAAGTCTAGAGTCTGTTTTAGGAGTTTATCTCATGTTTCTAAATTTTTGGATCTCCATTGTAAATTTTTGTTGTATGGTGATAGCAACAAAAATATCTTTTTGAATTTTCTTTAGTGGATCTGTGTTTTGTCACGAAACCGCCAAAGGGGGAGATTGTTACGGAATTTGAGTTGGCGTAGTTTCGTGAAAGTCTCAAGTCTTGAAGATTGAAGGTGAAGAAAGTTGGATCGTTTAACTCAATCTCAAGAAAGAAGAATTCAAAAGGATCAGGTATGTTTAACCTAAGATTTTGTGTGATCCGAATACTTCTTGTAGTGTAGAAACACTTGGAAGAATCTTTCATTGCATAAAAATCAAAAACTGGACTTGGGACATGTTCAGGATCCGGATCCCGAAGGTGGTTCGTTCATACACCAGTTCAATCCGGATCGTAGCCTCTCTTGATCCGGATCCCGAACACTGAGTTTACCATCTTCCTTGAACGATCCGGATCAGGCTTCGCAATCCGGATCCCGAACGTTGATGTTTGGTGAACTGTATGAACGATCCGGATCAAGCACTTCGATCCGGATCCCGAACCTTCGTTTTTCTGGAATTGCCTGACTCGTTACGACGATCCGGATCACAGTTAATCCGATCCGGATCGCCGTCCGTAAAATCTCCAGAAATGTTAGGTTTTTGATTCTTATCTCCTTCCTAGGGTTTCTAACCTATAAATAGACCCTATGATTCTTTTTCTAGGGTCAATCCACAGTGAATCGAAATAGCCGTCATTTTCATATAACATCTTTTACGGCTCTAGATCCACATATAGAGAAGAAAGGAAATCATTAGAGAATACTCTATGTTTCTTCATCTATATTGATTAGTTTGATTCTAGGTTTTCATACTCACATCTTGAGTTGAATCAAACTAATGAATACTTAGATGGTATTTCCGATCTATCTTTGATCTAAGTATTCGGCGGATCATCACCACCCAAAACAACGATTTACCCCAAAAATCGGCGCGTGGATTCGCGTGTCCTTGTGGATTCAAGGTTCAACCGCTCTCGTGGATTCGGAGCGAGGCACGTTCGTGGATTCGAAGGGTGCTATTGGGTGAAGACCGTGGATTCGGTCGGACGTTGTGGATTCGACGTTGGACGCCGTGGATTCGGCGTTGGGCGCAGATCGTGGATTCGAGAAGCGTCGCGGAGCGAGCGGAGAAGATCCTCTAGGAGCGTATGGAAAAGGTTGAGTCGTAAGTGTGTACGGTAAATCACCTTGTACGTGTTTTAATTCTAGTGGATTTCTGCCGTGTTATCGGTCCCGTGGTTTTTTACTCCGGTGATGGAGTTTTCCACGTAAAAATCTTGCGTATTATTTTTATTTCCGCATTGGGTTTTTATCGCAACGATTTTTGAGTGTTTATGCGTTTACACCTATTCACCCCCCTCTAGGTGTTTTTTCCCCTATTTAGATCCTTATTACATATAACCCAACAACTTTTCGACCCGATGCCCTTCGCGTCGGCCCGAAACGCACCGAACTCGACAGAAATCATATTTAAAACGTGTTACAAGTCTTCTCGCCGCATTTCGCCATTTTGCGAACTCGGCGAACGTGGGTCTAAGTTTTACAAGCTTGAAGCTTCGGCTCTCAACTACAACTCACTTTTCGGCTCGACGACTTTTGCGTCGATTCGAAATGCTTATAACCCACTTGTAATCACATTTGAAATGTGTTACAAGTATTTTTACCGAGTTTTGCTATTTCGCAGAAATCGGTGCACTACATTCTCCCCTCCTTTAGGAGTTTCGTCCGCGAAACTAAAACCCACGTACCTTAGGATTTATTCCTCGAACAAGCGAGGGCAGTGCTCCCGCATCACGGCCTCAGGCTCCCACGTGGCTTCTTCTTCGAAATGCCTTGTCCAAAGCACTTTTACATAGGGGATGGAGCGGTACCTTAGCCTCCTATCACGCCGATCTACAATCTTATACGGAAACTCATCATAGCTCATATCCTCCCGTAGATCAAGCGGTGGGTACTTGATTATGTGCCTCGGATCATGGACATACTGGCGGAGCTGTGACACATGAAATACGTCATGAATTCCTGCCTAGTCTGGGGGCAAAGCCACTTTATAGGCCACTGGGCCAACACGCTCCAATACCTCATAAGGTCCAAGAAAGCGAGGGTTTAACTTTCCCCGCATCCCAAATCGCACTACACCCTTTGTGGGCGACGCCTTCAAAAACACATGATCCCCGACCATAAATTCTAGGTCGCGCCGCCTTTTGTCCGCATAACTCTTTTGCCGACTTTGCGCCGTCACTAGACGTTGACGCGCAATTTGCACCTTTTCTTCGGCCTCTTGCAATACATCAGGACCCAGTGATGACCTCTCGCCAACCTCACTCCAATGCAACGGAGACCTGCACTTCCTGCCATATAATGCCTCGAAAGGTGCCATTCCAATGCTGGCTTGGTTGCTGTTATTGTAGGCGAACTCCGCCATGGGCAAATATCGCTGCCACCCTGGGCCATAATCCAGGACACACGCCCTAAGCATATCTTCAAGGATTTGATTGGTCCTTTCTGATTGACCATCGCTTTGAGGATGATAAGCTGTAGTGAAATCCAGGCGTGTTCCCAGAGTCTCGTGAAAGCTTTTCCAAAATTGTGACACAAATCGGGGATCCCGATCCGACACTATAGAAACAGGAACTCTATGAAGGAGCATAATCTCATCGATATACAACTGCGCCAATCTGTCCTAGACCAGGTGGTGTGGACAGGCAGGAAATGAGCCGCCTTGGTCAACCTATCCACCACCATCCAAATTGCATCGTGGCCCGCCTGAGATCGAGGCAAACCCACGATAATGTCCATAGCGATGTTCTCCCATTTCCACACGGGAATCGGCAGATTTTGAAGCTTGCCCGCTGGAAGTCTATGTTCAACCTTGACCTGTTGGCACACTAAGCATCTAGCCACGAAGTGTCCATCATCTTTCTTCATGCCTGGCCACCAAAACTGTGCCCTCAGGTCCTTATACATTTTTGTGCCGCCGGGGTGGATAGTATACGGCGATCGGTGTGCTTCTTGAAGAATCATTTCACGAATATCCTCGTCATTAGGTACACACACACGACCCCGAAGCCTTAAGATTCCCACAGAATCCACAGTAAAATCCCTTGCCTCGCTACCTTCTAAATCTGACCTCACCTTTTGGAGCTTTTCATCTGTCATTTGCTTTTCTTTGATTCTCTCCAACAAGGTAGGTTGCACAGTGAGCGTCATAAGCTTCGCGGGTGCCCCGGGAGCCACAACGTCAAAGCCAAACCGTCTCATTTCAGATTGCAACGGGTATTGGTCGGTAATGACCATGGCGATATTTTCCACGGACTTCCTGCTTAGTGCGTCGGCCACCACATTTGCTTTCCCCGGGTGGTACAAGATGCTAACATCATAGTCTTTTAAGAGTTCCGGCCATCGACGCTGCCTCAGGTTTAACTCCTTCTGTGTGAACAAATACTTGAGGCTTTTGTGATCCGTGTAAATCTCACAATGTTCCCCGTAGAGGTAATGCCGCCATAGCTTCAATGCAAAAATCACCGCGGCAAGCTCGAGATCGTGAGTGGGGTAGTTCTTTTCATAACTCTTCAACTGCCGGGAGGCATAGGCTATAACCCTCTCGTTTTGCATGAGTACACACCCTAACCCACTCCCCGAAGCATCACTATAAACCACGAACCCTTTCCCCGCAACGGGTAAAGCAAGGATTGGAGCCGATGCCAACTTGTCCTTGAGCAACTGGAAGCTTCTTTCACAAGCATCGCTCCAAATGAACTTAGCTCCTTTTCTTGTAAGGTCGGTGAGTGGAATGGTAATTTTGGAAAACCCTTCTACAAACCGTCTATAATAGCCCGCGAGTCCGATAAAGCTTCGAATCTCGGTGACATTTGTTGGTCGCGGCCAATCCTTCACTGCTTCAATTTTCTTGGGGTCCACCGACACCCCTGCCTCAGAAATCACATGACCTAAGAATGCCACTTCCCGGAGCCAGAATTCGCATTTCTTCAACTTCGCGAATAGGCTCCGCTCCCGAAGCATTTGTAGAACCTGTCGTAGGTGATCCTGGTGCTCGTCATCACTTCCAGAGTAGACTAAAATGTCGTCAATGAAGACGACGACAAATCGGTCTAGGAAAGGCTGAAAAGCGCGGTTCATTAAATCCATGAATGCCGCCGGGGCATTAGTCAACCCGAACGGCATTACATTGAATTCGTAATGTCCATACCGCGTTCTAAAAGCCGTTTTATGCACATCCTCCGGCTTAATCTTTAGTTGATGGTATCCCGATTGAAGGTCAATTTTTGAAAATACCCGGGAACCTTGCAACTGGTCGAACAAATCGTCGATCCTCGGTAATGGATATCGGTTCTTGATTGTCAATTTGTTGAGCTTCCGATAATCCACACATAACCGAAGTGATCCGTCCTTTTTCTTCACAAATAGGACCGGAGTTCCCCAAGGAGATACGCTAGGTCTAATGAAACCCTTGTCCAGCAAATCTTGCAATTGAGCCTTAAGCTCTTTCAACTCCGCCGAGGCCATTCTATAAGGAGCCTTCGAGGCTGGCGCCGTCCCGGGAACCAAATCTATTATGAACTCAATTTCCCGATCCCTCGGCATGCCCGGCAACTCTACAGGAAATACGTCCGGATATTCCCGCACCACGGGAATGTCTTGCACATTAGGTTCCTCCTTGTGCCCTTCCACCACGATAGCTAAGTAAGCCACACATCCTCTGTCGATAAGCTTCTTGGCCCGCGAAGCCGAGACCACCGAGGCAAATAGAGAACCTCTACACGCCTTGAACACATATTCCTCTTGTCCCGGCTCCCGAAAAGTGAAAACTCGCCGCTCGCAGTCGATAGTGGCGTAGTACTTAGAGAGCCAATTCACTCCCAAAATCACATTGTAACCCCCTAGCCGTCTCAAGACCAAGAAGTCCACGGTCATAATCCACTCGCCAATCCGCACTGGACAGGCGGGACAACTCTCAGAAATCTCTAAGGAACCACCAGGCACTTGGACCATTTTAGTACTAGTAGACTGTAGAACATCAAACCCATGTCTCATGGCAAAAGATCAACATATGAATGAATGCGATGCACCTGTGTCGAATAAAGCCCTGCATCGAACATCATTAATAAAAATTATACCTGCCACGACATCGTCGGCCACGGGCTCCTCCTCCTTCGCCTGAGCGGCAAAAACCCGCCCGCTCGGCGGTCGCTGTGGAGCGGCAGGGCGCGCAGCTGGTAGAGCTGGCACCGCCTTCTGGAGTTGTTTCGGGGCAGCCTAGATCATCAGCACGGCCGGGGCGGGGTGCGTGCCCTTCCAACATTCTCGAGCAAAGTGGCCCGGCCGGCCACAGTTGAAGCACTTCCCCTCGCGCTCTGGGCACTCGGTCAGTCGGTGTTGCCCTCCACAGATGACACACCGCTTAGGGGCCATAGGCTGCCGGGGCCCCCGAGGGTGCTGTTGGTGTCGCGGCTGCTTAGGGGGCCATTGAGAGTGGCCATGAACCCCAGAACCACCTTGGTATCTCTTCTTTTCCTTTCCTTTACTCTTCTCCTTCTCGTACGCCTCCCGCTCTCGGCGCACCAGCATATCACCCCGCTCCACGAGGCGAGACCGATCCACGATTTCTCTATAGGTCGCAATGTTGAACGGCTGGACCTTTGCATAGATAGCTGGTCGAAGTCCCCGTTCGAAACACCGCGCCTTGTCCCACTCGCTCCGCACAACGGTGGGCAGACAGCTCACGATGCGAGAGAACTCGCACTCGTACTCTTGGACCGATCGACCTCCCTGACGAAGGTTCTTGAAATCGTCCTCCATTTGTTGCTTGGCGCTATCGGGGAAATAAGTGGCAAAGAACAACTCCTTGAACTCCTCCCAGATTGGCTCGGGCAATGTCGTCCTAGCCCGTCTCACCAATTCTGCCTTCCACCACCGATGTGCCATATTATCCAGGTGGGGGACCGCCAGAGTAACGCGGTCCCGCGCCGGAGTCCGGAGGGTCAAGAACAATCTCTCCATGGAGTCAATCCAGGACTCCACCACCATCGGGCCAAACTTGTCGCCGCTGATGGTTGGCGGGTGGAACTTTTGAAAACTGGCGAGGCTCTTCATTGCCCGATACTGCTCCGCCCTCTGTGCTAGTGTCACGCCCCGGGGGTTTGAATCGCGCGGAAGGGGAGCCACCGATGCTCCTAATTCAACCATATATTTTTTTTTGTAAACCAATGCTCCCCGGTGCGTGTCCAGACCCGCCGCATACACAAATTCACTCTGCAAACGGGCAGAGTCTCCTTTGTATATGCACGGCGTCTCAATTACAAAATGTCTCACAAGGTGTAGCACATACAATCTCTAGCCACATCAGTTGGGGTCTCGTTCACATACAACCAAACAACTCACATGATATTCTAATATTCACTTAGAACATAGAGGCCGATGTTTTGAAAGGATAAATAATCACAAGGTTTTGAAAGCGGCATCCACACGATGCCATCGTTTTAGGAAAGACCGTTTGAAAGCCACATAAATCCACAGGGTTTGAAAATTCGGTGCCCACACGACACCCACGTTTTAAAAGTAGTTTTCGCAACCGGTTTTCTTTGCTTTTCATTGTTTGAAACGGCCAAGTAAGAAAGAATGTAACAATCATTCGTTTATTCAAAAAGGAAGAGGCAACATCCACTTCGACCCCACGGGGGTGTCGCAATCCACAAACTAGCTAACATGAGTAATAAAAGAAAAAGGAGAGAAGAGTCACTGTATCTAAAGTCACTAAAAAAATCAGGACAGCACTCTCGCGGCCTCACCGGTGCCCTAGCACTCGCCCCTGGACGAACCTGTCACGGAGTGGGTAGTCAGTGACTAGAAATAGCATGATAAGCATAAGAGAAACAAAAATAGGGCAAACCACAAAACCGGAGCAACCATCCCTCTCATGTATCATCCGCATTAACCACACCCTGTATCATACAACATCGGGCACCTTTCCCGATGTCCACCGCCGAGCACCTGCCTCGGCCGCCGAGCACCTTCCTCGACATCACCGCTCACACCCTGTATCAAAACAACATCGGGCACCTTTCCCGATGTCCACCGCCGAGCACCTGCCTCGGCCGCCGAGCACCTGCCTCGACATCACCGCTCACACCCCCCACCCATGGGGGCCCCCATTCCTAACGCCACCGTCGCGTGGGGTACACGGGTCAACGTACCACTTTTCCGGAAAAGCACACCCTTGCGGTGGTCAAACCGCTGGTGTGAGTGTAGCAATCTCGAGCCTCAACCGAGCACCAACCTCGGCGAACCAGACCGAGCACCTGCCTCGGCAATCAAATATCCACACAATAGCTTTAACAGGGTTTGCAAATGTAAACATGCAATTACTAAGATTTTACACCTTTTCCCATAACCAGACCGAGCACCTGCCTCGGCAATCAAATATCCACACAATAGCTTTAATATTCTGAAAGGTCACGTCGATCCTCGTCCCCAACGCTAATATTCCCCGAACAACCCTACCTTTGTTCGGGGGGGGGGGGGGGGGGGGGGGAACTGCCCGCCCGGTCTTCTACCGCGACAGTCGTAAATCCGGAGGTCCGCATCACCCACCGAACCCCTTAACAAAATAAACATAGCAACAATGAAACTGTGCATAAAGAGGTTCAAAGGGGTACCCACCTGGGACGCGAAGGAAAGGTTGTGCGGAAAAATTCCAGTCAGAAGTCCTCCCACCTTGCGCCCGGAAAACTAAAGTAGGAAAAGTAACGTTAAAAACATCGTCGTGGTCAAAAACACTCAAAAACGGGGCGAATCGAGCCAAAAACGGAGCTCCCGGGCTTCCGGGCTGTAGTCTGGTGCACGGGTCCATGCGTGGACCGGGTTCACGGCTCAGAGGAAGCGGCAGCGTAAACCGGGCTCACCCCGGGGGCGTGCACCAAACGGAATGGGCCGGGCCGGTGCACGACAAAGCGCACACCGGGCTCACGCGCTCCCTGCCGAGGCGGCAGCGCCGGGTGCACGCCTGGCGCGTGCACCGCGCGGCCTGGGCCGGGCTGGTGCACGCGCCCGTGAGCCGGGTCCTCACTACCGGGCTGCGGGGGTGTGCGCCGGGTGCACGCTTGGCGCGTGCACCGCGCAGCCTGGGCTGGGCTGGTGCACGCGCCCGTGCACCGGGTCCGCCCCTCCTGGCCGTGCGGGCGTGCGGCGGGTGCACGGGTGGCCTGGTGGACCGCGCAGCCTGAAGCCGTACGGGAGGGAACAGTAAACCCTAATTTCGCCCCCCCGCGGCTCCGGTTTCACGATTTCAACTCCGTTTCCGCTCCCGTGCGACTCCGGCGACGACCCCGGGGGCATGATAACGGCGGCGACGGCCTCCCGTTCAACGACGGCGGCGGCGGCCTCCCGTTCAACACCAAGTAATGCCCAAGACAACCACAAAAGGAAAACCTCACATCGAAACAATAACCGGGGAGACCCGAACCGCTCACCTTGTTTTCGCCGGTGGGGGAGAAGGAGGAAAGAGGGTCGCCCGTTCCTCGCTCGATCAATCTCGCAGGAAGGCATCTCCCCATCTCTCGTCTCGTTTGCGCCGCTTCTTGAAAAGAGAGGAAATATCGATTCGGGTTCCTCTTTTTCTTTCTTAAAAGCGCCGCCTTAAATCCTAGCCGTCAAGAGAGAAAACCAAGAGGGAAAAACCCTACGACCCTCGGTTTTAAGGAAACCCTAAAAACAACCAGCGGCTAGGATTGTCTCGAAAAGCGTGTCATCCACTCGCACGGATCCCAGAGCGCCTAAAGGGGTCCGAACTTCAAAATTTTATTCTGGGAGAACCGGGAGTCGGAATCCGAAACCGATCGCGTCCCCGTTCTCCGTTTCGCGAGCCCTTCCGCCTAAAAATGTCCGCGAGTCCCGACGGACTTTCCGGAAAAACACCAAAAATTGTCCCACAGTCGGACAGTCATAAGAAAAGGGGTAACGGGAAGGGTCAAGGAAAGGCCAGGTCTTACACCACTCACCAATAAAAACAAGTTTCGTCCCCGAAACTTAACTCCCGCCTGCGGCGAAGAGGTCCGGGTAGCACTCCCCCATCTTTGACTCTGGTTCCCAAGTTGCCTCACATTCTTCCTGGTTGCTTCACAGCACCTTCCCATAGGGGGATCGTCCGGTTGCGCAACCTTTTTGTCCTCTCGTGCTAAGATCCGCATCGAGGTTTGGCAGTAAAGCCAACCGGTATGTCACCGGGCCTACGCGCTCCAAAATCCCGAATATCGGGTCATTGACTCCAACCAACAATCCCAAAAGCTCGGATTATAAGAAATACGCAACCCATTTACTTAAGGCGTTCTGTCACACCGCCACCGATCTTGACCTGACTCAACCCACCTGGACGTCTAAGGCGTACTGTTACAACGCCTCGGGTCTTGGCCCGACTCACCTCACCTGGACGTCTAAGGCGTACTGTTACAACGCCTCGGGTCTTGGCCCGACTCACCTCACCTGGACGTCTAAGGCGTACTATTACAACGCCTCGGGTGTATTGTCACAAGGCCGGAAGTTGGACCTATTTAACCCTTAACTAAATAGCCAACATAAAAGACAACTAAGTCTTCACCTCCTTATTGGGCAGGAGGGTACGAAGCATTACTTCTAAGGGTTTCTCTGGGGTCGTGGCCAAAATTTCTCTTGTAAGAGGTCTTCCTTGCTACTACCTCCCTCGTTTCTAGCTTATCGGGCACACGAATTCGTCCCCGGAACCTTATTACATCATCCGAGTCGCTCGTAAAAATTTCCGCCTTGCTCCGAGGACATTCTGTCTCGCACCAGTTGTAGTTACGTGTCCGTCGTTTGGTCTCCCAAGATCCCCTTGGAGATTCGTCAGACTAGATCTTATAGTCCTTTCCGGGCTTCGGCTGTATGAGCACTGGCGCCTGTGTGCGTCTGTCTTTAAGTTCTTTGAAACTCTTTTGGCACTGGGCTGTCCAGACGAATCTCTACCCTCTTTGGGTTAGTCGATTTAGAGAAGTGGCCTCCCACGAAGCGTCTGTAGTTGCCTGCCCGTCCTAAGAAGCTTCGGATCTCCGTCACCGTTGTTGGCCGAGCCCAGTTGGTCACTGACTCGATCCTCCTCGGATCCGCTGCAATTCCAGACGTCGAAATGACATGCCCCAAAAAGTCCACTTCACGGAGCCAAAACTCACACTTTATGAGTTTGGCATAAGGTTTCTGATCTCGGAGGGTCTAGGGGATCACTCGCGAGTGCTCCCCATAGCCCTCGTCTGTGTGAGAGTAGATCGGAACGTTCTGTTGGGTCACGTATATGATACGGATCTAAATAGGGGAAGAAACACCTAGAGGGGGGTGAATAGGTGTAAACGTATAAACACTCCAAAAATCGTTGCGATAAAACCCAATGCGGAAAATAAAATAACACGCAAGATTTTTACGTGGAAAACTCCATCACCGGAGTAAAAAACCACGGGACCGATAACACGGCAGAAATCCACTAGAATTAAAACACATACAAGGTGATTTACCGTACACACTTACGACTCAACCTTTTCCATACGCTCCTAGAGGATCTTCTCCGCTCGCTCCGACGCTTCTCGAATCCACGATCTGCGCCCAACGCCGAATCCACGGCGTCCAACGTCGAATCCACGACGTCCGACCGAATCCACGGTCTTCACCCAATAGCACCGTTCGAATCCACGAACGTGCCTCGCTCTGAATCCACGAGAGCGATTGAACCTTGAATCCACAAGGACACGCGAATCCACGCGCCGATTTTTGGGGTAAAATCGTTGTTTTGGGTGGTGATGATCCGCCGAATACTTAGATCAAAGATAGATCGGAAATACCATCTAAGTATTCATTAGTTTGATTCAACTCAAGATGTGAGTATGAAAACCTAGAATCAAACTAATCAATATAGATGAAGAAACATAGAGTATTCTCTAATGATTTCCTTTCTTCTCTATATGTGGATCTATAGCCGTAAAAGATGATACAAGAAAATGACGGCTATGTGGATTCACCCTAGAAAGAAAGACATAGGGTGTATTTATAGGTTAGAAACCCTAGGAAGGAGATAAGAATCAAAAACCTACCATTTCTGGATATTTACGGATGGCGATCCGGATCGTGATAACAAGGATCCGGATCGTCATAACAAAACAGCCAATTCCAGAAAAACGAAGGTTCGGGATCCGGATCATGAGACTACGATCCGGATCGTTCATACAGTTTACCAAACATCAACGTTCGGGATCCGGATTGCGAAGCAAGATCCGGATCGTCCAAGGTAGATGGTAAACTCAACGTTCGGGATCCGGATCAAGAGACTACGATCCGGATTGCGACGATGTATGAACGAACCACCTTCGGGATCCGGATCGAACAACCTGATCCGGATCCTGAACATGTCCCAAGTCCAGTTTTTGATTTTTATGCAATGAAAGACTCTTCCAAGTGTTTCTACACTACAAGAATTATTCGGATCACACAAATTCTTTAGTTAAACATACCTGATCCTTTTGAATTCCTCTTTCTTGAGATTGAGTTAAATGATCCAGCATTCTTCACCTTCAATCTTCAGGACTTGAAACTTTCACGAAACTACGCCAACTCAAATTCCGTAACAATCTCCCCCTTTGGCGGTTTCGTGACAAAACATAGATCCACTAAAGAAAATTCAAAAAAGATATTTTTGTTGCTATCACCATACAACAAAAATTTACAATGGAGATCCAAAATACAATAGATGAGTTAAACTCCTAAAACAGACTCTAGACTTAGACATCTGTACTCTCTGCAAAAAGAAATCATTCTTGACAAAAGAAATCGTTAGATACCTCAAGAATTTTATATCATTCAAAAAACCACAAACAGAGATGAAGTTTAAACTCATTTATACTTACCATGACATTTATACATTCAGATATGTAAACAGATCATAGTTAAAACACCAACATATCCTTTTTGCAATCAAAAACCAAATGTCATGAACATGTTTGTGAACATCTTATATATATAAAGATATGTAAAAGATCAGAGTTAAGAACCAACATATCTTCTATGCAATCAAAAACCAAGTGTCATATGTAATCAAAAACCAAGTGTCACAAACTTGTTAGTCCAACATCAACTTGTTAGTTATATTACATGCCCAAATAGTTAGCAAATAGTTAGTCGAGGCATGCATTCAAATCATAAGATGAAAACCATAGTTGAAGTTGAAGAGATACTTACCTTGATGTATACAAAATCTTCATCATCAAGATTCCTTACCTTGATGTTCATTCACATCATCATTGTACCTTTGTGTTTCAACTTACCTTTGATGTTCCAACACATCATCATTGTTCAAGTTCTTAGCTTTGATGTTTCAACTTACCTTTGATGTTCCAACACATCACTTACCTTTGATGTTCCAACACATCATCATTGTTCAAGTTCAATGTTCAAAGTTCTCTCTATAAACTCTCTCCCCCTTTTTGTCACAAATAAAGCCAAAATCACAAAAACTTTAAGGAGAGTTAGATAAAACAAAAATAAAGAAACTCCTGAGAACTAAATAAGAACAAAAACTTAAAAACCTGCAAAAGAAAGATTAGAGAAAAACTTTATGCAGAGTCGTCGGAGCTGATACACCCAAGCTTCTGAAACATTTTCTTGATCCGTTTGTTTATAGAAGCTTGTTCCTTCTGAACTTCTTTGATAGCCTCTTTCATTTCAGCGACATCAGTAGCCATGCGCTCTTGCTCGTTTGAGAGTCGCTGTTGTTCCTTATAGATTGAACTCACTGACGCATCATCATCAGAAGTAGATGGAGGTGCCTGCTGTGCTGGTGGAATAGGAGGGGTTTCTGCTGGTGCAGAGGTTGTCGCTCGTTGTTGTTGTGCTCGTTGCCGGTGAGGAGGTATTATGGGTTCATCTGGCTTCGTCGAGAGAGACTTCACAATTGTCGTCTCATTAATGGTGCCCAAACTGTACATGTATGAGCTCGCGCTTGTATCGACTTTAAACTTTCTAAGGATGCGCATGATAATCATTGGATAGGGTAGTCTCTCTGAGGGGTGAGAGTGTTCCACATATCGCGCCATCCTTGACCAAATGAGATAAGGAATATTCAAGTTTGCTCCCATCAATGCGGCCGGGTTTCCAAGAAGATAAAGGTATAACATTCTGTCCCATCGAAGAACCTTCGTATTCATGTTGGGAAGAATGTTGTAGCAGACAATGAAGTTTATGTACCTATACTCTGGTCGAAGCTCTTTAGAGAAGACAGAATTTCCGGTCGACCGAGTATTTGGAAGACAAATTCCATTAACTACAACTCTCCAGGAGTTGTCGTTGAAGCTTTGAGTTTTTAGGTAATGGAGTCCATCAGCTCTGGCTGTCATACCTAGCACAACTCCAATCAGCTGGGGTGTGACTTTGATTCTGATATTTTTAACCAAAGTGTAAAATTCTCGACGTCCATCCTCGTGATCAATCAGATTTGCAGCGTTCTGATAAAAAATTCGAACTGAATGTGGACAGTATCCAGTAGTCTCAGGGAAGTTGCAAATTTGAGCAAGACCAGCTTGGTCAAACAAAGTCCCAAAAGCTGCAGATCGTTCCTTCATTGGTTTGACATTGACATGTCTCTCGCCAATGCATTCCCTTTTCTCAAAATCCTTGATTCTGTCGGAGCTGATGAAGTCTTGTGGAGGAGGCTGCCTAGCAACTGGTTCCTCAATGGTAATTCCCTGAGCACTGCCTCTTTTTCTTGCACCAGTTTTTCTTTTTGTTCCAACTGGACTTGGTTCCATTGGCGCTTTCCCTTTTTCAGCTGCAGTAGGTTTTGAAGCTTCAGCAGTTGCTTTCCCTTTGGAGACAATGGGAACAGCTTGCTCAATTTCGATGTTATCCCAGTCGATTGACTCTGTTTCTGATTCAGTGTCGGAATCAACCTTAGACTTCTTTGCTTTCTTAGCCTTCTTAGGCTTGGCAGTATCCTTGACATGTACCATGGCAGCAAGTAGAAAAATAATCCAAGTGATCACCATTTTAAGTGCTAGTGAAAAATGTATCCTGTGAAGACGAGCTCAAAAACACATGAAAAATTGTTAATTTTCAAAAATTTGAAAAATTGTACCCAAACAATCATAATCATGTAGAGAGACTAAGAATCAAATTAGTTTTGCAAAAGGACTTTTAAAAATAGATCAATTGCATGAATTTCGAAAATCCTTATTATATGCCCTAAAACCGAAATTTTAGAAATCGAAGCCTAAAAATCCGTTAATCAGGAGAGAACCTAGCATATAATCAAAACTAATCTACCCAGAGTTCTTATTTCAAAAGAAATTTGATCAAAAACCATCCACAAACAAAGTTGATCCAAGAATTTCGTGCGTTTGAGGAGGAAAAGAAGAAAACGGTGAAAAACCGAGATTTTGATCAATAAAACTTACTTGGAATTGAAGAACCTGAGTTTGAAAGCTTCCAGGAAGGATGAAATCTAGAGAGAGAGGCTCTGGAAACTTCGGAACAAAAGATTGGAGTAAAAGAAATCAAAACCCTTTTGTTCTTTATAAAAACCTAGCCGCGATCCGGATCCTCCCGAGCTAGCGATCCGGATCGGCTACCCGCAGTGAAAAAAAAAAACTGCGTTCGGGATCCGGATCGGCAGGTCCAATCCGGATCGTCAGCCCGCAGGAGAAAACCTGCGTTCGGGATCCGGATCATCTAGCCCGATCCGGATCGGCCCCAACTTTTTCTTTAGAAAAATTTCAGAGAAATTCAAGAAAAACCAGAAAAAGATTGTAAGCACAAATGTGTATCAACTTTAAACAAAAATCATCGTTTCATACAACAAGAATTAGATTATGCCAAATCTATCAATAATATCCAAAAATGAAACGAAAATTTACAAGAATTAAATCCCTTAAAGTTGAACACCTTCAATTACATCTAACTTGATCTTATGAGTAATGCCTTTATCAAATCATCAATTCGGTAAAGAAAATGAAATACAAAGATCAATAGATGTTTGAAATCCCAAATATAATAGATAATGTATCTAGACAATCTGTTGAAGAGAGTGGCTCTTTGAGCATCTTTCTTTAAAATCCCACCTTATACCAACCTTGAAATTTGACAGAGTCAAGTATCTCAACATGCATTTTACTTAATCAAAAATTTGAACAACCATGCTTGGTATACATGTGGTAGCTGCACACAATACTCGGACGACTGAGGTGGTAGCTCTTTCCTCCATGTGGTGGTAGTTTTCACACTCCTCATTGGGATGTAACTCTTTCCACATCTTTTGAGCATTTTACCTTTTCTTTGACTCCCCCTCAATTGGCTATCAATTATTTAAGATATAAAGTATTCAACCAAATATTGATCTCGATTTCATACTCGACTAAACAGTCAAATAAGATAATGACTATACCAAGAGATCATTGAGAGAGAAATTGACTTTGATCACTTTAGAAGATGATTTAATTAACATAAATGATCATTGCAACAATGAGATATTATGATGGCAAAAGCATAATAAATTTCTAAATGTGCGAAAAGATGCAATTAAAGTCAATTATGATCTATGCTCAATTAATGTCCTATGTACAAACATAGATAATGAACAAAACAAAAACAAATACAAAACCTATCCTAAGCAAAGGTTTCAAAAAGAAGTTTATTTCAAAGAAAGCATACCAATTGCTTTTCGCAAATGAATAAAACGTTTTTGATCCAAAGGTTTTGTTAGAATATCAGCTAATTGATCTTCAGTTGAAATATATGAAAGTTGAAGAGTATTTGATTCAACTAGCTCTCTAAGAAAATGATATCTAAGTTCGATATGTTTTGTTCTAGAGTGCAACACAGGGTTTTTAGAAATGTTAATAGCACTTGTGTTGTCACAAAGTATTGTTACCGAAGATGCTGAAATGCGAAAGTCGCTCAGTACGCTTTTCATCCAAATGAGTTGAGTTGAGCAACTTCCAGCTGAAATGTATTCCGCTTCGGCAGTCGAGAGTGCTATGCAATTCTGCTTTTTACTGTGCCATGCAACAAGGCAATGGCCAAGATAGAAGCATGCACCACTCGTGCTTTTCCGATCATCCACTGATCCTGCCCAATCGGCATCTGAGTATCCAACAATGTCCAGACTTGTTCCCATAGGATACCAAATTCCGAAATTAATTGATCCTTTGATGTACCGGATGATCCGTTTCACCGCTTTCAGGTGAACCTCCTTTGGTGCTGATTGATATCTCGCGCAAATCCCAACACTAAAGGATATATCCGGGCGACTAGCCGTGAGGTAAAGTAGACTTCCAATCATACTTCTATACAGTTTCTCGTCTACATTCTCACTATGTGATTCACTTCCAAGTCCCTTGTGGCTAGTTCCCATTGGAGTTGGAAAATCTTTACAATTTTCTAGATCAAACTTTTTGACCAACTCCAGTGCATACTTGGATTGACTCAAGTGAATACCTTCATCATTTTGTTTAATTTGCAATCCAAGAAAATAAGACAATTCGCCCATCATGGACATCTCAAATTCGCTTTCCATGGTCTCTGCGAATTTAGAAGCATCATTATCTCTTGTTGCGCCAAATACTATGTCATCGACATATATTTGTGCTACAATGAAATTATTTTGATAATGCTTCACGAAGAGAGTCCTGTCAGCTCCCCCTCGAGTATAGCCCTTCTCCAAAAGGTGCTTTGTTAACCTTTCGTACCATGCTCGCGGTGCTTGTTTCAGACCGTAAAGAGCCTTTTTCAAACGAAAAACATGGTTAGGTTGTTTATGATCTACAAAACCTTTCGGTTGAGCTACATAAACTTCCTCATTTAAAAACCCATTTAGAAATGCGCTCTTGACGTCCATTTGAAATAATTTGATTTTAAAATGACAAGCAATAGCAAACAATATACGAATGGACTCGAGTCTAGCTACAGGGGCGAAAGTTTCGTCAAAGTCTATACCTTCTACTTGAGAGTAGCCTTGAGCAACTAGTCGTGCCTTGTTTCTGATGATAGTACCATCTTCATCTTTCTTGTTCTTAAAGATCCATTTGGTACCTATCACATTATGTTGCTTTGGAGGCTTCGTTAATTCCCAGACTTTGTTTCGCTCAAATTGATGGAGCTCTTCCTGCATAGCTTTAATCCAGTAGTCATCCTGAAGAGCTTCATCTATTGTCTTTGGTTCGATTAAGGATACGTAGCAAGCAAATCCGCAAACCAATTGCCTTCGAGTTCTAACTCCTTCTTGTGGATCTCCAATGATGTTCGATTCCGGATGATCCTTGGAGATTCGTAGCGTTTGTTGAAACGGAGTACTCGGAGGTACACGAGATGATTCCTGCACATCAGATAAACTAGAAGAACCATTAGATGCATCATTAATATTGGAAGTATTATTATCAGAAGATGCACTAGCAGGAGAATCATCATCTAGAGAGATATCGAGGGTAGATTTTTCAGATTCAAAATGAGAAGCTTCATCTACTTTAACATTTATAGATTCTACGATCGTCTTAGATTCGATGTTAAATACTCGATATGCTCTGCTATTCGTAGAATAACCCAAAAAGATCCCTTCATCGCTTCGAGAGTCGAACTTTCCAAGATTTTCCCGGTCACGTAAGATGTAACATCGACTCCCGAAGATACGAAAGTACTTGATATCCGGTTTTCTACTAAACCACAGCTCATATGGTGTATTCAAGGTTCCTGGGCGCAAATACACTCTGTTAATGACATAGATAGCGGTGTTTCACAGCTTCAGCCCAAAAATGTAGCGGTAATTTCCGGCTATGAAGCATCACACGCGCCATCTCTTGAACAACCCTGTTTTTGCGCTCAACAACACCATTTTGCTGAGGTGTATAGGGTGCCGAGAATTCATGTTTAATGCCATTTGAAGTACAAAAATCAATGAATTTTGAATTTATGAATTCTCCACCCCTATCACTTCTAACACGAATGATCTTTTCATTCTTTTCAATCATAATACGATGGCAAATCTCATGAAAAGAGTCAAACGTATCAGCTTTCTCTCTCAAAAATGCTACCCATGAAAACCGAGAGAAATCATCAACCAATAAAAGATGTACCATTTACCTCCCAAGGATGGTTGACGAGTTGGCCCCATTAAATCCATGTGCAAAAGTTCCAAGGGCCGTTTGTACCAACGTGGTTCAAGTTCTTGTGTGCAGTCCTAGACTGTTTTCCCTTTTGGCAACCACCACACACAACATTTTGTTTAAATAAAAGCTTTGGAATCCCCTTGACCACGTCCTTGTTTGAAATTCTAGTAAGTTCCTTAAAATTTAAGTGACCTAGCCTTTCATGCCAAAGAGTTTCATTATTCAAAGCGGCTAAGTTACAATTTTCAGAAAATTTATTAGGAACAACATAACAATTGTTTTCCGATCTAACCCCTTTTAAAAAGAAGACATGGTCCTTATCAGTTACAACGCATTCAACAGATGAAAAGTTAACTGAAAAACCATTGTCGCAAAGTTGACTTATGCTTATGAGGTTAGTCTTAAGGCCATCAACAAATAAGACGTTTTTCAAAATCGGGCCATCTGGAATAGCTACCGTCCCTTTTCCAACAATTTTGGAAGATCGACCGTCTCCGAAAACAACGTGTCCTCCGGAGATTTTCTCAAGATTTTGAAAACTATTTTTGTCACCGGTCATGTGACGGGAACACCCGCTATCCAGATACCAAGACGAACTATCATATGCATGCAAGGAAACATTGGAAACAAGACAAGGGAAAATTTCACCTTTGCGCACCCAAACCTTCTTGAAGTGCGTCGGTAATGATCGTGAAGTTATATGCCTAGGTGAAGGCGTCTTGTTATAGCGATTGTTGTTCCTTGATGTAATCGTCTTGCGCGATGAACTACCAAATCTCTTTTCATTTGAAAAGTTTTGCTTTGATTTTCGGGGAGGAGCCGTTTTGGTAGTTGTTGCAAGAGGTCTTTGAGATGAGCGTTCGACTCCCGTCTTGCAATATCTTCTTATGTGCCCTGAAATACCACAACGAAAACATACCTTAGATCTTGACGATCCCAAAGAGGATGAAGTAGGTTTGCTGTCGTTGTTTGTCTTGAATTCCGGTGTCGGAGGAGGAGATACCGACTGAGGCACAAAAACTGTCTCACTCGAACTTGGACTGTTTCCAGTTTGAGTGTATCCGAGGCCGAACCTATTTGATTGACCAAGACCAAGAAGTCTATCCAACTTACTCCTTCCTGAAGAGAATCGCTGTAAGTCACTCTTGAGTTGGAAAATGGTCTTTGTCATTTCCAGGTTATCCTGTCGAGCCTCGTTATAGAGCTTTGAGAAGTGATTCGCGTTATCCACCAGATTTGTATGTTCCTTCTCAAGTTGCTCATTGGACTCTTGAAGGGAAACATTTTCTTTTATCAGGTTTTCCCTTTCCACTTCAAGAGCGTTTGAGAGAGAAGTCGCTCTTTTGCTTCTTCTTCGAGATCATGCACTCTCCCTCTCAAACTCTTGTTTTGCTTAGCCACTTTCTTTGAGTCCCTCAAAAGTCTGTGGTAGGCTAGAGCAAACTCTTCACCTTCCGAATCATCCGATTCATTGTCCATTTCATTCTTTTCCACAGTGGAGCTTGCGACATATGATTCAGACGTATTTGCCATTATAAAGCACTATGACTGGTGAAGATGTGGACGCGTGGAATGCTGTGGAGCTCTTTCTTCATCACTTGAAGACGACTCATTTGACGTTGAGTTGTCATCCCAAGTGACGACTTGCATCGCCTTCTTCTTTGCCGGATACTTGTTAGGACACTCCGTTTGCAATGTGGCCGTAGCCTCGACATTTGAAGCATTGCAGTTGTCCCTTCTGAACTTTTCTTATCCTTTGAGAAGTTCTCCTGCTTTCTTGACTTGTAACTTGGAGTACCCCTTGCCTTTGTTCCACTTTCCGAAGGATGGAGATTTACTTGAATTACCCCTTCGGAAGTTGCGGCGAAACTTCCTTGTCAAGAGACGCGAGCTGCTTCTCAAATTCCTCCATAGAAAGATTCTCGTCATCGTCCGAGGAGGATGTATCGCGTCTTCTTCCTTAGTTTGTTCTCAACGCATAACCTGAAGACTTAGAAGTGGATGCTTTTCCAGAAGAATTGTTAGTATTAAAAGTCATTTCATAAGTTTGTAATGAACCAACTAATTCTTCTACACGTATTTTCGTCCGGGTGTTTAATAGTTTCAATGGCAGTAACCTTTGGGCGAAATCGTTCAGGAAGAGTTCTTAAGATTTTTCTTACAATCTTAAATTCTGGAATCTTCTCTCCCAGATTAGCACAATGAGTTTACGATGTCTTGCAATCGTGTATAGTAGTCCGTGAAAGATTCATTTTCTGCCATTAAGATAGAGTCAAACTTGCTCGTAAGCATCTGCAGTTTCTGAATCTTCACGAGGTTAGTTCCCTCATGTGTAACCTGGAGAACATCCCAGATTCTTTCGCAGTCTCACATGCGAGACGCGAGATGGAATTCAGTTTGAGATAAGGCATTAAAAATAGCATTAATTCCCTTGCATTGTAAGAAGATAACTCAAACTCTTCCTTGGTCCATTTCGACCTAGGTTTTAAGGTGTGAACATCAGAGATAAGTTCAGTTGGATGAGTCCATCCTGATTCAATAGAATGCCACACCCTTTCGTCGATGGAAGATAAAAAGGCTTTCATCCGTACTTTCCAGTACGCATAATTTGTTCCATCAAAGAAAGGGGGTCGATTGATGTTTCCACCTTTCAACCATTGTTCACAACCCTATTCCCGCTCTGATACCACTTGTTGGGTCACGTATATGATACGGATCTAAATAGGGAAGAAGAAACACCTAGAGGGGGGTGAATAGGTGTAAACGTATAAACACTCCAAAAATCGTTGCTATAAAACCCAATGCGGAAAATAAAATAACACGCAAGATTTTTACGTGGAAAACTCCATCACCGGAGTAAAAAACCACGGGCCGATAACACGGCAGAAAGAAATCCACTAGAATTAAAACACGTACAAGGTGATTTACCGTACACACTTACGACTCAACCTTTTCCATACGCTCCTAGAGGATCTTCTCCGCTCGCTCCGACGCTTCTCGAATCCCACGATCTGCGCCCAACGCCGAATCCACGGCGTCCAACGTCGAATCCACGACCGTCCGACCGAATCCACGGTCTTCACCCAATAGCACCGTTCGAATCCACGAACGTGCCTCGCTCTGAATCCCGAGAGCGATTGAACCTTGAATCCACAAGGACACGCGAATCCACGCGCCGATTTTTGGTGGTAAAATCGTTGTTTTGGGTGGTGATGATCCGCCGAATACTTAGATCAAGATAGATCGGAAATACCATCTAAGTATTCATTAGTTTGATTCAACTCAAGATGTGAGTATGAAAACCTAGAATCAAACTAATCAATATAGATGAAGAAACATAGAGTATTCTCTAATGATTTCCTTTCTTCTCTATATGTGGATCTATAGCCGTAAAAGATGATACAAGAAAATGACGGCTATGTGGATTCACCCTAGAAAGAAAGACATAGGGTGTATTTATAGGTTAGAAACCCTAGGAAGGAGATAAGAATCAAAAACCTACCATTTCTGGATATTTACGGACGGCGATCCGGATCGTGATAACAAGGATCCGGATCGTCATAACAAAACAGCCAATTCCAGAAAAACGAAGGTCGGGATCGGCTCATGAGACTACGATTCCGGCTCGTTCATATAGTTTACCAAACATAAACGTTCGGGATCCGGATTGCGAAGCAAGATCCGGATCGTCCAAGGTAGATGGTAAACTCAACGTTCGGGATCCGGATCAAGAGACCTACGAGTCCGGATTGCGACGATGTATGAACGAACCACCTTCGGTGATCCGGATCGAACAACCTGATCCGGATCCTGAACATGCCCAAGTCCAGTTTTTGATTTTATGCAATGAAACGTACTCTTTCCAAGTGTTCTTCTACATCTACAAGAAGTATTCGGATCACACAAACTTCATTGTTTAAACATACCTGATCCTTTTTGAATTCTCTTTCTTGAGATTGAGATTTAAATGACTCAGCATTCTTCACCTTCAATCTTCAGACTTGAAACTTTCACGAAACTACGCCAACTCAAATTCCGTATACACGTTCACTATAAGACCATTACCCGCTGGTCTAAGAATGTGATGATCCGGAATTCTCAGGGCTTTTATACTGGTGACCGCAGCTTTCTTCTGGAGGCCTACGGGGCATGGCGTGTCGTGCGCCAATTTGGACCAATGATTGACTCTCCGACTTAAAGTGATCACGTGGGTATCAGGACCCCGTCGGATGTTTATAGGTTTTTTCGCGCAATCGATATCAGATTTGGACTCGGCACGAAATTCGGATGAAATGCCTTGTCGGTAGCCTTCCGGCGATTTATTGGATGGAATTTGTCGAGCGGACGTCAAATTCCGGGTTCAGCGCCGAAAACGGTCAAAGACTACCTGCTGGATTTTTTTTCCTGAGCTTTCGTATGACTGTTTCACCGCCGGAACGTAACTCCGGCGATCCCGCGGCGGCGGCGGCGGCGGGCGCG
>CM055060.1:30723723-30776532 GCA_029204045.2 Tillandsia leiboldiana
TATACAACCAGTAACCTCACCAAAATACAAATTATCTCTCAAAAAGAAGAGTACAAAATCAATCCTCACGACAATGTTCACTCACAAGACTCACAAAATGTAAGGAGGTACATCTACTCTACAGTGCTACAACTGGTAGGAACTATCTCTGCGACTCCCATACCTCGATCAGTAAATGTAAGCAACAGGGTGGTATGCAGGAATAGAGCAAAGAAGAATCCCTGAGGAAAAGGACACCCACGCCGTGTGTGAGAACTAAGGTCCCAACTTAGTTCGCAGTGGGTGCCGGCCAACTGTAGGTTTTTTAATTGGATCCACAAGGATCTAAATAGGTACTATCAAACAACTAGAGGGGGGGTGAATAGGTGTAATACTTAAAAACCAATCTCAGTGCAAAATAAAAACCAATGCGGAAAAATAAAACAGCACACCGAGATTTACGTGGAAACTCCAATCCAGGAGAAAAACCACGGACCAACACGCAATAACAATCCACTAAGAATAGAAGAATACAAGGTGATTACCGACTCCACGGACTCAACCCCTCCTTCAGCTTCTTCGGACCTTGCGCTGACCGTTTGGATATCCACGCAATAACAATCCCTAAGAAAAGAAGAATAACAAGGTGATTACCGTCGTCTCCCGGATTTAACCCCTCCTTCAATTTCTTGGACCTCGCGCTCCACCGATTTTGCACGTCCACTGCACACGTTCGAATCCACGAACGCCACTCGAATCCACGAGCACACGTTTCGAATCCACGAAACGCCTTTAGCACACCGAATCCACGATGCCACGTCGAATCCACGACGCAAACTCAGTCGATAAGAATGACTTCGATGGTGATCCTTTGCTTAGATTATCATGAAGAACCGTAGAAGAATCTCTAAGCAAAGATTAGATCAATTCGACAAAAGATAGTTCTTGAAAGAACCTCGAATTGACCTAAAAGAGGCTATAAGAAGAACGATAAAAACCTAGCCTCTAGGGTTGCTCTCAAGTGGTTTTATAAATTGATCGGCCGTAGCTCCACGTTTTTGAGAAACCCTAAGTCTATTTATAGTTTAGAAACCTTTGGAAAGAGATAAGAATCAAAAACATACCTTATCTGGAAATTTTCAGGACGGCGATCCGGATCGGATTTACTGCGATCCGGATCGTCGTAACGAGATTGACGATTCCAGAAAACCAAGGGTTCGGGATCCGGATGCAATGCCCGATCCGGATCGTTCTCAAATCAGCAAAGTCCCATGTTCGGGATCCGGATCGAATTGCCTAGATCCGGATCGAAATTGCCAATGAACAACAACCCTTCGGGATCCGGATTGTTGGTCTGATCCGATCCTGAACATGTCCCATGTCCAGTTTTTGATTTTTATGCAATTAAAAATTCATCCAAGTGTTTCTACACTATAAGAAAGTATTCGGATCACCACAATTATTTAGTTAAACATACCTGATCCTCTTGAATACTTTCTTCTTGAGATTGATGTAACTGATCCACAATTCTTCAACTTCAATCTTCAAGACTCAAGACACTGAGTGTCAACTTGAGCTCTTGTTGAATCTTCTCTAAGTCTTTGATTGCTGATTGACAATTTGATCCCTTTAAGACTCCGACTCAACTCACTGACTTGACTCACGAAATATGCCACACCAAAATGCCGTAACAATCTCCCCCTTTGGCAATTTCGTGACAAAACCCAAAAATACATAAAGCGCTCAAGTCACTCATCTTAAACCAAAAATCGAAATTCAATGTTATCACCAAAACATTGATTTTCTTTGCGTGAAAGATCCAATAAATACAAAATTACATTTGAACCAAACAGTCCTAGAACATACTCTATGACTTAGGACTTGGAGTCTTAAAGTGATGTAATTCCTGCAAAACAAAACTCCAAACAAAATCAAACGTTAGTCGTTAGAAATTAAAATCCTACATTTGATTCGTCCTTTTGGTTCTTTTGTTTTTCGGCTCTTTCAATTCTCTTTTCTTTCTCCTCCCCTTTCATGAGCATCTCTCATGTTCTCCATGTTCTCCATGTTCTCCCCCTGTCTTGAGCATTTATGTTCTCCCCCCTTTGTGATACGATCATTATTTTCTGTTCTCCCCCTTTTTGTCACAAATTGTCAAACAGTGAACATACTAGACAAAAGGAAATCACTAACAGCATTAGTTCATAGAGAAAGAGAGATAAAAGCTCAGTTCCGGTATATAACAAAAATGCAGATTGCGTACCGTACCAGAAAGCAAAATCAAATAATTTCTTGAAACAAATCCAGATTTTAGAATCTTTTCAAATACCGATTTGTATTCCATCAAGAAATCAATTTAAGTGCTTTAAAACATGAATTCACACAGATGTCATTCAATCCAATTAATTTCACAAAATTAAAAAGATTTACTCCAAAATCATGAAAAAAAAAGATAAAACATTATAACCGTTTTTCATGTTATATTCATCAAACACAAGTCATCAAAAATAATCTTGAGATCCAAAGTCTATCAAGATGTAACGGATTTACAAAGATGACTTACAGAGATTTCCAAATGACATCAATTTTGAATTCTTACCCTTTCAAATTTGAGATAAGCACTAAAATACCTAAGGGTGGCTCTTTGAGCATCTTTCAACTATCCCACTTATACCAACCAGGAGATTGTTCAAAATAAAGCTTTGAATATAAATCTCCAATGCTTCAACTAAACATTTTCATAAATAATTTTCAAGCATCCATAACATGTGGTAGCTTCACACACAACCGGACGACCGGGGTGGCAGCTCTTTCCAACATGTGGTGGTAGTTTTCACACTCCTTTCGGATGTAACTCTTTCCACATCTTTTGCAAATCATTTCATTACCCTTGTAAGAATGCAATCTCTTACGTGAAAGAATTAAATCCCAAATTTTAGTCTATCGGTTGTCTCACGTTTATCACAATGAATTCACACAACCGAGATAGATTAAGCATCTAAAGATCACACATGATTTCTAAAATTTGATGCTTATAATATCAAAAACTCCTATAATGAAGTATCTTCAAGATTATGATTATGGAGTAAAGTTGATAATCCAATAAAATTAATTTGGAGTGAATGAAAGTGAAGCCCCTTTTTTCAATGCACTTGTTCGTTAAAAACCTTTTGTTCAAAAACAAAGTAAAAACGAAGAGCATTGAAAACATGTAATGCAAAGATTAAGAAAAATATGAGGGAAAACCATCAAAGCATTACATACGTCATAAGCTATTTAGAACTTAAGACAAGGAACGATATCACCTTTCCGAATCCAAAATCGCTGGATTTTGGGTTGTCTTGATTCGTTGTGGGCGGGGGTTGTCCGCTTTGACTGTTGATTCACCTAGGTCTTTGCCTCGTAGTGATCACCTTGTATGATTGATGTTGTGGCTCGGACCTTTGGTGGGTTGAGTGAACTCCTTTGACTTGATGTGTATTTTGATTCCGTTGAGTTCGCTCCGTAGATGAAGTTGCCGAAGAATTCTTCTTTCTCTTTTTCGGGCAAATCCTTCACCAAATGTCCTTCAAGTCCACAAAGGGGACACGTTCTTCCTTTCAATTTGAATGTGGAACTTGAAGCATGCACAGTTTGGTCCTTTTTGAATCCCAAACCAACCTTGCTTGTTGACCTAATCCGGACATACAATCTAGTTTATTGGAACCGGTTGAAAGCCTTTGTATGTCGAATTTGAGTTCATGAACTTGCTTGGTCAAAACTTGGTTGGTGACATGAATTCTCCTCAAACTGTTTTTCTAGAAAACCAATCTTGTCCATATATGATTTAGCGTTTGTCTCCGATTGGTTTAGCTTTTCTTGGAGGATTTTATTGTTATTCAATAAACGTTCCTTGTTCCTCCTCGAGATCATGAAGTTTTATCTTTAAAGCTTGATTCTCGTCTTGAACTTCAAGTCGTTGCTTCCTCAACTTCTTGATATGCTTGGCCATCTTCTTTGATTCCGTAAGAAGTTGTTGATATGCCTCAACGAGTTCTTCTTCGTCCGCTCCCCCTCACTTGATGAACTCTCCGCCGGTTGTTGATGTTTCATACAAAATCAAAGGAGTAGAGTCAGTGATTAAAGATGATAAACAAACATTAGAGGATGGGATTTGAGAGGCGTGTAAGGCAACGACTTTTTCTCGTTACTTGAGGTCGATTCATTAGAGTAGAATCGTCCCAAGTTTTCGCTTGCAAAGCCTTCTTTTTATATGATTTCGGAGAAGGACAATCCGTTGAAAAATGGCCGTAGCCTTTGCATCGATAGCATTGGATTTCCCCTTCGAAATCATCTTTTTCTTTTCTTTAGAAGGTTTTGCAACGCCTTTGAGATTAGAGGATTTAGAACCCGATGATCCCTTAGATGGTTTCGTGGATGAAGATCCATCGGTTCGATTCTTCCAAAATTTCCGACGAAATTTCTTTGTGATCCGCGCCAATTGTTCTTCAAAATCGGCAAAAGAGATTTCATCGTCGGAACTTGATTCGCTATCTTCTTCCTTTGTTGATTTGAATGCAATACCTGTAAGCTTAGAAGAGACTTGGAAGAAACTTGATTAGTAGGAAAAGTCATTTCATAAGTTTGCAAAGCACCTACTAATTCCTCTACACTCATCTCATCCGGATGACTAACGGTTTCAATGGCGGTAACTTTTGCCCTAAAACCGTTCCGGAAGAGTCCGAAGTATCTTTCTTACAATTCTCGACTCCGGGATCTTTTCTCCTAAATTAGCACAAGTATTGATCACATCTTGAAGTCTAGTGTAATAATCTGTAAACAATTCATGCTCTTCCATATGAATAGAGTCAAATTGACTTGTAAGCATCTGGAGCTTTTGAATTTTTACAAGATTAGTACCCTCATGTGTAATTTTGAGAATATCCCAAATTTCCTTCGTGGTTTCACACGCGGAAATTCTTGTGAACTCAGTCGAGGAAAGAGAGTTAAAAAGAGCGTTCATACCTTTCCCATTGTAAGAAGATCTTTCGAGTTCCTCTTTGGACCATCTAGAGCGAGGTTTTGGGGTAGTAGAATTTCCTACTTCCTCAACAGGATGCACCCAATCGTATTCCACGGATTGCCATACCCGCTCATCAATTGCGATGAGAAAAGCCCTCATCCGCACTTTCCAATAAGCATAATTAGTCCCATCAAAAAGAGGAGGTCTATAAATATTACCACTTTCACCCGACATGATAGATAAACCTACAACCCGCTCTGATACCAATTGTAGGTTTTTATTGGATCCACAAGGATCTAAATAGGTACTATCAAACAACTAGAGGGGGGGGTGAATAGGTGTAATACTTATAAAACCAAATCTCAGTGCAAAATAAAAACCAATGCGGAAATAAAAACAGCACACCGAGATATACGTGGAAACTCCAATCCAGGAGAAAAAACCACGGGACCAACACGCAATAACAATCCACTAAGAATAGAAGAATAACAAGGTGATTACCGACTCCACGGACTCAACCCCTCCTTCAGCTTCTTCGGACCTTGCGCTGACCGGTTGGATATCCACGCAATAACAATCCCTAAGAAAAGAAGAATAACAAGGTGATTACCGTCTCCACGGATTTAACCCCTCCTTCAATTTCTTGGACCTCGCGCTCCACCGATTTTGCACATCCACTGCACACGTTCGAATCCACGAACGCCACTCGAATCCACGAGCACACGTTTCGAATCCACGAAACGCCTTTAGCACACCGAATCCACGATGCCACGTCGAATCCACGACGCAAACTCAGTCGATAAGAATATTGACTTCGATGGTGATCCTTCGCTTAGATTATCAATGAAGATCCATGGGAGAAATCTCTAAGCAAAGATTAGATCAATTCGACAAAAAACAGATCTTGGAAGAACCGTCGAATTGACCTAAAAGAGGCTATTAAGAAGAACAATGAAAACCTAGCCTCTAGGGTTGCTCTCAAGGGTTTTATAAATTGATCGGCCGTAGCTCCCACGTTTTTGAGAAACCCTAAGTGTCTATTTATAGTTTAGAAACCTTTGGAAAGAGATAAGAATCAAAAACATACCTTATCTGGAAATTTTCAGGACGGCGATCCGGATCGGATTTAAAGCGATCCGGATCGTCGTAACGAGATTTACGATTCCAGAAAAACAAGGGTTCGGGATCCGGATTGCAAGGTCCGATCCGGATCGTTCATGCAATTCAGCAAAGTCCCATGTTCGGGATTCGGATCGGAATGGCCTAGGATCCGGATTGAAATTGCCAATGAACAAGTACCCTTCGGGATCCGGATTGCAAGGTCTGATCCGGATCCTGAACATGTCCCATGTCCAGCTTTTGATTTTTATGCAATTAAAAATTCTTCCAAGTGTTTCTACACTATAAGAAAGTATTCGAATCACCACAATTATTTAGTTAAACATACCTGATCCTCTTGAATACTTTCTTCTTGAGATTGATGTAACTGATCCACAATTCTTCAACTTCAATCTTCAAGACTCAAGACACTGAGTGTCAACTTGAGCTCTTGTTGAATCTTCTCTAAGTCTTTGATTGCTGATTGACAATTTGATCCCTTTAAGACTCCGACTCAACTCACTGCCTTGACTCACGAAATATGCCAACACCAAAATGCCGTAACACCAACAAGCCCGACGGTCTGCCCACTAAGTCTACTAGAGGCAAAAAGTAACAATGCAGTGCGGAAAGGGAAAAGCTGGTAAAGTAAACTCTACAGCTACTATGCCTCTATCTAGATGCTCAAAAGTGGAACAGAAAGAACATGATGCTACAACTAGCCCTCGACTCAAATCTCCCAATCCAAACTGACTGCCGCATAGGGTCCAGTCAAACCTGCGCCTACCTACTGCCGTCACGTCCCGGGGGACCGGACTTACGTAGGGCGTCCGTGACTGCCACTAACTGGCCCAGCCAGAGGGACGGTGTCCGTGACTGCCACTAACTGGCCCAGCCAGAGGGACAATTGCGTCGACAAGTCGCGATAGAAGAACAGGCCCAACTCCGGAGTGGCTCTCGAGGGGAGCGACCCCACCGAGGAAAGTATCCGCGTATCTCTGTCGTGCCCAAATGTGGCTCATGCAGGCTAAAATCCAAATCCTCGATCAACAAGATCGGCGGTAACCAAAGGAACACTGTCTCACTCATAGGCTGGAAAACTGCACAGCCGAGAGTCACTGTCACTCAAATAGCTCTCAAGATCCCAGATCTACAACCAAAGTCACTATCCCAAAGAAACCTGGTCTACAGACTGCTAACAACCCCACTCGGTCCCCAGACACGAGTGTAAATGCATCCCACAATAATCCGACCTCTCGGCCTACTACTTGGGCGAGGAAAACTCTAAGTCCAGAGTGATATACAGAATAGTGAAGTGGGAATGTCTAGAGCATTAAAAACCAAGCCCAAGTTGAGGTTTTCTACAGTCTGGCTGAACATGCATCATATGGCAGTGGTGCTAGGTCAAGTTCCAAGATAATAATAACCAACAGCTTAGGGAGCAAGATAATAATAACCAACAGCTTAGGGGAGAAAAATAATCACAGGATCATCTAACTACAACAGGAACATCAATTCACACATTCTAGCAGGCAGTACATCATACATTAAAATATGCAAGTCCCTAAAGCTAGAATTAGTACACAGTCCGCTGATCTTGAAAAAGAGGTCACCCACCTGATGCGTTGATTTGTCCAAGTCCTACAGCTGATAACACCAGAAAACAGCAACTCACTGTCCAGTATGTCCAGTACAGTCCAAAATCCCACCTGGGTACAACATAGGGCTACAGTTATACACAAACTCCAAAAATCTGCCCAATTTCACTCGCTGAATTTTCAGCTGCAAAGAAGCCAATATTTCACCTTCTGAAAGTGCTCAATAAATTCCAAATAAAATATCCCTACGTTCTACGCATCGATAGCTTCGAAACAAGTACCTGCACGCCCAAATCGGAGTTCCGTAGACCAAGATATAAATTCCACAACACGGGCGCGCGAAAACATACAACCACATAACTGTAAAATCTCGTACAGATAAAAGGGAAAATATATACCTTCGGGAAGGTCTCCAAAAATTCCAAGAAAAATCCACGATGATCATCGCGTCGAGAAGATGAAAAAAGTCTATAAGCACGTTCTGATCCGAGACTTGTGCGCGGAGATCTCCTCAAAAGAAGGTGCTGCCCTCACCAAAATCTCACAGCAAAAAGGGTCCCAGTGATCACGAGAAAACTCCCCGAAAAATGTGCAACCAGAAAATGTGGAAGGAACCAAAAATGTAGCCTCACCTATCGCGGATCCAGCAGCGAAGAAATCGCTCAAAAATATGGTCGGAGTAGGTCGGGAGAGCTCGTGCACCGAAGAGCGACGGAAGAAACACCGAAGAAAGAGCGTCGCGACGCGCCAAGAAAATGGGAATCTCAAAAACCGTGCCCCAAAAAATCTTCAAACTCTGCAGATGAATGATAAACTGTGTGGGGAGAAAGTCCTCTGAAGAAAGCTGGGAGAGATAAGGCCTAGAAACGCAGAAAAACCGAAGAAGAATAGTTTTCGGGCTATTTATAGGCTCCCAGAACAATTGAGAAAATACCCAACAAGTCCCCACATTCGGGCGCAGGGGGACTTTCGGGCGGCTACAGTGTTGGGCCTGGCCCAACACTGTGCGCGCCCGAAACCGTCTGGGGCCGCCACGAGGCCCGACCAACAGGCAACAGCGGCCCAAGCCGCTCCGCTGCGGCCACGTCGCACGCCCCGGCGTCCGACACGCGTCCCGCACAGCGAACAGCTGTGCGGGGCGCATGAGCCGCCGACGCGTGGCGCCTCCCCGGTCAAACCGGGTAGGTGGCGCCCGCCAGTGGCAGGGCGACATGCGTCCCTGCCACTGTCGCGGTCACACGTGCGGGCAGGCGGCGCCTGCCGCGCACGCGCCCCGAGGCGGGGTCCCACGCTCCCGTGCGCCGCACCCGGTGAGCCAACCAATGACACCCTGACACGTGTCCTATGCACCCGGTCCACGCACCCTAGCTCGGGTTCCGTGGACCGCACCGCATGCACCGACCAACCGGGCGCTGCTACGCGTCCCCCGCCTGGTCCATGCACCGCCGCGCTAAAACCCGTGGACCGCGCCTCAAGAGCCCGCCAATCAGGCGGCGCCACGTGTCCATGCGCCGGGTCCGTGCACCCAGCCGCAGCGCTCTGTGGACTGAGCGTCGCGGACCGACCAATAATAGGCCGCCACGTGTCACCCCGGCGGTCCACGGCCCCTCCCATGCACCAAAAGCCACTAAAAACTTCCGGGAGTCCGTTTTTGGGCATCCGGACTCAGAATCAAACAAGCAAATAGCCGTTTTCAAGTGTTTTTCCGTGCTGAATCCAATTCCAATCTCTGATTGGCCTAAATCCACTTCAGAATTTTGGCAAATGCAGCCGAAAGCCAACACAGCTAAAAATACCTCACAGGGTCCTTCTTTGGCATCCCTTTGATGCACCATGGGCCAGATACACCAACACTAGGTGTGTGGTGGCCCAGATTCCCATGCAGCTTTTCTGGTGAATCCATTATTTAGAACACCTATTGTCGGTGCGCCTGGCCCATTGTGCATCAAGGGGATGCTACAGATGGACCCTGTGAGTTATCCTCAGCTGTGTTGGCCTTCGGCTGTGTTTGCCGAAATTTTGAAAAGGTTTTTGGCCAAACCGAGCTTGGAAATGAATTCAGCGCGGAAAAACGCTTGAAAACGGCTATTTGCTTGTTAAATTCTGAGTCCGGATGCCCAAAAACGGACTCCCGGAAGTTTTCGCTGAAATTCGGTGCATGGGAGGGGCCGTGGACCGCCGGCTGCCACGTGGCAGCCCATGATTGGCCGGTCCGCAGCGCGCGGTCCACAGAGCGCCGCGGCTGGGTGCACGGACCCGGCGCATGACACGTGGCGCCGCCTGATTGGCGGGCCCGTGAGGCGCGGTCTACAGAGTTTGCGCGGCGGTGCATGGACCGGGGCGGGGGGAAACGTGGCATCCCGCGGTTGGTCGGTGCACGCGGCGCGGTCCACGGAACCTTAATTGGGTGCGTGGACCGGGTGCACAGGACACGTGTCGTCACCTCATTCGCGGGCTCACGACGCGCGGCGCACGGAATGGCGGACGGGCGCCTCGGGGCGCGTGCGTGGCAGGCGGCCAGGGCGGCGCCCTACCCGCACGTGTGACCGCGACAGTGGCAGGGCCACGTGTCGCCCTGCTACTGGCGGGCGCCACCTACCCACTTTGACCGCGGGGAGGGACACGTGGCGGCGTTTGGCGCGCCCCGCACAGCTGTTCGCTGTGCGGGACGCGTGTCGGGCGGGGAGGCGCGCGACGTGGCGGCCGCTGAGTAGCTCCAGCCGCTGCCGCCTGTTTGCTGGGCTACGTGGCCGCACGGGAAGAATTCGGGCGCGCACAGTGTTGGGCCAGGCCCAACACTGTAGCCACCCGAAAACTCCCCTGCGCCCGAAAGTGGGGACAAAATGGGAATTCTTCCATTTGTTTTCTGCGGCCTATAAATAGCCCGAAATCCTTTCTTCTTCGTTTTTTTGGCACTTCCGAGCCTCAAACCGAAGGGATCTCCTCAGCAAAGTTGATCCTCACACTGTCAAGCTTCCATCTACAGAGTTTGGGGATTTTTGGGGGCACGCTTTTTGAGATTCTCACTTTCTTGGCGCAGCGCGACGCTCTTTCTTCGGTGTTTCTTCCGTCGCTCTTCGGTGTACGAGCTCCCCCGACCTACTCCGACCATCTTTTCGAGCGATTTCTTCACTGCTGGATTCGTAACAGGTGAGGCTACGATTTTGGGTTTCTCGTACATTTTTAGATTTCGCGTTTTTCGAGGTGTTTTCTCGTGCTCATTTGGACCCTTCTTGCTGTGAGTTTTTGGTGAGGACAGCAGCTTCTTTTGATGAGATCTTCGCGCACAAATCTCGGATCTGGACGTGCTTATAGACTTTTTTCATCTACTCGACGCAAGGATCATCGTGCTATTTTTTTTGGAATTTCCTGAGATCTTCCCGGAGGTATACATCTTCCTTTTTATCTGTGCAAGATTTTACAGTTATGTGGTTGTATGTCTTCGCGCGCCCGTGTTGTGGAATTTATATCTTGGCCTACGGAACTCCGATTTGGGCGAGCAGGTACTTGTTTCGAAGCTATCGACGCGAAGAACGCCGGGATATTTTTATTGGAATTTATTGGACACTTTCTGCAGGTGATAGTTTGGCATCTGTACAGCTGAAATTCAGCATGAGACTTTTGGGCAGATTTTTGGGAAATTGTGTATGACTGTAGCCTATGTTGTACCCAGGTGGGATTTTGGACTGTACTGGATATACTGGACAGTGAGTTGCTGTTGTTCAGGTATTATCAGCTTTAGGACTTGGACAGACCAGCGCTTCAGGTGGGTGACCTCTTGTCAAGATCAGCGGACTGTGTACTAATTCTAGCTTTAGGGACTTGCATATTTTAATGTTTGTTCTACAGCATGCTAGAATGTATGAATTGATGATCCTGTTGTAGTTAGATGATCCTGAGTTTATTATCTTGCTCCCTTCAAGCTGTTGATTATTAATTGTTTTGGAACTTGACCTAGCACCACAGCCATATGATGCATGTTCATCCAGACTGTAGAAAACCTCGACTTGGGCTAGGTTTTTATTGCTCTAGACTTTCCCACTGCACTATTCTTTTTATCACTCTGGACTTAGAGTTTTCCTCGCCCAAGTAGTGGGCCGAGAGGTCGGATTATCGTGGGTTGCATTTACACTCGTGTCTGGGGACCGAGTGGAGTTGTTAGCAGTCTGTAGACCAGGTTTCTTCGGGAGAGTGACTTGGGTTGTAGACTTGAGATCTTGAGAGCTACTTCTGAGTGACCGTGAGTCTCGGCTGTGCAGTTTTCCAGCCTGTGTGTGAGACAGTGTTCCTTTGGTTACAGTCGATCTTGTTGATCGAGGATTTAGATTATAGCCTGCATGAGCCACATTTGAGCTCGACAGAGATATGCGGATACTTTCCTCGGTGGGGTCGCTCCCCTCGAGAGCCACTCCGGAGTTGGGCCTGTTCTTCTATCGCGACTTGTCGACGCAGTGTTCCCTCTGGCTGGGCCAGTTAGTGGCAGTCACGGACACAGTCCCTCTGGCTGGGCCAGTTAGTGGCAGTCACGGACGCCCTACGTAAGTCCGGTCCCCCGGGACGTGACGGCAGTAGGTAGGCGCAGGTTTGACTGGACCCTATGCGGCAGTCAGTTGAGATTGGTTGATTTGAGTCGAGAGCTAGTTGTAGCATCATGTTCTTTCTGTCCCACTTTTGAGCATCTAGATAGAGGCATAGTAGCTGTAGAGTTTACTTTACCAGCTTTTCCCTTTCCGCACTGCATTGTTACTTTTTGCCTCTGGTAGACTTAGTGGGCAGACCGTCGGGCTTGTTGGCGGCACCCACTGAGAACTACTTGGGACGTAGTTCTCACACCCGTCGTGGTGTCTTTTCCCCAGGGACTTCTTCTTCTGCTCCGGTTCCTGCCGCACCTGTTGCTGACCCGACTGATCGAGGTAAGGGAGTCGCGAGATAGATCCCTACCAGTTGTCGCTTGAGAGTAGATGTACCTCCCTACTTTTTGAGAGTTCATGTCGAGTGACCTTGTAGTGAGGATTGAGTTGTACTCTTCTTATTTTGAGAGATATTTGTATGTTGGTGAGGATTCTGGTTGTATATTTTGTTAGAGTTGTATTTACTTTATCCAGCTTTTACCTTTTCAGCTCTGATATCTGCTTAGTGTAGATCTCTTTTGCAGGTTAGTCGCTACGTCTATACGGGGCTTCCCGTATGGGCGGCGGATCTGTTGGCGAGCCCGGGGCGCAGTTTCGACCCGGGGCGTGACAAGGTGTTCCAACAGTGGATCCTCCGGAAAAAGGTAGCATGGGAACCAGGGTCACCACAAAATGTCTTTGCAAGTAAGGGATGGTTGACCCACTCAAGACGGAGCGAACTAAAACCTATTTTGAATTCCGGACTCCGAAGAAGCCCATAGACAATGGATCAGACGACCCGCAGAGACAGGGTGTAGCCTTGAAGTATAGTCTGTTGGTCAAAGAATTCTGCACAATTGTCATCCAACATAGAACAATAATGATATTCTAGTACAAATAAGAAGCGCTTGCGACTGGCCGGGAAATGCTTGGAAGTATACGACTAGAATTGGCTGAATACTCTTTGTCGACTTGGGTGCCGTCCTGGATGGCCAGGAGGCACAACAGGTGGTGCGCAGGCGACTCTTCTTCCAGCAATAATAAAGGCCTCTAATTCCAGCAATAATAAAGCCCATAGACAATGGACCAGACGACCCGCAGAGACAGGGTGCAGCCTTGAAGTATAGTCTGTTGGTCAAAGAATTCTGCACAATTGTCATCCAACATAGAACAATAATGATATTCAAGTACAAATAAGAAGCACTTGCGACTGGCCGGGAAATGCTTGGAAGTATAGGACTAGAATTGGCTAAATACTCTTCATCGACTTGGGTGCCGTCCTGGATGGCCAGGAGGCACAGCAGGTGGTGCGCAGGCGACTCTTCTTCCAGCAATAATAAAGGACTCTAATTCACCCGACCTGATAGTACCCATTTTGGTAACGTCTAGTGCCAAAGTCACTGATAATGAGCAAGGAATATCCGTCTTTCTGCTAAACAGGATCTATTGAACTCATAATTCAAACCTGTTAAACAGGAGGTTGATGAAATGAAGCTATGAGATGGGAAGCGGTTACTTTATCTTGCGAAGTATTGATACATATATATTGTGAACTCCCGCAAATCTCGATGGTAATGCGAGCCGATACGCCACAGTGCCAATCCGTTCCAATATTTCACATGGTCCGATGTATCAGGGACTTAGCTTTTTCCGAACTCTGAACCGTTTCACTCTAGGCATGGGCGACACCTTTAAGAGCATGCGATATCCCACCGTGAACTGTAAATCTCGACGACGTTTATCCGTATAACTTTTCTGTCGAGCCTGCACCACTAGTAATGTCACGCCTCGGGGTCGAAACTGTGACCCGGGCTCGCCAAATAATTCGCCACCCATACAGGAATTCCTGTATAGGCGAAGCGTCAAACCAGAAAAGATACAGTCTACTAACTAACTGTGGTGAACCGAATTCCCGTGTTACTTGACCGTGTGGTTGGTGGCAAAACACATATTTTTGGTGTATCGAGTGTGTTGCGCGCGTCAAACAGACGTGAAAAACGGACTCAGCGTGCGAAAATGATTAAATTTGGTGTTTTGGGGCTGTTGGGCCGCTTTTGCTGGCGGGCCGATGTTGGAACCCAAAAGCGTGCACCAGGACCATGGGGGGTGCGCGGGGCCACGCGTCGCAAGGCGACGGACCCACCGGGCGACACGCGTCGCCCACGGATTCGGCGCGGCGCGCGTGCGTGTCAGGCGGCGTGCGGCATCCCTAGGCGGGGACACACGTTGCCCGCTGGCTGGCTAGCGCCCACCTACCACGCGGTGACACGTAGCGCACTCTGGAGACTCCGATTTGGGGTTTCGGGCGCACGTGGATGGCCGCCACGTGTCCCAGGAATGGGCCGATTGTTTCGGGCGCCCGAAAGTGTACCCAAAATGCTGATTTTTGGTGTTTTTTCTTGGACTATAAATAGGCCTCTTCTCCCTTACTTTGAAGCTTTTGGACTTTGTTTTTTTGGAGAGCTCTTACAGAGGATTCACCCTTCACTTCTTCTTTATCTCCACCACCATTGAAGGATCCATGGGAGCTTCTTCACCATCTTCTTCCTCAAGTTGGAGAGCATCACCTTTCTTGCTATTTTCAGCCAACTTCGTCGACGTTTAGAGCAAAGCCTCCCCTGGAGTAACTACTTGGAATTAGGGGCTGAAATTTGGAAGGGATCTTCACGAGAGGAGGTAGACCTACAACTTTGATATTGATCACCCATCCTAGATCTTGAGTTTTCGTGGGATTTTTATTTCATCTTTGGAGCCCTCGTGCACAGGGCAGAGTTTTGGGCAATACTTAGTATTTATGGATTTTCTCTGTAATTTGTGCATGAATTTTGGAGCTTCAAGATTTGTTTTGCATCTACTCTCTTAGAGGAACGCAGTGATACACTTTTTGCTAGATTTAGAGTACGTTTGCCCAGGTAACTTCATTGATCTTTCAGACCATGTAATAAAGTTTGCAGCAACATCCTGTTTTAGTATTGTGTTGATGAATGGACTTTGTGAATGCAGATTTTGTTGTGATTCTTGGTTATTTTTGGGATTTTAAAGTTTGGGCAACTTCTTAAGATCAAGGTGAGAAATTTCTCTTTGGTTTCAGTTTATATTTCCTTTTGGATTGGTCTCCACACCCCATGGTATTACTTGCTGAAATTTTAATGTAATTATAGACAGTATTGAACACTTTACTTAATTGGATAATTAAGGGGACCTTAAGATGAATTTTTGAGACTTGGGTGATAATCCTTGGACAGAGGAAGACTTAAAATTTTTGTTTGGAGCTTTTATTTAAGGTATAATGTACAGAAATTAATTCTATCTCCAAAGTAGTTCTTTGCTGGATTTTTTCCAAGAATTCTGCGCAGTAGTAATGATTTGATGATTGTGCTCAATTCAACAGTGATCTCGGGGTGATTTTTGGCGCGTTGGACTCGTTAGAGGTAGGGAATCGTGCACGCCGATTTTGAGCATGATTGGACTTTGGATCGTCGAGCTACCAGGTGGGTTGTTGAGCACTTCAAATCTATGGTTTACCCACTTGGGCGATTAGAATTCAGCATGACTTAGGTTGATTATTGTTTCCTTATCCCTTGGTGAGTCATGCTTGAATGCCTATGCTTATGTTATGTTAAATGATCCTTAGCCTATCTATGTGAGAATTATTAGTTTTGTTGATCTTACACTACCTCATGTGAGGTTGATTATATGTGATAATCCTTAAGTCCATGCTATGTGAGAATAATCATGGTTATTGATCTTTAGCCTATAATATGTGAGATTATTGTCACGCCCCGGGGTCGAAACTGCGACCCGGGCCCGCCAACAGATCCGCCGCCCATACGGGATGTCCCGTATATACGAAGCGTCTAACTTGCAAAAAGAATGATACTATAGCTATATAGATATCAGAGCTGAAAAGTAAACTACTGAAATAAGAAATAATACAACTGTCAAATAGTACAAGTCTGAACCTCACTACAAAAGTCTCTCAAAATAAAACTCTCAAAAGTAACTAACTACTAAAATCCAGCAGACTGTACTACTAAGCTCCAAAAAGGGTACCGCTATACTCCAAGGACGGGTAGGGAACTAGCTCGCGACTCTCTCACCTCGATCAGTAACAAAAGGATCAGCAACAGGAACAGCAAGAACTGGAGAAAGGGTCCCTGGGGAAAGACACCACAGCGGGTGTGAGAACTACATCCCACAGTAGTTCTCAGTGGGTACCGCTACCAAGCCCGACGGTCTGCCCACTAAGTCTACTAGAGGCATAAGATAACAAGAAAACAATAATAATGAAAAGATAAGCTGGAAAGAGTCTACAGCTATCATGCCTCTATCTACAATGCTCAAAGGGTGATACAGATGAAAATGATGCATCTACGAGCTCTCAAAATACAGTCACCCAATCTACACTGACTGCCACATAGGGTCCAGTCAAACCTGCGCCCACCTACGGCTGTTACATCCAAGGAGGACCGGACTTACGTAGGGCATCCGTGACAGCCAAAACTGGCCCAGCCAGAGGGACTGCGTCGACAAGTCGCGATAGCAAAGTAACAGGCCCAACTCCGAAGTGACACTCGAGGGGCGCGACCCCACCGAGGAAAGTATCTGCGCATCTCTGTCGAGCTCAATATGGCTCATGCAGGCTATAATCCAAATCCACGATCAATCAGATCGACAATGTCCAACTCACAATACTAAACCACTGGCTGGAGGTACTCAACAGTCGGGACCGTCGTCAACCCAACGGCTCCCAAAATAGGACATCCAACTCATAGACGAGAAAGAACCAACCGACACAGTAAAGGTCTGAGAATACCGAAAGGTCGGTGTCTAGAATCCCAATCAAACAAGAACAGACTCCAGACTCAACCTTTCGAAGTTCTCGACCCCTTACAGTTCGGGAAAACAACTCCCTTGGTAAAACATGCAGAAGAAACCAACCAGGGTCCGAAAGTTCCGGGAGACCAACACCTACAACCCTATGAAACAAGAACAGGTTCCAGGTACAGCCCCTGTAGCTTTCATCCCGAAATAAGGGAACGGCCCCTAGAACCCAGGTCACCCAAATTCTCTCGGGTGAGGAAGTTTGTAATAAAAAATGGCAGTTATTACTGAAAACTATTTTAATCTGAGAAACCCAATTTAATATATTTTAGTTCTTTTAGGAAAAATAGTTAGAAAACAAGTTTTTATACCCAAACCCCGAAGGGCTAATGCCTTCGTCCAATCAGACAAGAACAGACTCCGGCGACCCTTCGATATTTGGAAGAAAACATTGGTTGACTAAAATCATGTGTGTGTCCAAAAGGTTCTGGGTTCAAGGTCCTGCTATCACTGGTATACTATTGCCACTAACACAGTGGCAACACATAAAACTGAGAAACACGACATCCCGGGACCACCGTTCACCCAACGGCTCCCGAAACAGATATAATACCAGCTACATCTACCAGACTCCACTCTGCCCCCAAGCACGAGTGTAACATGCATCCCACACTAAGAGAAATCCCGACCACTCGACCCACTACCCGGGCGAGGATAACACTATGTCCAGGAATAGAATAGGAAGTGTGGATGTCTAAAGCATAAATAAACCTAGCCCAAGTGAGGGTTTTCTACTAGTCTGGTTACACATGTAACATATGACAGGGTGCTAGGTCAAGTTCCAAAAGTAGCATTTAGTTTAACTAAAGCAAGATCAGGGAACATTAACCAACATGATTTCAATAACAACACAGGAAAAACAACATCTCTCTAACATGCATTCTAACATATTTCACAATCATGCATGCTTTCTATACAACAGAATTAATGAACCCTCCACCGGTTTTGGAGACGAAGCAACCCACCTGAAGTGCACGTCAATCCAAGATCCAAAAAGGCTGAAACTGAACGGGGACAAATCCTCGGATTCCCATGATTCCAACGGGTCCAAAATCACGCAAAAACACCTCCTGGGTACAAAGATATGGTCCAAACATTGCAATAAGCAAATATTCCAACAAACACAAGCTGCTCTCAAATCAGTCCAAAAAATGGTTAAATACCACCTGCGAGATAATCTCTAAAAATTCCAATAAAAATACGACGGCGATCCTCGCAAAGAGTAGATGTCGATCGATTCCTCACATGTTGAAATCCGATACCCGAGTGCAGAGATAAAAATCCGACAAGACTCCGCTGTCTAGAAAAACCACCAGCAGAAAAGGGGTTCAAAGATGCCTCGTAAACCATGCCAAGAACTCAAAATAAAGCTAGGTGATCAACACAGAAATCAAAGGCGTACCTCTCATAAAACCGACGCCGCAAAAATCATCCAAAATTTCCTTCGGAGTAGCTCTATGGACCTCGTGGACTGAAATGCGATGGAAATGGGCCACCAAAGAAGAAACGCCGCACTGCGTTGAATCACCGAAGCCGTCGATGTCGCGCCCTCCAAAAATTCCAAAACTCCCTCGAGAGATGCAGCAAAAGAAGAGGAACAACTTCACTTAGGGCTCAGTCACAAAAGGGCTCGGGAAAAAGGTCCAAAGGCTCAAGAAAGAGGGCTATTTATAGCCCAAGCCAACCAAGGAAGGGGTTCGGATTCGGGCGCCGTATTCGGGCGCCCGAATCCGGCCCATGCCCAACACTGTGCGCGCCCGAATTCCTCTCGGCACGCCACGTCACCCACTCCGCGTCCCGCGCGCCCGCCAATCGCGGCGCGCCGCTTGGCGACGCGGTCCACGGCCGGAACCGTGGGCCGCGATTCACGGCGGCCCAGCCGGGTCGCTGCGCCCGCCAATGGGCGGGCCACACGTGGCCTGGCGGGGTCCACGGTGCGCCGTGCCTGGCGTGCTATCGCGCGTGCGTTGACTGCCCAATCAGCGCGCGACACGTGGCACGCCCGCCGTTGGCTGGTCCCGGTGCACGCCAAAACCCGTGGACCGCCCTGCCCGCCGCCGTGCTCCGCCGCTGCCCGTCGCCGCCGGCGCTGCCCTGGCCTGCCGGAACAGTAAACCATGCCTCAAAATCCATGTTTTGGCATTCGGGCTCCGAAAAATACAAGTACTCCATTTTCATCATTTTCGCGCGCTGAGCCCAAATTCGATATCCGTTTTGCCAAATTTCACTTCTAAAATTTGTCGAAGGCATCCGGATAGGTATTCTTAATCCAAAATTTCACGCTGGGTCAAAATCTGAAGTCTGATTTGTGCGCAACCAACTCCAACACACATCATAGGCCTCCAGAAGCCACAATTCACACCGCCCAATCAGCGCGCGACACGTGGCACGCCCGCCGTTGGCTGGTCCCGGTGCACGCCAAAACCCGTGGACAGCCCTGCCCGTCGCCGCCGGCGCTACCCTGGCCTGCCGAAATAGTAAACCATGCCTCAAAATCCGTGTTTTGGCATCCAAGCTCCGAAAAATACAAGTAAATAGTCCATTTTCATCAATTCGCGCGCTGAGTCCAAATCCGATGTTCGTTTTGCCAAATTCCACTTCTAAAATTTGTCGAAGGCATCCGGATAGGTATTCTTAATCCAAAAATTCGCGCTGGGTCCAAATCTGAAGTCTGATTTGCGCGCAACCAACTCCAACACACATCATAGGCCTCTAGAAGCCACAATTCACACTACAAAAGCTCTGTGGAGATCCGGGTCATCACAATTATTGTGGTTGTTGATTCTTCACCTATCTATGAGAGAGTGGTTAGTTGGTTTACGTGAGAAGGACTTAGTTAAGAATGACTTATGTGGAAGTGATTTATTATGATTATGTGAGAATGACTTATATTGATGGTTTTTAGTCCTTTCATGTAAAGTTGGTTATTATTGTTAGTTCCTATCTACCTTTTGTGAGACTAAGTGTTGTTGATGATTTCTACTCCATACTATGTGAGAATAATTATACTCTATAATCTTTATTCTATTCCAAATGAGAACAAATGCATGCTTGAATGGTCATCTAGATAAGCCACTTTTATTTTTGCTATACTATCATGTCGGATTTGATTTGGGAGAAAACATGCTATTTTCATTTCTACTCTCCTTGTATGTTACATGTTGCTCTGGGTTGAGTATGGGTTCGGGATAGTGTAGTTGAGATTATCGAGTCGGGGTGGGATAGCACCGGATTTTGACTCGTGGGTTGGTTTGGCCACCGTGGATTTTGGACGGTTGCGCCGGTTATTGATTTTGCATCAGGTTGGGGTCGGGATTCCTTTTAGTGGATAGAGTTCTCCACATTGAGTATAGTCATGATCAAGTCCTGCTTATTGAGATACATTCGACTGAGTTACTTTTCTCGAGCGGGTCGCTCCCCTCGAGTGCTACTCCGAATTAGGCGGTTATACCGGACAGTGAGAGCTGGTCAACTAGTTTACACTTGAGGATGATTTTCACATCGGCGGTATTTGGTTCATTATGCCGATGGTGATGGTTACGCAGGCAGTGTTCGAGTTGTTTAGTTCGAGTTGATTGGGTTATATCTCGGCGGTTATTTTACACTGATGCATGCCTTTATAGTCATTATCATTCATCATAGCATTAGAGGCATAGTAGTGGTAGTCTTCTTTATTAGTAGATTTATTTATAGCTTTATCACTTTACCTCCTTTCTTGTCTCTGGTAGACTTAGTGGGTACGTCGGAGTTTGAGGATTTACTCACTGAGGGCTACTGGTTTTACAAATAGTTCTCACACCCATTGTTGCTCCCCTCCTTTTTCTCCTCTTTATTTTGCAGAGTCTTCTACGGGAGCTGCTGGTCCGTCGACTGCCGACCGAGATAAGGGGCTCGCCAAGTAGATAGATCTCCTGCCAGAGTGAGGGGGAGACTGAGATGGACATTATGTTGTACCCTTTACTCAGACGGATGTACTCATTATTTTGGGTTTGGCTTTAGTCAGCTGGTTGTATTTTATTTTGGTAAGATGGGAGATGTTGTTGTACTTTACTGTTTATGTGATGACCCGAATCCCCGCGAAGGAATACAACTTGACCAGCAGCTTGTGGAGGATCCCTTTTGTTTGTTAAAGTTGGTTGCGCACAAATCGGACCCAAGAATTGGACCCGGCGTGAAAAATGGATCAAGATTACTTATTTGGATGCCTTCGTCATAAAGTAGAAGTGGTTTTGCACAAAACGGATATTGGATTTGGATTCAACGCGGAAAAACAATCAAAATTGACTATTTGGATGTATTTTTCTGAGTCCGGACGCCCGAAAAAGGACAACCGAAAGTTTTTACTGTATTTTGGGTGCACGGGGAAGCTTTGTACCGAGGAGGACACGTGGCAGCTTTTGATTGGCACGGCGCGGCCATGTGGTGGCTCGGGATTAGCCGGTGTAGCGGGCTCAGCAGGCGCGGCCCACGGGAGCAGCGTGGGCAGGCCGGGCAGGTGCGTGGGCAGGCACGGGTGCCGAGTGGATAGGGTATGCCACGTGGCATCACCCCATTGGACGGAGCTGATTGCGCTGTCGGCGCCCGATTGGGCGTGGCAGCCTCTGGTTGGCCGAGCACGATCGTGCTGTCGACGCGTGAGTGGATGAGGGCGCCACGTGGCGCTTCCTGATTAGCGGGCGCTGTTGACCAGGCGGCGCGGCATGGATGGGCGACACATGGCACATCGGACGGCCAGGAGAGATTCGGGCGCTCCTCGTAGCGGCATCTTCAGCAAATTCGGGCGCTCGAAAATATACCCAGAGCCCGAATTCTAAGGGATTTTCAAGAATTTTTGGACTACAAAAAGGAGCCCATTTCCAGCATTTTAGAACTTTTGGACCTACTTTTTTGGGGAGCTTCAACAGGGGATTTCTCCACCCTCTTCTTCATCTCCAACACCATTGATGGACTTTGGAGGAGCTTCTTCTTCACCCCTAGCCTATGCATGGAGAGGAACCACTATTGAAGCATTTTGAGCCATTTTCGTCGCATTTCAGTGCAGAGGCTCTATAGAGCTCATTTCTTGAAGTTTTTGTGTGCATTTTGGTGTGGCATCTTCACGAGAGGTAGGCCTACAATTTTGATATTTACCACGTCTTCTGGATCTTGAGTTTTCATGGAGTTGTTATGCCATCTTTGGGACCCTTGTGCACAGCCTGGGGATTTTGGACAGCTCTCTGTATTTTCCATCTTCTGTAGGATGGGAGTTTCGAGCTGATTTTGTGGGAAAATCTTTAAAACTTGAAGCTCTACAACTTTGGTATGTACCACATCACCCAGATCTGGAGTTTTCTTAGAGTTTATTTACTATCTTTGGAGTACTTGTGCACAGATTGGACTTTTTGATAGTTCATAGTATTTATATAATTTCTCTTTGATTTGTGTATGGATTTTGAAGTTTTTTGGCTTGTTTTGCATCTACTCTCAAAGAGGAATCCATTGGTACGTTGCTTCCTAGATTTGGAATTCGTTTGCCTAGGTAACATTAATGATCCTTTAGCCCCTGTGTTAAAGTTTACAGCAGTTCATTGTTTTGGTTTTTGTGTTGATGGATAAAGCTTGGGAATGCTGATTTCTTGATGAGTTCTTGGATATTTTCAGGATTTTAAAGTTTCAGCATCTTTTTAAGTTTAAGGTGAGCAATTTTTCTTTTAATTTCAGTGGAATATTCCCTTTGTATTGATCCCTATAATTTTTGGAAGTTCTTGCTGAAAATTGATGTGTTTTTGGACAGCATTATACCCTTTGCTTAATTGGATAATTAAAGGAAATTAAAGATGGATTTTTGAGGCTTTGGAGATGCTCTTGGGACAGAGGTCACCTTAGAATTGCTATTTGGAGCTTCCTCTTGAGGCGATTAATGTAGAAATTGCTTTCTTTTTATCATCTAAGTGTTTGCTGAAATTCTAGAATTTCTGCGCAGCGTGCATTGTTTCGGAGATTGCACCCAATCCGAGTGGTGGATTTGAATGATTTTTGTGGCATTGGATTTCTGAGAGGCTGCGAATTCTACACGTCAAATTTCAGCTAGATCGGGCGTCAGATCGACAAGTTTCAGGTGGGTTGAATTTTCCTCCAAAATTAGCGGGCGGCTCTCTAATTCTATCCTTATAGTGAGCATGCATGTTTAAATGTACACTATATTTGATTGAGATGTAAGCATGAGAAGTTGTCCATTTTATATTGATTGAGGTTTACATGATAATTGTACATGTTATATGGAATGAGAGCATGATATAGTGGATGGCCCATTTGTTGGTTGAGTTATATGCATGCGGTAGTTGATGGTTTATTTCTTGATGGAGTTATATGCATGATATGGTTAGAGATTTATGCATCGATCATGATGATTGTTAAACTGTGAAACTTTGACTAGCACCCCGTCATATGTTTACATGTATTAACCAAACTAGTAGAAAATCCTCACATGGGCTAGTTTCTTTCATGTTCTAGACTTCCTACACATTGAATATTTATTTTCCCTAGACTTAGAGTTTCTCCTCGCCCGGATAGTGGGCCGAGTGGTCGGGACAGTGTAGGACGCATGTTGCGCTTGTTCCGAGGGGCCGATCGGAGTCTGGTGGTTGAGGTTAGTTTGGTTCTAGTGTCGGGAGCCGTTTAGGATGACGGTGATCCCGGGTTGTCGGGTTTTCCTCTGATTGGTTCATTGCCACTGAGTGGTGGCAGTGTTGATCTTATGATAGCAGGACCTTGAACCCATAATGTTTTTGGACACACATGATTTTAGTGAACCAATGTTTCATTTCCAAATTTCGAGGGACGCTAGAGCCCGTTCTTGTTTGATTAGGGCGAAGGCACTAATTCTTCGGGGTTCGGGAAATAAAACCTATTTTTTTAACTGATTTCCATAAATAACCAAACTTTACTAAAATTGGGTTTCCTCAAATCAAGATGGTTTTCTAAAAATAAGTTACTTTTTGTCCTCACCCAGAGAGTGGTCAAGTGAAAAGGGTTTTTAGAAATAAATGTCATCTTTTCATATAAACTTCCTCGCCCCGAAGAGGGTTCGAGTGATCTAGGTTCTAAGGGCTGCCTCCTTATTTGGGTCGAGAGTTACGGGAGGCTGTGCCTGGAACCTGTTCTTATTTGATTGGGGTTGTAGGCGTCAGTTTTTCAGATCTCGTCGTCGTTACTAGCGGTTGAGTTGGGTGTTGATCTTTGGCCGATGTGTGTTCCGGCCTGTGTTGTTAGTCGATTGGGGTTTGATGTTGGACCAATGGGGGTTTCGGCCGGTGTGGTTAGTTGATTTGGGTTTGCAAGTTTCCAATCTGTTTGATCGTAGTCTTCGATTACGGCCTGCATGTGCTACAGCTCTGATTCTCGATTCTGCACGGTTCTTTTCCTCAGTGGGGTCGCTCCCCTTGAGTGCCACTCCGGATGCAATGGTTGTTTCGATTCATTTGAGCGCCCTATGAGACCAGTCCAGATAGGAAAGTGGTGGTAGGTGAGCGCACGATAGTCCATTGAGACGCCCTACGAGACCAGTCCAGATAGGACAATGGTGGTAGGTGAGAGCATACTAGTCCGTTGGGACGCCCTACGTTATTCCTGCCCAGTGAGTGGAGAAACTGTCACGCCCTGAGTCCGCCAATTTGTACAGTTCGGGCACGCCAACAGACCCGCCAATCGGGTATGACCTTTCACTACCCGAAAGGAACGGTAACATCCATAATAATACAACAAGTGTATGCGGAAGCTCAATATCAGAGTACTAAAAATCACTACAAATTTAAAACTTTCATTCAGTAACAAATAGTTAATGCGGAAATGAAAGCATACAAGAGTGAACCATGCATTAAATTTATTACACATACATCTCTGGACTTGCAAATAAAATTATTACAATTCTTTTACATAAATTCCTCACCATACAAGGTTCACTCAAGAAATATATAAATGGGATACCTCTGCTAGACCCTCTAGGTCTCTATGCTGCTGGGCCCTTGCCCGTGTCGCATGCCTTGCCGTCTGCACCTGAACCGTCTCGACCGCTGTATCATACCTGAACCTGTGGGGAGGTCACCCAAGGGGTGTGAGAACTACGACAGAATTCCCAGTGGGTTCAACCACCGAGAAAAAGTGTCCTACACCACTTGGTCCAATGGAAGCAATAATAATAGTGCTAGGAAACTAAAATCCTCAATATCAAAATGCGCCCGATTTGGCAGGCACCGTAGGCAGTACCAGTGTTTCCTGGAGTATAGGTTGGGTGTAGGCAGGCAGGCTTTTATTTCTGATGCATACTTTTAGCTATCCTTTTAGCTGGGCATTATAGAGGCATGTTAGTGGTAGCTTTTCATCAGTAGTTATATTTATAGCTTACCACCTTTGTTTTATTTTCGCCTCTGGTAGTCCTAGTGGGCATGTCTGAGTTTGAGGTCTACTCACTAGGGGAGGCTACTGTTTTTATAGTAGTTCTCACCCCCAACTGTTTTCCCTTTTCTTTTCCCCTTTGTTTTGCAGAGTCCTCTGCGGGAGTTGCGGGACCCTCTTCCCAGGACCGAGGTAAGAGGATCGCTGATTAGATAGCTACTGCCCCGAGCTCGAGTTTAGTAGTTTTGATGTATCCCCTGTACACTCAGACGGTTGTATTTTCTTTTATTTTGGGTCTGGCTGCGGCCAGCTGGTTGTATTTATTTCGTGAGCTGGGAGAGACACATGTATATTTATGAGAGTTTATTGTACTTTTATTTCCAGCATTTGTCTGAGATGTATTAGTTTTAGTTTAGCTCTGTTTTATGCTCCTTTATTACATTTTTATATCTGAGCAGGTTACCAGCGCTTCGTGTACACGAAAAATTCCGTATGCACGGCGGATCTGTGGACGGGCCCGGGTTCTGGTTTACACCCGGGGCGTGACATATTAGGTTGGTATCAGAGCTTAGGGATAGGTTAGTTGGGACTTAGGAAACCCGAGGCTTTTTGGCAGACCTTAGGAAGGCAGGGCGTGAGTGACGTGATGTTTTGCGAAAGTCGGTAATTTATTATTATTAAACTCTTCCTGTGAGTGGAGAGGGACTGGCATATCCTATTTCTGGTAGACTATTATGTTGGCTGCAGACAACATAAGGTTACAGAAATAGGAGGATGTCCATGACTTTCGCTGGATTGGGTCGAGAGTGGTTTTGTTACTGACCCGTGGTTTCTTGTGTGGCAGGATGCCTCCTAGGCGGCAGATTCCTACTCGGGGTACTCCTACACCCCCGGAGGAGCCGGAGCAGTCCGGGCCTTCTGAGATCAGTGAGCTGAGGGCCATGGTGGCCCAATTGGCGGAGAGTCACCGCCGACAGGAGCAGAGGTTCGAGCAGTTGCTTGCTCAGGTTGGGGCACCTCCTCCTACTACTGTAGAGGCCCCTGTACCACCAGTTGTACCGCTGGCTATTCCACCAGTCCCTACGGCACCGTCGTCGAGCAGTGAGGCTCAGGGAGTGATCAGGCCATTGACCCCAGCGGAGGAGCAGGAGTTTGCTGACAAACTCACCCAGTTCTGTAAGCGAGGACCACCTAGGTTCTCTGGGCGGAGCACTCACCCATGGGAGATAGGATCGTGGCTAGCTGCAATGGAGAAGTCGTTTTGGGACTTCTTCATTGACCAGAGATTCAGAGTGCATATGGCCGTACATTGTCTAGAGGGGGATGCATATGCTTGGTGGCGTCGGGTAGAACCCTTAGAGTTTCAGATCACCCGACAGCTACCCTTGTCGGAGTTCAGGAGGATGATCCTTGATACTTATTTCTCCACGAGCGTGAAGAAAAAGCTAGAAGATGATCTGAAGAATCTTCAGCATGGTGACCGGCCAGTGTGGGACTATTTCCAGGAGTTCACGCAGTTGCTCAACTGCGTACCCTATATTGCCAGGGATGGACTGCACCAGGTGGAGCTATTTGAGACAGGTTTGCGTCCTGAGATCTATACCTTGGTGCATGCCCAGAGGCTTCAGACCTTGTCAGAGGCAGTGGATCATGCGCAGTGGGTGGAGAGGGGAGATCACGTCGTCGCTAGACGTGGAGGCTTGGTCGCTTAGAGTTCTGAGAGGAAGCGACCAGCACCGGACGATGGGGGACATGCCAGTTCCTGGAGGCCGCCCCGACCGCCACCGCCACAGTTTACAGGCCGTGGGCGTTCGGAGCGGCGAGGGCCTGGGGGATCCCAGAGGCCCCCACAGCAGCAGCAGCCCCAGCGACTGCAGCAGCTCTCGCAGCGGCAGAGGTCGCAGTCGCGACAGCAGGGGTCACAGCGGCAGAGGCAGCAGCAGCAGCAGTCGAGGCAGCCCCAGTCTACGGTTAGGTGCATCTTTTGCAGGGGTCAGCACTCGTCGGATACTTGCGACCAGAGGTATGGCCGCTGTTATCGGTGTGGATAGTCTGGCCACATCCGAACTACTAGCCCATTCGCGACATCGACGACTCCTTCCACTGCATCAGTTCCTTTTGTGCCCCAGCAGCGGCCCTATGCTCCAGCGAGCAGGGCTCCTTCCTCCCACCCTGCAGACTACAGACCTCCGGCACAGAGCGGGCGAGTCTACACCGCCCAGGTAGGGAACTCCGCGGCAGCCGACCACGTGGTGGCAGGTATCATTTTACTTTTTGGTACTAGAGCTCGCACTTTATTTGATACCGGTGCATCACATTCTTTTATCAGTAGATCATTTGCATCATCCCATGGACTAGAGTTAGGTCGGTTGCCACATGCATTAGAGGTACAGATTCCTGATCATACATTGCATGTAAAGGAGTGTTGTTGGTCTTGCCCTGTACAGCTTGAGTCTTGGATTTTGCCAGCGGACCTGATGGTCCTTAGTCTGCTGCGAGATTTTGACATTGTACTAGGGATGGATTGGCTGGCTCGCTATTTCGCGACGATTGATTGTGCCGCGAGGACAGTTACTTTTAGCGAGCCAGGCCAGGAGGTGTTTGTTTACAGGGGGTGCCATAGTGCTTTCTTTGCCTTAGTAGTTTCGACCTCTCGTGCGAGGCAGATGATGCGCAGTGGATGCGTGGCCTTTTTGGCATCTGTGGCTAAGGAGCCTACGGCGGCACTAGGACTCGCGGATATCCCGATTGCCCACGAGTTCCCGGATGTGTTTCCTCCAGAGCTGATTTGTATGCCGCCGGATAGGGAGGTTGAGTTTTTGATTGACGTAGTACCAGGAACTGCGCCAATCTCTAAGGCTCCTTACCAAATGGCACCGGCTGAGCTGCGAGAGTTAAAGGCGCAACTCCAGGATTTAGTGGACAAAGGTTTTGTGAGACCGAGTGTATCGCCTTGGGCAGCGCCGGTGCTATTTGTGAAGAAGAAGGATGGATCACTTCGACTGTGTGTTGATTATCGGGAGTTGAATAAAGTGACCATCAAGAACAAGTACCCTTTGCCGCGCATTGATGACTTATTTGATCAGCTGCAAGGGTCTTGTGTCTTCTCCAAGATTGATTTACAGTCTGGTTACCACCAATTGAAGGTGAAGGCCGAGGACATCCCAAAGACGGCATTCAGGACGCGGTACGGGCATTATGAGTTCACCGTCATGCCTTTTGGATTGACAAATGCCCCTGCTGCTTTTATGGATTTAATGAACAGGATCTTTCGACCATACCTGGATCGGTTCGTCGTTGTATTTATTGATGATATCCTGGTTTATTCCCGGAGCGATGTGGAGCACGAGGAGCACTTGAGGATTGTGCTGCAACTTCTGAGAGAGAGGAAGTTGTATGCCAAGTTATCTAAGTGTGAATTTTGGCTTCGGGAGGTTGTCTTTTTGGGCCACGTGATTTCAGCCGCTGGAGTGGCAGTAGACCCGGCGAAGATTGTGGTAGTCCGGGATTGGCCCCGACCGACGACGGTATCAGAGGTCCGCAGTTTTATGGGCTTAGCTGGATATTACCGTCGGTTTGTGGAAGGTTTTGCGAAACTTTCCACACCCCTCACTCGTCTGATGCGTAAAGGAATTAAGTTTGTTTGGAGTGAGGATTGCCAGAGGAGCTTTGAGGAATTAAAGAATAGATTGATGTCGGCTCCTATCCTTTCCCTCCCTGTAATGGGGAAAGGATACGTGATATACAGTAATGCATCACACAGTGGACTTGGTTGCGTGCTGATGCAGGAGGGAAGGGTAATCGCCTATGCCTCTCGGCAACTGAAGGATTATGAATAGAATTACCCTACCCATGACTTGGAGCTAGCTGCAGTGATTTTCGCACTAAAGTTATGGCGCCACTACCTGTATGGGGAGCACTGCGAGATTTACACCGACCACAAGAGCTTGAAATACCTGTTCACACAGAAGGAGCTCAACTTGAGGCAGCGCAGATGGTTGGAATTGTTAAAGGACTACGATGTAGACATATTATACCATCCTGGCAAGGCCAATGTGGTTGCTGATGCCCTGAGCAGGAGAGCAGTACAGACTCTATCTTTGATGATCACCGATCAGGCGCCGTTACTTGAGCAGATGAGGGGGTTAGAGCTCGAGGTTGTGTCCCCTGGGGTCTCTGCTAGACTTATGTCTCTAGTCGTGCAGCCCACTCTGTTGGACAGGATTCGAGAGAGACAGAGTGAGGACCCCCACCTGATGAGGATTCGAGAGCAGATTCAGACTGGTTTGACAGGGGACTTTTCAGTTGATGCTTCGGGAGTACTGCGGTACAGGGACCGAGCTTGCGTGCCTATGGATGCAGAGATTCGAGAGCAGATCTTGAGGGAGGCCCACTATGCACCTTATACCATCCATCCTGGTGGGACTAAGATGTATAGGGCCCTCAAGGCACAGTTTTGGTGGAATGGGATGAAAAGAGACATTGGGAGATTCGTAGCACACTGTCTAACTTGTCAGCAAGTAAAAGCTGAACATCGTGTACCTGCTGGCAAGTTGCAGAGTCTTCCAATCCCTGAATGGAAATGGGAACGTGTTACCATGGATTTTGTCACCGGATTACCGAGAGCACAGACCGGAGCGAACGCGATCTGGGTAGTCGTGGATAGACTCACCAAATTCGCACACTTTTTACCGGTGCAGGTGACTTGGTCCCTCGAGCGGCTGGCACAGCTGTACTTAGACGAGGTAGTGAGGCTGCATGGTGTGCCCGTCTCCATTGTATGTGATCGAGATCCGAGATTTGTTTCGCGCTTTTGGAGGAGCCTACAGGCCACTTTAGGGACACAGCTCAGTTTCAGCACAGCATTTCACCCACAGACAGACGGACAGTCAGAGCGTACTATACAGATTCTTGAGGACATGCTCCGGGCTTGCACGCTGGACTTTGGAGGAGGTTGGGTGCGACACTTATCATTGGCAGAGTTTGTGTACAACAATAGCTTTCAAGCGAGCATCCAAATGGCTCCGTTTGAAGCATTGTATGGACGCAAGTGTCGTTCCCCTCTTTATTGGAGCGATGTGGGTGAAAGGCGTACATTGGGGCCAGAGTTGCTTCGTGAGGCAGAGGATAAGGTCAGGATAGTCAGGCAGCACCTTCAGACAGCTCAGAGCAGATAGAGGAGCTATGCAGATGTGCGGAGGAGAGACCTTGAGTTCGCGGTTGGGGATGATGTCTTTTTGAAAGTCTCGCCTTCAAAGGGGATCCGAAGATTCGGGATTCGAGGGAAACTTAGCCCTCGTTATATTGGACCTTTCGAGGTATTACAGCGCATAGGGCCAGTTGCCTACAGGCTTGCACTTCCTCCCAGACTTGCTGGCGTCCACAATGTTTTTCATGTATCGACTCTGAGGAGATATGTGTATGACCCGTCGCACATCATCGATTTCACCCCATTGGAGATCACTGAGGACTTGAGCTACGTCGAGCGGCCATTGAGGATCTTGGACCGTGAGGTTAGGGAGTTGCGCAGCCGAGCCATCCCTTATGTGAAGATCCTCTGGAGCAGCCATGATGAGCGCGAGGCTACTTGGGAGTTGGAGTCAGCGATGATAGATGCTTACTCCTACCTGTTCGAGGCCCCGGCTTGAGGTATGACTTTTGTTTCGAGGACGAAACTTTTTCTTGTGGGGGAGGATGTAGTGTTTTGGTTTTTCCCATGCAACTTTCCGATGAATCCACTGTGTAGAACACCTAGTGTTGGTGTGTCTGGCCCATGGTGCCTCAAAGGGATGCCACAGATGGACCTTGTGAGACATTGATAGCTGATTTGGCCTTCGGCTGCATTTGTCGAATTTCAAAAAAGGTTTTGGGCCAAACCGAGGTTGGATTTGGATTCAGCGCGGAAAAACGCTTGAAAACGGCTATTTGCTTGTTAAATTTGGAGTCCGGATGACCAAAAACGGGCTTCCGGAAGTTTTCGGGGATTTTCGGTGCATGGGAGGTGACTGTGGACTGCCGGCTGCCACGTGGCGGCCTGTCATTGGCCGGTTCGCGGTGTGCCGTCCACGGAGCGGCGCGGCGGGGTGCATGAGCCTGTCGCAAGACACGTGGCAGGCGGGGATAGGCTGGCTTTTGCTGCGCGGTCTACGGGAAGTTGAGCGGCGGTGCACGGTTTGAGCGGCGGTGCAGGGAGCTGAGCGGGATACACGTGTCGCGCCCCGGTTGGTCGGCGCACACGGTGCGGTCCACGGAACCCAAAAGCGGGTGCGTGGACCCGGTGTCTGGGACGCGTGGCAGCTTCCTATAGGTGGGCTCAGCTAGCGCGGCGCAGCGGGAGGCATGGAAGCCGCCTCGGGACGGAGCGCGCAGAGGCGCCTGACGCGGCGGTCGGCCGTACTCGAGTGCGCCACGCGTCGCGACGCGAGTGGCGGGCCGTACTCGAGTGCGCCACGCATCGCGATGCGAGTCGCGGGCCGTACCTACCCCGCTGACCGCGGGGGGGGCACGTGGCGCGCGCCGGAGGCCGCTGCACCGCTGTTCCGTGTTATGTGTACACGTGGCAGCACCGCAGGCTTTCGGGCACGTCGGACGGGGAAGCTGCGACCCCGTTTCGGATCCTGGCGCCCGGATTCTGCGCCCGAAAACCCGGCCCAACGTGTTTGCGGGCTAGGCCTATAAATAGTGGACTTTGGGCTCACCTAGCTCTTTTTCTGGGCGGCTTTTCACAGTGTTTCCTTTAGGGATTTTCTTCCTCCACCTGAGATACATTTCACAGAGCATCCTTGGGATTTTTACGGGCACGCATCCTGAGGTTCCCACTTTTACGGCGCGGCGCGACGCTCGTTCTCCGGCGACCCGTTTCGTCACAGTTCAGTGCGTGGTCTCCCCCGGCTCACTCCGACCTCGGATTTTGGCGATTCTTGCGCCGTTGGACTCTCGACAGGTAGGACTCCAACTTCTGTGTTTTGAGTTTCCTCGTTTTCCGTGCTGACCTTGGAGTTTCCAGAGCTTCCATTTGACCCATTTGTCTTCGCGGATTTTTGGACAGCTCTGCGGTGTTTTAGCTGTATCTTTCCGCACAGACGTCCGATCGAGGCGATTCAAGAGGCATTTTTCATCTTCACTTTGCAAGGAATCTCTTGGATTTTTCCCTGAATTTTTGGAATATTTTCCAAAGGTGAAAATCTCCTTTTACTGTAGTTCTTTGTTACAGAATTTCTGTACAGTGTTTGTTGTGGTATTCCCCTTGCCGAATTTGCATCTCAGCGTAGGAAACTCGGATTTGGGCGTGCAGGTACTCGTTTCGACGGGTTCGTCGCGAGGATCGCGACAGTATTTTTTGTGGTTTTTTTCGGGTACTTTTTGTGACACCCCCGGAATTTGGATTAGTCCTCTATATAAATGATATAATAGGACTAAATCTCTAACCCGGCTATAGCATTTTGGATGGTAGCAAGATCCAAGAGGAAGATGAGAGTTAAGCGTGCTAAAGCTAGAGTAGTTCTAGGATGGGTGACCCCCTGGGAAGTGGGGCGTCACAGTTGGTATCAGAGCCATTCACCAGCCGAAAATGTGAGATGAGTCTCGGCTGAGCCAGGGTTATATAGCGGGTAGAGCGAGGCTCCCCGGCTAATGACCGTTGTGAGTGGAGTGCAGCTCCTCACAAGGTCGGCTAAGGCTAGCGAGACGAGTCTCACATCGCCTGGTGCTTGTGAGTGTGCTTGAGCCTGACGTGGACGTCAGGGCTTAAAGGGGAGAAGAATGTGACACCCTCGGAATTTGGATTAGTCCTCTATATAAATGATATAATAGGACTAAATCTCTAACCCGGCTATAGCATTTTGGATGGTAGCAAGATCCAAGAGGAACATGAGAGTTAAGCGTGCTAAAGCTAGAGTAGTTTTAGGATGGGTGACCCCCTGGGAAGTGGGGCGTCACACTTTTCGCAGGTGAAAACAGGGCAACTTTGGACTGTGTATTTTGGGACAGATTTTGTGAGGCTTTGTGTGATTAAAATATGTATTTTCTTCTGGGGAATTTTGTACAGTGTTGCGGTGAGCTTTTGGATCGAGCGTGGGTTTCGCATTTGGGACAAGGATTTTAGCGCTCGAGGTAGGTACCGTTGTTGACCTCTTACTTGGGATAACCCACTAGGATATTGGAGCTAGTCCTATGTTATAATGCTAATATACTAGTGGATTTGGATATAGCTTGCATAATTGGAAAATTAGACTTATGGGTAGCTCTTACATCTTTAGAGAGCTGAAAATGAATTGAATGATAACTCTTGCAAAGGATATGTTGTTTAAACTCGCTGTGAATATTTTGCTAAACTGCTCCATGGAATATGTATCTTGAGACAACATATGCATGTATATAGAGACCGGTATGTGGCAACTTGTTCAAATTAGTATTCATGAAATAGTATACTCTAATTTTGTAAGAACTAAAATACCTGAAAATTTTATTGTTAAGTAAAGGACTTTTGCATGCTTTAATGGCCACCTAGTTAGGCCACCTTTTTCTGCTGCACTATCATGCTGGAATTGACTTACGAGAAACCATGATTTTTATTTTCTCCAGTTACCTAGACATAGGGGATATCATGCTCAGGTTAGAGCAGGGGCTGGGATAGTGTAGTCAGATACTTGGGATTCGGGACGGGCAGGCTGTGATGGCAGGGTATTGCGGCTACCGCGGATTTTGGGCGGTTGACCCGACAGTTGTTATTGCATCAGATCGGGGAGAGGATTTGGGCTTCTTTTAGTGGATGGTTCTGTTCCATTTAGATCAGTATCATGATCCAGTCCTGCGGACTTATTTCTCCTTGGATACTTATTACTCAGGCATTTTACTCGTGTGGGTCGCTCCCCTCGAGTGCCACTCCGGAGTGCGCGATATAGAGACTTGAGTCCTTGAGACTCCTATCCCCTATCGGTGTTATGCGTATGCTGGCATACCCGATTTGGTAGGCACCGTAGGCAGTACCAGTGTTTCCTGGAGTATAGGTTGGGTGTAGGCAAGCAGGCTTTTATTTCTGATGCATACTTTTAGCTATCCTTTTAGCTGGGGCATTATAGAGGCATGTTAGTGGTAGCTTTTCATCAATAGTTATAATTATAGCTTACCACCTTTGTTTTATTTTCGCCTCTGGTAGTCCTAGTGGGCATGTCTGAGTTTGAGGTCTACCCACTAGGGGAGGCTACTGTTTTTATAGTATTTCTCACCCCCCACTGTTTTCCCTTTTCTTTTCCCCTTTGTTTTGCAGAGTCCTCTGCGGGAGTTGCGGGACCCTCTTCCCAGGACCGAGGTAAGAGGATCGCTGATTAGATAGTTACTGCCCCGAGCTCGAGTTTAGTAGTTTTGATGTATCCCCTGTACACTCAGACGGTTGTATTTTCTTTTATTTTGGGTCTGGCTGCGGCCAGCTGGTTGTATTTATTTCGTGAGCTGGGAAAGACACATGTATATTTATGAGAGTTTATTGTACTTTTATTTCCAGCATTTGTCTGAGATGTATTAGTTTTAGTTTAGCTCTGTTTTATGCTCCTTTATTACATTTTTATATCTGAGCAGGTTACCAGCGCTTCGTGTACACGGAAAATTCCGTATGCACGGCGGATCTGTGGACGGGCCCGGGTTCTGGTTTACACCCGGGGCGTGACAAAAGCACCCACACACACTCACACTTCCCTTAGCACCAACACAGCTCTCATAAGGCTCACAACACATTTAAGAGTTCGAATTAACACAATAATAAATTAATTATCACTTAATCGCAATAACCCATAAATCCGCTTGCACCCTACAGGTTCACCCAATTTACAGGTTCACCCAATTTACATAAATCTAAACCCATCACAAATAAACATATATACTCTCACACAACTCACTAAGTTCCTACCATCCACATAAAACTCAACAGCATAAACCAAAACTCCTCTGCACACAAAAATAAATCCACAGCATAATCACTTCACACAATCATCCTTTAATACACTCAAGTTAAATCCCCCTCAACAACAGCACCCCTCAACAAGTGCTACCGCGCGCCGCCCACCGTCGGCTTCAATAGCTTGCACAGCACCAAGCTCTCGCGCGCACCGTGCTGCTGCACCAAAACCAGGGAAAAACCAAAGTCAGGATTGGCCAAAAATACAAACACGCACACACAATGGGCAAAATAGCCCAGTCCCAGCCGACAACGACGCCGCGCGCCCATGCGAGGAGCTCACTGCGCTCGCGTCGCCGCGCGCAGCGCCGCACTGCGCGGCGCCCTGGTGCCCGCTGCGCAGCGCCCAGGCAAGCTGCGCAGCGCCCAAGCGCGCTGCGCAGCGCCCAGGGGCGCACTGCGCGGCGCCCTGGCGTGCTCCACCCGCCATCAGCGCGGCGTCCACACGCTGCGCGGCGCCCACTTGCGAGCCCGCGCAGCTGCCCAGCGCTTGCGGCCCCTCTACCACGGAGAAAAGTCCGAAACCCACACCAACTCAAAACTGGAAGTCATCAATCCTAAACCGAGCTAGTCCAAAAATCCGCAACATACCTCGTTGAGCTCGGCGCGCGCTCTCCGCTCACTCCACTCGATTTCTAAGGCTACTAGCAGAGGGTCCACGGCAACACCTCTCAACCATCTCCTCCCTTTTCCACTATTTTTCCCTCTTTTTCTTCTTCCTTTCTCTCTTTCTCCCTTGCTTTCTTTCCTCTGTTTACTTCTTAAATCCTTTGTTGCATTACTGAACAGGATGAGGTGACGTGGCTAATTAATTAGCAACAGGCTAATTAAGAGGGTGAGGGGGTGGTTGGCAGCATTTAATGCACAACCAAAATATCCCAACACACACACTTAAAATCCATTCTCAAAAATCCACTCCCTGCATTCCTTATCTACAACACAAACAAAAACCCACATAATTCAACTAATTAAATTAATTAATTAATTAATCCATCAAAAGCCCCCCGTCAACTCACTTTTTGCCCTCGGGGCCTCCGCATGGATCCGAAACCTCCCGAACTCCGCTGTAATCTGAAAACACACATGTCCACAGCTTTTCCTCCTCAAACAGCTCAACCGTGGAGTCGGTGTGCTCAATCCAAAAAACCGGCTCCAAAACTGCCAGTTGCAACTCACTTTTCGCCTTCGGATTCTCCGTGTCAGTCCGGAACCTCCCGAACCCTGCTGTAATCATAACGTACACCTGTTCCAAGTATTTCCAAATTTTCTGCACACCACTGTGGAGTCCGTGCTTCCCAAAACCAATCCTCTATCGGCGCACAATCCCCGAAAAATTCCGATTCAAACTAGGGCTTCCGCATCGGCCTGACTCAACCCGAACTCATCTGAAGACACATAAGAAACATGCTCGAGACGATTTCTCCGCTTCCACGCCATCTTGCTAGGTCGGTGCGCTCTACGAAATCCTGGTATTCTACACATGTAGTGAGGATATGATATGTAATGAGAGCCTGTACACTGATGTATTTATTGGAGATACCTCCCTGTTGAGTTTTGGGCTTTGCACATGAGGTTATTGTATGATTATCATTTTTGGGAGATGGACATTGTTGTATTATTTCCAGTTGTATAGTGGTTGATTTTAGTTATACAGCAGATTTTCATTTATAGCTCTGATATTTGTTAGCTGTAGTACTTTTCTTGCAGGTAGGACGCTTCGCCTATGCGGGGTTTGGCATAGGTGGAGGATCTATTGGCGAGCCCGGGTCGCAGTTTCGACCCTGGGGCGTGACAGATTAGGTTGGTATCAGAGCCTAGGTTGTAGGTCATGGTGGACTTAGAAACCCTAGGCTTATGGTTTGACCCTTAGTTGACTTCGTGAGAGTCGTGATTTATAGCGAGTGTCCTGATTGAGTTTTATACCTCTCCCAAGGGACGGGAGGAGTGATTGGCATGTTTATTCTCCTAAGTGATTATGTTGGATGCAGACAACATAATGCTGTGGAATGGGTGACATGCTCTAGACTTTCGCTGGATTGGGTCGAGTGGCTTTTGTGTGCTGATTTGCAGTTTTGTCGTGGCGAGCGGTGTCTCCCCGACGCTGGGTTTTGACCCGTGTGCATCCTGTCATAGCAGTTGAGCTTGAGCGGTTGGTTTTGGGCCGGATACCCGGATTGAGGTCAGTGAGTTCCGGACCCAGATGACAGGATCGTTAGAGGCATATCAGCGGCGGAGTTAGCAGCTGGTCTGGGTGACACAGTTGTTGGAGCACTGAGTAGCCCCCTCCTTGCCAATGTTTAGTGTCGAGGCACCGAGGCAGGGTGGATAGTTGACAGCAGAGGAGCTGTAGGGCATGTTTGATTGAGTGAGCCCGATTTGGCAGATGAACCACCCTGACTCGTAAGATTGAGTTTGGAGCCTTTGGAGGCAGAGTCTTGGTTGGTGGTGATGGAGTGATCAATTGAGAGCCTCCCTGTGCTAGAGAGTTTTTGCAGTTGTTGAACTGCGCGCTCCATGTTAGAGGGACGAGGCGCACAGGATATGTGAGACTGGGAGTGGTTTGTGCCAGGATACCTCTCAGTTTATTTAGTCCCTCCGTTATAGGTTTTGATGCCTCGTTGGAGTAGGCATTGTGTATGGAGCGTGGCGTTGCAGTTCCTTTGGATAGGGATCTGCCGCCAGAGGCGAGTTCTGGATATTGGTGCTTGGCGCCGGGTGATGGAGGACAGATCAGCCGGCAGAGGCATTTCTGATTTCTTTTTCCAGGGTAGTGGATTTCTAAGACGCCAGAGATCGGGTGGACCTCGATGGCAGTATCAGCGTCTTGATCAGAGTGGCGCAGCGGTAGCGTGGGTTTGTTATCTGCGGAGGACCCTATTCGTCGCCTCAATGTGAGCAGGGGCAGAGGTCGTGCTCCCTATGTGGTTAATCAAGATATGTTATGACAGACTGAGCGACGACCACTTGCATCGAGCGGATGAATCTGTGCCGCCCGGTTGGAGGACGCCACGGTAGTGAATCGAGTTGTCGCAGGTGTCATTTCATCACAGCAGTCGGAGTTAGAGCATGTTGCATTCCTGCATGGACTAGAGGCAGATTTGTCACCACGTGCACTAGAGGTATAGGTTCCTATTGGTGTGGTGCATGCGGAGGAGGCTTTTGGATCATGTCCAATGCAGTTGAGGCCGCGAGTTACCGACAGATTTATTGGTAATTGTGGCAGTTCGGTATTATGACCTTGTGCTTGAGATTGATTGGCACAATGCCACAGGATGTTTGACTGTGGTGTAGTGGTCCTAATCCCCATGCAACCTTTCCGATGAATCCACTGTGTAGAACACCTAGTGTTGGTGTGTCTGGCCCATGGTGCATCAAAGAGATGCCACAGATGGACCCTGTGAGACATCTTTATCTGATTTGGCCTTCGGCTGCATTTGTCGAATTTTAGAAAAGGTTTTGGGCCAAACATAGGTTGGATCTGGATTCAACGCGAAAAAATGCTTGAAAGCGGCTATTTGCTTGTTAAATTCGGAGTCCGGATGACCAAAAACGGGCTTCCGGAAGTTTTCAAGGATTTTCGGTGCATGGGGGGAGACCGTGGACCGGCCTGAGCCACGTGGCGGCCTGTCATTGGCCGGCTTACGCAGCTCGGTCCATGGGGAGGGCGCGGCTGGTGCATGGACCGCCGTGCGGGCCACGTGGCGTGCCCGGAACGACGGATGCACACGGCGCGGTCCAGGGGAACTGCGCGGCTTCGGTGGACCGGGTGCATGACACGTGGCAGCCTGGCATTGGCTGGTTCACGAAGGCGCAGTCCACGGTGTGCGCAGAGGGGCGCCTCGGGGCGCATGCGCAGAGGCGCCAGGCGGCGCTGTCGGCCCACTCGAGTGCGGGCCACGCGTCGGCCCGCCATTGGCGGAATGGCGGGCCGTACCTACCACGTTGACCGGGTGGCGGACACGCGGCAGGTTCCCAGCCGCCCCGCATAGGCTGTCCGCTGTGCGGGGCCACGTGGCAGGCGCAGGTTAATTCGGGCGCTGCGTCGGACGGGATTTGTGCAACCGGGCGGATTCGGGCGCCCGAAAGTTGCGCCCGAATCCGGCCCAAATGCACTAGTGGGCTGGGCCTATAAATAGTGAACTTTGGGGCCACTTAGCTCTTTTTCTGAGCTGCTTTTCACAGTGACTCCTTCTGTGATTTTCTTCCTCCACCCGAGCTACATTTCACAGAGCCTTCTTTGTATTTTTAGGGGCACGCATCCCGAGGTTTTCATTTTTACGGCGCGGCGCGACGCGCATTCTCCGACGACCCGTTTCGTTGCATTTTAGTGCGCAGACTCCCCCGGCTTACCCCGACCTCCGATTTTGGCGATTCTTGCGCCGTTGGAATCATGACAGGTAGGGCTCCAACTTGAGTGTTTTGAGCTTCCTTTTCTTTCATGTGGATCTTGGAGTTTACCTAGCTTCTTTGTGACCCATTTTTCTTCACGGAGTTTTGGACAGCACTCGGGTGTTTTGGCTATATCTTTGCGCACAGGCGTCGGATCGAGGCGTGCCAAAGGCGTTTTTTCATCTACACTGCGCAAGGAACACCCTCAAATTTTCTGGGAATTTTCTAAATATTTTTCGAAGGTGAAAAATCTCTGTTTACAGAATATAGTGCTACAGTTTTTGAGATCGGTTTATTTCGAGGTGTTTCCCTTGCAGAATTTGTATCTCAGCGTAGAAAACTCGGTTTTGAACGTGCAGGTACTCATTTCGACCGGTTCATCGCGAGGATCGTGACAGTATTTTTCTTGGAATTTTCCGAGCATTTTTCGTAGGTGAAAATAGGGAAACTCTGGACTGTTGTATTTTCAGCAGATTTTGGGAGCATTGTATGATTAAATTATGTATGTTCTTTTGGGGAATATTGTGCAGTATCGAGGTGACTGTTTGGATCGAGCGTGGATTTCATCTTTGGACAGGGAACTAGCGCTCGAGGTGGGTACCGTTGTCACCTCCTACTTTTCATTACCCACTAGGCATACTAAGAGATGTTCCTATATCGTGATTGATAGTTGTATCTGTGCATGAACCTAGCATGCTTGTATGGAATTATTGGGTTGTTGTTAGCACTTGCATAAGGGACTAGATGTTAGTGAATTATTGTTCCTTGCAAAAGATAAGTTGTTTAAACCCTTTGGTAATAGTATGCTAAAATCATATCATGTTTTATGTATGTTGGAAGGCATATGCATGTGTATAGACTAGCTTGTGGCATATTAGCATATCAGATATTCAATCTATTGCATACTTTAATTCTTGTAAGAATTGGAATACCTGGAATTATTTTGTTAAGTAAAGGACTTTGCATGCTTGTATGGTCATCGGGTTAGGCCGCAATTTTCTGCTACACTATCATGCTGGAACTTACTTAGGAGAAACCATGCTTTTTATTCTTTCTCCTGTTGTCCAGTCTTAGGGGATAGTGTGCTCGGGTTCGAGCGGGGTCTGGGATAGTGTAGTCAGATATTTAGAGTTTGGGACAGATAGGGATTGATGGTTGGGTATTGCGGCAACCGCGGACTGTGGGCGGTTGACCGGGTTATTATTATTATTATTGCACCAGATTAGGGATCGAGTTTCCCTTTAGTGGATGGGTTTTCCCACTTTGATCAGAGTCGTGACCCAGTCCTGCTATTTTATGATACTGATGATACTGGTTACAGTGATACTTTACTCGTGTGGGTCGCTCCCCTCGAGTGCCACTCCGGAGTAGGCTTTAGACCGTGTTGGGTGTCGGTCAGACCGTGTTGGGTTCCGGTCATTTGGACAGTAGAGATACTGAGTTCGTGAGATTGATGACAGAGCAGGCAGTACGGGATTTTATACCGGATCATCTGATTGGGTCCTGTTGGTAGATTCTTTCACCGATGCATCCGTAGTTACTCTTTCCGGCTTTGCATTTAGAGGCATAGTAGTGGTAGCTTTATTTTATCAGCGGTTATATTTCTAGCTTACCACCTCCTTACCTTTTGCCTCTGGTAGACCTAGTGGGCATGTCAGAGTTTGAGGTTTAACCCACTAGGGGAGGCTACTGTTTTTATAGTAGTTCTCACCCCATTGTCTCTCTTTTCTTTTCCCCCTTTGTTTTGCAGAGTCTTCTGCGGGAGTTGTAGGGCCGTCTCGGGTAGATCGAGGTAAGAGGATCGCAGATTAGATAGCTATTTCCCCGATCTCGAGTTTAGCAGTTTTGATGTATCCCCTGTACACTCAGACGGTTTTATTTTCCTTTATTTTGGGTCTGGCTTCGGCCAGCTGGTTGTATTTATTTCGTGAGCTGGGAGAGACACATGTATATATATGAGAGTTATGTTGTACTTTTATTTCCAGAATTTGTCTGAGATGTATTAGTTTTAGTTTAGCTCTGTTTTATGCTCCTTTATTATATCTTTATATCTGAGCAGGTTACCAGCGCTTCGTGTACACGGAAAATTCCGTGTGCACGGCGGATCTGTGGACGAGCCCGGGTTCTGGTTTACACCCGGGGCGTGACAGATTAGGTTGGTATCGGAGCTTAGGGATAGGTCGGTTGGGAATTAGGAAACCCTAGGCTTTTTGGCAGACCCTAGGATGGCAGGGCGTGAGTGACGCGATATTTTACGAAAGTCGGCAATTTATTATTAAACTCTTCGTGTGAGTGGAGAGGGACTGGCATATCCTATTCCTGGTGGACTATTATGTTGGCTGCAGACAACATAAGGTTACAGAAATAGGGGGATGTCTATGACTTTCGCTAGATTGGGTCGAGAGTGGTTTTGTTTACCGACCCATGGTTTCTCGTGTGGCAGGATGCCTCCTAAGCGGCAGATCCCTACCCGGGGTACTCCTACACCCCCGGAGGAGCCAGAGCAGTCTGGACCTTCAGAGATTAGTGAGCTAAGGGCCATGGTGGCCCAGTTGGCGGAGAGTCACCGCCGGCAGGAGCAGAGGATCGAGTAGCTACTCGCTCAGGTAGGGGCACCTCCCCCTACTACTGTTGAGGCCCCTGTACCACCAGTTGTACCGCCGGCTATTCCACCAGTCCCTATGGCACCGTCGTCGAGCAGTGGGGCTCAGGGAGTGATCCGGCCATTGACCCCAGCGGAGGAGCAGGAGTTTGCTGACAAACTCACCCAGTTTTGTCAGCGAGGACCGCCTAGGTATTCAGGGCGGAGCACTCAGCCATGGGAGATAGGATCGTGGCTAGCAGCAATGGAGAAGTTATTTCGGGACTTCTTCATTGACCCGAGATTCAGAGTGCATATGGCAGTACATTGTTTAGAGGGGGATGCAGATGCCTGGTGGCGTCGGGTTGAGCCTTTGGAGTTCCAGATTACCCGATAGCTACCTTGGTCAGAGTTCAGACGTATGATTCTAGATACTTATTTCTCCACGAGTGTGAAGAAAAAGCTGGAAGATGATTTGAAGAATCTTCAGCAGGGTGACCGGACAGTATGGGCCTACTTCCGGGAGTTCACGCAGTTGCTCAACTTCGTACCTTATGTCGCCAGGGATGGACCGCACCAGGTGGAGCTCTTTCAGACGGGTCTGCGCCCAGAGATCTATACCTTGGTGCATGCCCAGAGGCTACAGACTTCGGCAGAGGCAGCGGATCATGCGCAGTGGGTTGAGAGGGGAGATCACGTTGTCGCTAGACGTGGAGGCTTGGTCGCTCAGAGTTCTGAGAGGAAGCGACCAGCGCCGGACGATGGGGGACAGGCCCGTTCCCGGAAGCCGCCCCGACCGCCACCGCCTCAGTTTACGGGCCGTGGGCGTTCAGAGCGGCGAGGGCCTGGGGGATCCCAGAGGCCCCCACAGCACCAGCAGCAGCAGCAGCACCAGCGGCAGCAGAAGCACTCACAGCAGTAGAGATCACAGTCGCGGCAGCAGGGATCTCAGCGGCAGTCGCACAGACAGCAGTCATGGCAGTTACGGGCCCCTGGCAGTTGTATCTTCTGTGGGGGTCAGCATTTTCCCGGCACTTGTGGTCAGGCCGGGCACATACGAGCCTCATGCCCTTTTTCGACATCAGTGGCACCTTCTTCGGCATCAGTTCCTCTTCCACCTCATCAGCGACCGCCAGCTCAGCGGCCCTATGCTCCAGCGAGCAGGGCTCCTTCCTCCCACTCTACAGACTACCGACCACCAGCGCAGAGCGGGCGAGTCTATGCCGCCCAGGTTGAGGACTCCTCGGCAGCTGACCACGTGGTGGCAGGTATCATTTTACTTTTCGGTACTAGAGCTCGCACTTTATTTGATACCGGTGCATCACATTCTTTTATCAGTAGATCATTTGCATCATCCCATGGACTAGAGTTAGGTCGGTTGCCACTTGCATTAGAGATACAGATTCCTGATCATACATTGCATGTAGAGGAGTGTTGTTTGTTACGGAATTTGAGTTGGCGTAGTTTCGTGAAAGTCTCAAGTCTTGAAGATTGAAGGTGAAGAAAGTTGGATCATTTAACTCAATCTCAAGAAAGAAGAATTCAAAAGGATCAGGTATGTTTTACTAAAGTTTTTGTGTGATCCGAATACTTCTTGTAGTGTAGAAACACTTGGAAGAATCTTTCATTGCATAAAAATCAAAAACTGGACTTGGGACATGTTCAGGATCCGGATCAGGTTGTTCGATCCGGATCCCGAAGGTGGTTCGTTCATACACCAGTTCAATCCGGATCGTAGCCTCTCTTGATCCGGATCCCGAACACTGAGTTTACCATCTTCCTTGAACGATCCGGATCAGGCTTCGCAATCCGGATCCCGAACGTTGATGTTTGGTGAACTGTATGAACGATCCGGATCAAGCACTTCGATCCGGATCCCGAACCTTCGTTTTTCTGGAATTGCCTGACTCGTTTCGACGATCCGGATCACAGCCAATCCGATCCGGATCGCCGTCCGTAAAATCTCCAGAAATGTTAGGTTTTTGATTCTTATCTCCTTCCTAGGGTTTCTAACCTATAAATAGACCCTATGACTTTTTTCTAGGGTTAATCCACAGTGAATCAAGATAGCTGTCATTTTCCTATATCATCTTTTACGGCTCTAGATCCACATATAGAGAAGAAAGGAAATCATTAGAGAATACTCTATGTTTCTTCATCTATATTGATTAGTTTGATTCTAGGTTTTCATACTCACATCTTGAGTTGAATCAAACTAATGAATACTTAGATGGTATTTCGGATCTATCTTTGATCTAAGTATTCGGCGGATCATCACCACCCAAAACAACGATTTACCCCAAAAATCGGCGCGTGGATTCGCGTGTCCTTGTGGATTCAAGGTTCAACCGCTCTCGTGGATTCGGAGCGAGGCACGTTCGTGGATTCGAAGGGTGCTATTGGGTGAAGACCGTGGATTCGGTCGGACGTCGTGGATTCGACGTTGGACGCCGTGGATTCGGCGTTGGGCGCAGATCGTGGATTCGAGAAGCGTCGCGGAGCGAGCGGAGAAGATCCTCTAGGAGCGTATGGAAAAGGTTGAGTCGTAAGTGTGTACGGTAAATCACCTTGTACGTGTTTTAATTCTAGTGGATTTCTGCCGTGTTATCGGTCCCGTGGTTTTTTACTCCGGTGATGGAGTTTTCCACGTAAAAATCTTGCGTATTATTTTTATTTCCGCATTGGGTTTTTATCGCAACGATTTTTTGAGTGTTTATGCGTTTACACCTATTCACCCCCCTCTAGGTGTTTTTTTTCCCCTATTTAGATCCTTATTACATATAACCCAACAAGTGGTATCAGAGAGGGAATAGGGTTGTAAACAATGGTTGAAGGTGGAAACATCAACCGACCCCCGTTCTTCGATGGAACAAATTATGCGTACTGGAAAGTACGGATGAAAGCCTTTTTAATTTCCATCGACGAACGGGTGTGGCAATCGATTGAATTAGGATGGACTAATCCAACTGAATTTATTGGTGATGTTCGCACCTTAAAACCTAGGTCGAAATGGACCAAGGAAGAGTTAGATTCATCTTCTTACAATGGCAAGGGAATTAATGCTATCTTTAATGCCTTATCTCAAACTGAATTCTCTCGCGTCTCGGCATGTGAGGCTGCGAAAGAAATCTGGGATGTTCTTCAGGTTACACATGAGGGAACTAACCTCGTGAAGATTCAGAAACTGCAAATGCTTACGAGCAAGTTTGACTCTATCTTAATGGCAGAAAATGAATCTTTCACGGACTACTATACACGATTGCAAGACATCGTAAACTCATGTGCTAATCTGGGAGAGAAGATTCCAGAATTTAAGATTGTAAGAAAGATCTTAAGAACTCTTCCTGAACGATTTCGCCCAAAGGTTACTGCCATTGAAACTATTAAACACCCGGACGAAATACGTGTAGAAGAATTAGTTGGTTCATTACAAACTTATGAAATGACATTTACTACTAACAATTCTTCTGGAAAGGCATCCACTTCTAAGTCTTCAGGTTATGCGTTGAAAACAACTAAGGAAGAAGACGCGGATACGTCCTCCTCAGACGATGACAAGAACCTTTCTATGGAGGAATTTGAGAAGCAGCTCGCTCTCTTGACAAGGAAGTTTCGCCGCAACTTTCGAAGGGGTAATTCAAGCAAATCTCCATCCTTCGGAAAGTTGAACAAAGGCAAGGGTACTTCAGGTTACAAGTCAAGAAAGCAAGAGAACTTCTCAAAGGATAAGAAAAGTTCAGAAGGACAACCACAATGCTTCAAATGTCGAGGCTACGGCCACATTGCAACGGAATGTCCTAACAAGTATCCGGCAAAGAAGAAGGCGATGCAAGTCGTCACTTGGGATGACAACTCAACGTCAAATGAGTCGTCTTCGAGTGATGAAGAAAAGAGCTCCACCGCATTCCACGCGTCCGTATCTTCACCCTTCATGTGCTTTATGGCAAGTACATCCGAGTCGTTGTCCAACTCCACTGTTGAAAAGAATGCAACAAACAACGAATCGGATGAATCGGAAGGTGAAGAATTTGCTCTAGCCTATCACAGATCTTTACGGGATTTAAAGAAACCGGCTAAGCAAAACAAGGGGTTGAGAGGGAGATTGCAGGATCTCGAAGAAGAAGTAAAAAGGGTAACTTCTCTCTCGACCGATCTTGAAGTGGAAAGGGATAAACTGATAAAAGAAAATGTTTCCCTTCAAGAGTCCAATGAGCAACTCGAGAAGAACTATATAGATATGGTGAACAAAGCAAACTACTTCTTGAAGCTCTACGGCGAGGCCCGACGGGAAAAATTGGAAATGACAGAGACCATTTGCCAACTCAAGGATGACTTACAGCAATTTTCTTTAGGAAGGAGTAAGTTGGATAAACTTCTTGGTCTTGGTCAAACAAATAAGTTCGGCCTCGGATACAATCGAACTGAAGACAATTTTAGTTCGGTTGGGACAGTCTTTGTGCCTCAGTCGGTATCTCCTCCTCCGACACCGGAAATCATGACAACCAACGACAACAAGCCTACTTCATCCTCTTCAGAATCGTCAAGCACAAAGGTATTTCTTCGTTGTAATTTTGCAGGGCACATTGGAAGAAATTGCAAGATTGGAGCTCAAAGATCAAATCAACCACATCTTGCAACTGCTACCAATAAGTTCACTCCATGGAATTCAAAGAAGGATTTTCCTAAAGAAAAGAACATTGGTAGTACTTCAAACAAGACGATGACAAAAGAAAAAGACCAATCTTGCAAGACGTCTTCATCAAGGAAAATTTCTCAACCATGGCCAACATACTCCAAAACTCAAAAGGTTTGGGTATGCAAAGGTGAAACCCCCCCTTGTCTTTAATCGTTTTACGATTAAATCTTGTGTAGTTTATGTAGACTATTTTCTTTTCTTCTTTTTCTTTTGGCCGACCCGTCAACCATCTTTGGGAGGTAAATGGTACATTTTTTTTTATTGGTTGATGATTTCTCTCGGTTTTCTTGGGTAGCATTTTTAAAAGAGAAAGCTGATACGTTTGACTCTCTTCATGAGATTTGCCATTGTATTATGATTGAAAAGAATGAAAAGATCATTCGTGTTAGAAGTGATAGAGGTGGAGAATTCATAAATTCAAAATTCATTGATTTTTGCACTTCAAATGGAATTAAACATGAATTCTCGGCACCCTATACACCTCAGCAGAATGGTGTTGTTGAGCGCAAGAACAGGGTTGTTCAAGAGATGGCGCGTGTGATGCTTCATAGCCGGAATTTACCGCTACATTTTTGGGCTGAAGCCGTGAACACCGCTGTCTATGTCATTAATAGAGTTTACTTGCGCCCAGGAACTTTAAATACACCATATGAGCTGTGGTTTAGTAGAAAACCCAACATCAAATATTTTCGTGTCTTCGGGAGTCGATGTTACATTTTACGTGACCGTGAAAATCTTGGAAAGTTCGACTCTCGAAGTGATGAAGGGATCTTTTTGGGTTATTCTACGAATAGCAGAGCATATCGAGTATTTAACATTGAATCTAAGACGATCGTAGAATCTATAAATGTTAAAGTAGATGAAGCTTTTCACTTTGAAACTGGAAAATCTACCCTCGATATCTCTCTAGATGATGATTCTCCTGCTAGTGCATCTTCTCATAATAATACTTCCAATATTAATGATGCATCTAATGGTTCTTCTAGTCTGTCTGATGTGCAGGAATCATCTCATATATCTCCGAGTACTCCGTTTCAACAAACGTTACGAATCTCCAAGGATCATCCGGAATCGAATATTATTGGAGATCCACAAGAAGGAGTCAGAACTCGGAGGCAGTTGGTTTGTGGATTCGCTTGCTACGTATCTTTAATCGAACCAAAGAACATAGATGAAGCTCTTCAGGATGACTACTGGATTAAAGCAATGCAGGAAGAGCTCCATCAATTTGAGCGAAACAAAGTCTGGGAATTAACGAAGCCTCCAAAGCAACACAATGTGATAGGTACCAAATGGATCTTCAAGAACAAGAAAAATGAGGATGGTACTATCATCAGGAACAAGGCACGATTAGTTTCCCAAGGCTATTCTCAAGTAGAAGGTATAGACTTTGATGAAACATTCGCCCCTGTAGCTAGACTCGAGTCCATTCGTATACTATTTGCTATTGCTTGTCATTTTAAAATCAAATTATTTCAAATGGACGTTAAGAGCGCATTTCTAAATGGGTTTTTAAATGAGGAAGTTTATGTGGCTCAACCGAAAGGTTTTGTGGATCATAAACAACCTAACCATGTTTTTCGTTTGAAAAAGGCTCTTTACGGTCTGAAACAAGCACCGCGAGCATGGTACGAAAGGTTAACAAAGCACCTTTTGGAGAAGGGCTATACTCGAGGGGGAGCTGATAGGACTCTCTTTGTGAAGCATTATCAAAGCAATTTCATTGTAGCACAAATCTATGTCGATTACATTGTATTTGGCGCAACAAGAGATAACGATGCTTCTAAATTCGCGGAGACCATGGAAAGCGAATTTGAGATGTCCATGATGGGCGAATTGACTTATTTCCTTGGATTGCAAATTAAACAAAATGATGAAGGTATTCACTTGAGTCAATCCAAGTATGCAATGGAGTTGGTCAAAAAGTTTGATCTAGAAAATTGTAAAGATTTTCCGACTCCAATGGGAACTAGCCACAAGGGACTTGGAAGTGAATCACATAGTGAGAATGTAGACGAGAAACTGTATCGAAGTATGATTGGAAGTCTACTTTACCTCACGGCTAGTCGCCCGGATATATCTTTTGGTGTTGGGATTTGCGCGAGATATCAATCAGCACCAAAGGAGGTTCACCTGAAAGCGGTGAAAAGGATCATCCGGTATATCAAAGGATCAATTAATTTCGGAATTTGGTATCCTATGGGAACAAGTTTGGATATTGTTGGATACTCAGATGCCGATTGGGCAGGATCAGTGGATGATCGGAAAAGCACGAGTGGTGCATGCTTCTATCTTGGCCATTGCCTTGTTGCATGGCATAGTAAAAAACAGAACTGCATAGCACTCTCGACTGCCGAAGCGGAATACATTTCAGCTGGAAGTTGCTCAACTCAACTCATTTGGATGAAAAGCGTATTGAGCGACTTCCGCATTTCAGCATCTTCGGTAACAATACTGTGTGACAACACTAGTGCAATTAACATTTCTAAAAACCCTGTGTTGCACTCTAGAACAAAACATATTGAACTTAGATATCATTTTCTTAGAGAGCTAGTTGAATCAAATACTCTTCAACTTTCATATATTTCAACTGAGGATCAATTAGCTGACATTCTAACAAAACCTTTGGATCAAAAACGTTTTATTCATTTACGAAAAGCAATTGGGATGCTTTCCTTGAAATAAACTTCTTTTTGAAACCTTTGCTTAGGATAGGTTTTGTATTTGTTTTTGTTTTGTTCTTTATCTATGTTTGTACATAGGACATTAATTGAGCATAGATCATAATTGACTTTAATTGCATCTTTTCGCACATTTAGAAATTTATTATGCTTTTGCCATCATAATATTTCACTGTTGCAATGATCATTTATGTTAATTAAATCATCTTCTAAGTGATCAAAGTCAATTTCTCTCTCTCTCTGATCTCTTGGTATAGTCATTATCTTATTTGACTGCTTAGTCGAGTATGAAATCGAGATCAATATTTGGTTGAATACTTTATATCTTAAATAATTGATAGCCAATTGAGGGGGAGTCATAGAAAAGGTAAAATGCTCAACAGATGTGGAAAGAGTTACATCCCAATGAGGAGTGTGAAAACTACCACCACATGGAGGAAAGAGCTACCACCTCGGTCGTCCGAGTATTGTGTGCAGCTACCACATGTATACCAAGCATGGTTGTTCAAATTTTTGATTAAGTAAAATGCATGTTGAAATACTTGACTCTGTCAAATTTCAAGGTTGGTATAAGGTGGGTTTTTAAAGAAAGATGCTCAAAGAGCCACTCTCTTCAACAGATTGTCTAGATACATTATCTATTATATTTGGGATTTCAAACATCTATTGATCTTTGTATTTCATTTCTTTACTGAATTGATGATTTGATAAAGGCAATTACTCATAAGATCAAGTTAGATGTAATTGAAGGTGTTCAACTTTAAGGGATTTAATTTTCGTAAATTTTCGTTTCATTTTTGGATATTATTGATAGATTTGGCATAATCTAATTCTTGTTGTATGAACGATGATTTTTGTTTAAGGTTGATACACATTTGTGCTTACAATCTTTTTCTGGTTTTTTCTTGAATTTCTCTGAAATTTTCTAAAGAAAAAGTTGGAGCCGATCCGGATCGGGCTAGATGATCCGGATCCCGAACGCAGGAATTCTTCTGCGGGCTGACGATCCGGATTGTATCTGCCGATCCGGATCCCGAACGCAGTCTCTCACTGCGGGTAGCCGATCCGGATCGCAGTTATGAACTGATCCGGATCGCGGCTAGGTTTTATAAAGAACAAAATGGTTTTTGATTTCTTTTACCTCCAATCTTTTGTTCCAAAGTTTCCAGAGCCTCTCTCTCTAGATTTCATCCTTCCTGGAAGCTTTCAAACTCAAGTTCTTCAACTTCAAGTAAGTTTTATTGATCAAAATGTCGGTTTTTCACCGTTTTTTCTTTTTTCCTCCTCAAACATGATGAATTTCTTGGATCAACTTTGTTTGTGGATGGTTTTTGATCAAATTTCTTTTGAAATAAGAACTCTGGGTAGATTAGTTTTGATTATATGCTAGGTATTCTCCTGATTAACGGATTTTTAGGCTTCGATTTCTAAAATTTCGGTTTTAGGGCATATAATAAGGATTTTCGAAAATCACGCAATTGATCTATTTTTAAAAGTCCTTTTGCAAAACTAATTTGATTCTTAGTCTCTCTACTTGATTATGATTGTTTGGGTACAATTTTTCAATCTTTGAAAATTAACATTTTTTTTTGTGTTCCTGAGTCGTTGCTCACAGGATTTTAATCTTCTTAAAGCACTTGGATCAATGGAATTCTCATGGATCATTCTTTTATTGGTCACTATGGTGCACACTCGGGCCACAAATAAGTTAAAAAGAGCTAAGAAAACACAACAAAAGGGTGAGTTTCATGTGATCAGCGACACAGAAGTAGATTGTCATGAGGTAGATTGGACTGCATTGACTGATGATGATGACTCATTGCCTGAACAAAAGGCGTCCGATGCATCGAAAGAAAAAGCACCCACGGACAAAGGTAAAGCACCTATGACTGCACCAACCATCTCAGTAAAAAGGAAACGACTCGCTCGACGGTTTGGACGAGCACAAGGTTTCATGGCTAACGAACCGATTATTCCGGATTCTCCACCTCGGGAGGAACAAGTGTTCGTTAATTCGGATCGCCTAAAGGCATTTGAGAATCGTGAATGCATTGGTGAGAGGCATGTCAATATAGAGGCTCTACGAGATCACTCCCCTGAGTTTGGCGCTCTAATTGAACAAGCAAACCTTATTCAAGTTTGTCGATTTCCAGAAGTGCTTGGATACTGTCTGCATCTTGTAAGGGCCTTCTATACAAATGCACGGCACCTTCGTGAAATTGAAAACGGTCCAATGGAATTTTACACGAACATCCAAGGCACAAGATTCAAAATTACTCCACATTTGATTGGCGAGGTCTTGGGAATGCCTGCCAGCAAGACAGGAGTTAATTACTTGAAGGGAAAGGTTCTGAATAACACTGTGTGGCAAAGGGTCATAAGGGAATTTGTTTGGAAGGAACGGAATCAACGGAGAAATCGATCAGATCCAAGGAACTTCGTCTTGACTACCGATTTCTAAACTTCATCATTTGTTACAACATCCTTCCAAATTTGCAGACGAAAGTCTTGAGATGGGATCGAATTGCTATTTTTGTATCTCTTAGGACATCCGTCTGAGGCAATGGGATTGAATATCAACATTCCATACATCATTTGGAATAGAATGACAAGATATGTTGAGCACCCTCATCCCACAGAGAGAATTCCTTTTCCACTGATTATAATGAGGATTTTGAAGAAGTTTCAGGTTGACATTACCTCACCGACTTATCATCAGTGTTTGGGCATGATCGATGAGTCCACCGTCGTGAAGTCACTTCACAAATTGCCCCATGTCACTCCAGTCCCAACGTGCGGAACAAAACCTGGTAGCGGCACTTCCGCGTCACCATCACAACCAGCACCCACACCAGCGGATGAAGCATCAGTCTCATCCATCTACAAAGAGCAACGACGATTATCGGTTGAGCAGGAACAGATTCTCGAAGGCACAAACGAGAATCTCCAATGAGCTCGAGCTCATC
>CM055060.1:30776632-30846140 GCA_029204045.2 Tillandsia leiboldiana
TTCAGAATCGTCAAGCACAAAGGTATTTTTTCGTTGTTAATTTTGCAGGGCACCATTGGAAGAAATTGCAAGATTGGAGCTCAAAGATCAAATCAACACATCTTGCAACTGCTACCAATAAGTTCACTCCCTGGAATTCAAAGAAGGATTTTCCTAAAGAAAAGAACATTGGTAGTACCTTCAACAAGACGATGACAAAAGAAAAAGACCAATCTTGCAAGACGTCTTCATCAAGGAAAATTTCTCAACCATGGCCAACATACTCCAAAACTCAAAAGGTTTGGGTATGCAAAGGTGAAACCCCCCCTTGTCTTTAATCGTTTTACGATTAAATCTTGTGTAGTTTATGTAGACTATTTTTCTTTTCTTCTTTTTCTTTTGGCCGACCCGTCAACCATCTTTGGGAGGTAAATGGTACATTTTTTTTTATTGGTTGATGATTTCTCTCGGTTTTCTTGGGTAGCATTTTTAAAAGAGAAAGCTGATACGTTTGACTCTCTTCATGAGATTGCCATTGTATTATGATTGAAAAGAATGAAAGATCATTCGTGTTAGAAGTGATAGAGGTGGAGAATTCATAAATTCAAAATTCATTGATTTTTGCACTTCAAATGGAATTAAACATGAATTCTCGGCACCCTATACACCTCAGCAGAATGGTGTTGTTGAGCGCAAGAAACAGGGTTGTTCAAGAGATGGCGCGTGTGATGCTCATAGCCGGAATTTACCGCTACATTTTTGGGCTGAAGCCGTGAACACCGCTGTCTATGTCATTAATAGAGTTTACTTGCGCCCAGGAACTTTAAATACACCATATGAGCTGTGGTTTAGTAGAAAAACCCAACATCAAATATTTTCGTGTCTTCGGGAGTCGATGTTACATTTTACGTGACCGTGAAAATCTTGGAAAGTTCGACTCTCGAAGTGATGAAGGGATCTTTTTGGGTTATTCTACGAATAGCAGAGCATATCGAGTATTTAACATTGAATCTAAGACGATCGTAGAATCTATAAATGTTAAAGTAGATGAAGCTTTTCACTTTGAAACTGGAAAATCTACCCTCGATATCTCTCTAGATGATGATTCTCCTGCTAGTGCATCTTCTCATAATAATACTTCCAATATTAATGATGCATCTAATGGTTCTTCTAGTCTGTCTGATGTGCAGGAATCATCTCATATATCTCCGAGTACTCCGTTTCAACAAACGTTACGAATCTCCAAGGATCATCCGGAATCGAATATTATTGGAGATCCACAAGAAGGAGTCAGAACTCGGAGGCAGTTGGTTTGTGGATTCGCTTGCTACGTATCTTTAATCGAACCAAAGAACATAGATGAAGCTCTTCAGGATGACTACTGGATTAAAGCAATGCAGGAAGAGCTCCATCAATTTGAGCGAAACAAAGTCTGGGAATTAACGAAGCCTCCAAAGCAACACAATGTGATAGGTACCAATGGATCTTCAAGAACAAGAAAAATGAGGATGGTACTATCATCAGGAACAAGGCACGATTAGTTTCCCAAGGCTATTCTCAAGTAGAAGGTATAGACTTTGATGAAACATTCGCCCCTGTAGCTAGACTCGAGTCCATTCGTATACTATTTGCTATTGCTTGTCATTTTAAAATCAAATTATTTCAAATGGACGTTAAGAGCGCATTTCTAAATGGGTTTTTAAATGAGGAAGTTTATGTGGCTCAACCGAAAGGTTTTGTGGATCATAAACAACCTAACCATGTTTTTCGTTTGAAAAAGGCTCTTTACGGTCTGAAACAAGCACCGCGAGCATGGTACGAAAGGTTAACAAAGCACCTTTTGGAGAAGGGCTATACTCGAGGGGGAGCTGATAGGACTCTCTTTGTGAAGCATTATCAAAGCAATTTCATTGTAGCACAAATCTATGTCGATTACATTGTATTTGGCGCAACAAGAGATAACGATGCTTCTAAATTCGCGGAGACCATGGAAAGCGAATTTGAGATGTCCATGATGGGCGAATTGACTTATTTCCTTGGATTGCAAATTAAACAAAATGATGAAGGTATTCACTTGAGTCAATCCAAGTATGCAATGGAGTTGGTCAAAAAGTTTGATCTAGAAAATTGTAAAGATTTTCCGACTCCAATGGGAACTAGCCACAAGGGACTTGGAAGTGAATCACATAGTGAGAATGTAGACGAGAAACTGTATCGAAGTATGATTGGAAGTCTACTTTACCTCACGGCTAGTCGCCCGGATATATCTTTTGGTGTTGGGATTTGCGCGAGATATCAATCAGCACCAAAGGAGGTTCACCTGAAAGCGGTGAAAAGGATCATCCGGTATATCAAAGGATCAATTAATTTCGGAATTTGGTATCCTATGGGAACAAGTTTGGATATTGTTGGATACTCAGATGCCGATTGGGCAGGATCAGTGGATGATCGGAAAAGCACGAGTGGTGCATGCTTCTATCTTGGCCATTGCCTTGTTGCATGGCATAGTAAAAAACAGAACTGCATAGCACTCTCGACTGCCGAAGCGGAATACATTTCAGCTGGAAGTTGCTCAACTCAACTCATTTGGATGAAAAGCGTATTGAGCGACTTCCGCATTTCAGCATCTTCGGTAACAATACTGTGTGACAACACTAGTGCAATTAACATTTCTAAAAACCCTGTGTTGCACTCTAGAACAAAACATATTGAACTTAGATATCATTTTCTTAGAGAGCTAGTTGAATCAAATACTCTTCAACTTTCATATATTTCAACTGAGGATCAATTAGCTGACATTCTAACAAAACCTTTGGATCAAAAACGTTTTATTCATTTACGAAAAGCAATTGGGATGCTTTCCTTGAAATAAACTTCTTTTTGAAACCTTTGCTTAGGATAGGTTTTGTATTTGTTTTTGTTTTGTTCTTTATCTATGTTTGTACATAGGACATTAATTGAGCATAGATCATAATTGACTTTAATTGCATCTTTTCGCACATTTAGAAATTTATTATGCTTTTGCCATCATAATATTTCACTGTTGCAATGATCATTTATGTTAATTAAATCATCTTCTAAGTGATCAAAGTCAATTTCTCTCTCTCTCTGATCTCTTGGTATAGTCATTATCTTATTTGACTGCTTAGTCGAGTATGAAATCGAGATCAATATTTGGTTGAATACTTTATATCTTAAATAATTGATAGCCAATTGAGGGGGAGTCATAGAAAAGGTAAAATGCTCAACAGATGTGGAAAGAGTTACATCCCAATGAGGAGTGTGAAAACTACCACCACATGGAGGAAAGAGCTACCACCTCGGTCGTCCGAGTATTGTGTGCAGCTACCACATGTATACCAAGCATGGTTGTTCAAATTTTTGATTAAGTAAAATGCATGTTGAAATACTTGACTCTGTCAAATTTCAAGGTTGGTATAAGGTGGGTTTTTAAAGAAAGATGCTCAAAGAGCCACTCTCTTCAACAGATTGTCTAGATACATTATCTATTATATTTGGGATTTCAAACATCTATTGATCTTTGTATTTCATTTTCTTTACTGAATTGATGATTTGATAAAGGCATTACTCATAAGATCAAGTTAGATGTAATTGAAGGTGTTCAACTTTAAGGGATTTAATTTTCGTAAATTTTCGTTTCATTTTTGGATATTATTGATAGATTTGGCATAATCTAATTCTTGTTGTATGAAACGATGATTTTTGTTTAAGGTTGATACACATTTGTGCTTACAATCTTTTTCTGGTTTTTCTTGAATTTCTCTGAAATTTTCTAAAGAAAAAGTTGGAGCCGATCCGGATCGGGCTAGATGATCCGGATCCCGAACGCAGGAATTCTTCTGCGGGCTGACGATCCGGATTGTATCTGCCGATCCGGATCCCGAACGCAGTCTCTCACTGCGGGTAGCCGATCCGGATCGCAGTTATGAACTGATCCGGATCGCGGCTAGGTTTTATAAAGAACAAAATGGTTTTTGATTTCTTTTACTCCAATCTTTTGTTCCAAAGTTTCCAGAGCCTCTCTCTCTAGATTTCATCCTTCCTGGAAGCTTTCAAACTCAAGTTCTTCAACTTCAAGTAAGTTTTATTGATCAAAATGTCGGTTTTTCACCGTTTTTTCTTTTTTCCTCCTCAAACATGATGAATTTCTTGGATCAACTTTGTTTGTGGATGGTTTTTGATCAAATTTCTTTTGAAATAAGAACTCTGGGTAGATTAGTTTTGATTATATGCTAGGTATTCTCCTGATTAACGGATTTTTAGGCTTCGATTTCTAAAATTTCGGTTTTAGGGCATATAATAAGGATTTTCGAAAATCACGCAATTGATCTATTTTTAAAAGTCCTTTTGCAAAACTAATTTGATTCTTAGTCTCTCTACTTGATTATGATTGTTTGGGTACAATTTTTCAATCTTTGAAAATTAACATTTTTTTTGTGTTCCTGAGTCGTTGCTCACAGGATTTTAATCTTCTTAAAGCACTTGGATCAATGGAATTCTCATGGATCATTCTTTTATTGGTCACTATGGTGCACACTCGGGCCACAAATAAGTTAAAAAGAGCTAAGAAAACACAACAAAAGGGTGAGTTTCATGTGATCAGCGACACAGAAGTAGATTGTCATGAGGTAGATTGGACTGCATTGACTGATGATGATGACTCATTGCCTGAACAAAAGGCGTCCGATGCATCGAAAGAAAAAGCACCCACGGACAAAGGTAAAGCACCTATGACTGCACCAACCATCTCAGTAAAAAGGAAACGACTCGCTCGACGGTTTGGACGAGCACAAGGTTTCATGGCTAACGAACCGATTATTCCGGATTCTCCACCTCGGGAGGAACAAGTGTTCGTTAATTCGGATCGCCTAAAGGCATTTGAGAATCGTGAATGCATTGGTGAGAGGCATGTCAATATAGAGGCTCTACGAGATCACTCCCCTGAGTTTGGCGCTCTAATTGAACAAGCAAACCTTATTCAAGTTTGTCGATTTCCAGAAGTGCTTGGATACTGTCTGCATCTTGTAAGGGCCTTCTATACAAATGCACGGCACCTTCGTGAAATTGAAAACGGTCCAATGGAATTTTACACGAACATCCAAGGCACAAGATTCAAAATTACTCCACATTTGATTGGCGAGGTCTTGGGAATGCCTGCCAGCAAGACAGGAGTTAATTACTTGAAGGGAAAGGTTCTGAATAACACTGTGTGGCAAAGGGTCATAAAGGGAATTTGTTTGGAAGGAACGGAATCAACGGAGAAATCGATCAGATCCAAGGAACTTCGTCTTGACTACCGATTTCTAAACTTCATCATTTGTTACAACATCCTTCCAAATTTGCAGACGAAAGTCTTGAGATGGGATCGAATGCTATTTTTGTATCTCTTAGGACATCCGTCTGAGGCAATGGGATTGAATATCAACATTCCATACATCATTTGGAATAGAATGACAAGATATGTTGAGCACCCTCATCCCACAGAGAGAATTCCTTTTCCACTGATTATAATGAGGATTTTGAAGAAGTTTCAGGTTGACATTACCTCACCGACTTATCATCAGTGTTTGGGCATGATCGATGAGTCCACCGTCGTGAAGTCACTTCACAAATTGCCCCATGTCACTCCAGTCCCAACGTGCGGAACAAAACCTGGTAGCGGCACTTCCGCGTCACCATCACAACCAGCACCCACACCAGCGGATGAAGCATCAGTCTCATCCATCTACAAAGAGCAACGACGATTATCGGTTGAGCAGGAACAGATCTCGAAGGCACAAACGAGAATCTCCAATGAGCTCGAGCTCATCATGGCAGCTCACATTACCATAACTAAAAAGATCAATTCTATGAACAAGCGAGTGAAAAAGATGTTCTCAAAGATGGGCTGCACAAGCTCTGAAGACTCCGAATCTGATGACTGATTCCTTCTTTTTATTCTTTTGCAGATTTTTAATCCTTTTGTGCAGGTTTTTCAGTTTTTTTTAGGACTCACTTTTAGTTCTAGTTCTTAAATTCTCGGAACATTTTCGTTGATATTTTTACTCTCCTTCGATTTTTTTGGTAACTTTGGCTTTGTTTGTGACAAAAAGGGGGAGAGAGTTTAGAGAACTTGAACAATGATATTGTGAAAATTGTGATCTTGTATACATCAATGATGAACAATGATGACTGCATCAAGGTACAATGGTGATGTGAATGAACATCAAGGTGAATGAACATCAAGGGAACTTGAACAATGATTGTGAAAATCTTGCTGATGAAGATTTTTTATACATCAAGGTAAGTGTCACTTCAACTTCAACTTTGGTTTTTATCTTGTGATTGTTTGCATGTCTCGACTAACTATTCGACTAACTATTTGGGCATGTAATATGACTAACAAGTTAATGTTGAACTAACTTTTTGTGACATTTGGTTTTTAATTGCATAGAAGATATGTTGGTTTTTGACTATGATTCTCTTACATATCTGAATTCTCAAATGTCATGATGATTAGATAAACTCTATCTCTGTACTAAGTTTTGTATGTTAAATATTCTTGAGGTATCTAACGATCTCTTTTTGTCAAGAATGATTTCTTTATGCAGAGAGTACAGATGTCTAAGTCTAGAGTCTGTTTTAGGAGTTTATCTCATGTTTTTAAATTTTTGGATCTCCATTGTAAATTTTTGTTGTATGGTGATAGCAACAAAAATATCTTTTTGAATTTTCTTTAGTGGATCTGTGTTTTGTCACGAAACCGCCAAAGGGGGAGATTGTTACGGAATTTGAGTTGGCGTAGTTTCGTGAAAGTCTCAAGTCTTGAAGATTGAAGGTGAAGAAAGTTGGATCATTTAACTCAATCTCAAGAAAGAAGAATTCAAAAGGATCAGGTATGTTTTACTAAAGTTTTTGTGTGATCCGAATACTTCTTGTAGTGTAGAAACACTTGGAAGAATCTTTCATTGCATAAAAATCAAAAACTGGACTTGGGACATGTTCAGGATCCGGATCAGGTTGTTCGATCCGGATCCCGAAGGTGGTTCGTTCATACACCAGTTCAATCCGGATCGTAGCCTCTCTTGATCCGGATCCCGAACACTGAGTTTACCATCTTCCTTGAACGATCCGGATCAGGCTTCGCAATCCGGATCCCGAACGTTGATGTTTGGTGAACTGTATGAACGATCCGGATCAAGCACTTCGATCCGGATCCCGAACCTTCGTTTTTCTGGAATTGCCTGACTCGTTTCGACGATCCGGATCACAGCCAATCCGATCCGGATCGCCGTCCGTAAAATCTCTAGAAATGTTAGGTTTTTGATTCTTATCTCCTTCCTAGGGTTTCTAACCTATAAATAGACCCTATGACTTTTTTCTAGGGTTAATCCACAGTGAATCAAGATAGCCGTCATTTTCCTATATCATCTTTTACGGCTCTAGATCCACATAGAGAGAAGAAAGGAAATCATTAGAGAATACTCTATGTTTCTTCATCTATATTGATTAGTTTGATTCTAGGTTTTCATACTCACATCTTGAGTTGAATCAAACTAATGAATACTTAGATGGTATTTCTGATCTATCTTTGATCTAAGTATTCGGCGGATCATCACCACCCAAAACAACGATTTACCCCAAAAATCGGCGCGTGGATTCGCGTGTCCTTGTGGATTCAAGGTTCAACCGCTCTCGTGGATTCGGAGCGAGGCACGTTCGTGGATTCGAAGGGTGCTATTGGGTGAAGACCGTGGATTCGGTCGGACGTCGTGGATTCGACGTTGGACGCCGTGGATTCGGCGTTGGGCGCAGATCGTGGATTCGAGAAGCGTCGCGGAGCGAGCGGAGAAGATCCTCTAGGAGCGTATGGAAAAGGTTGAGTCGTAAGTGTGTACGGTAAATCACCTTGTACGTGTTTTAATTCTAGTGGATTTCTGCCGTGTTATCGGTCCCGTGGTTTTTTACTCCGGTGATGGAGTTTTCCACGTAAAAATCTTGCGTATTATTTTTATTTCCGCATTGGGTTTTTATCGCAACAATTTTTTGAGTGTTTATGCGTTTACACCTATTCACCCCCCTCTAGGTGTTTTTTTCCCCTATTTTGATCCTTATTACATATAACCCAACATTGTTGGTCTTGCCCAGCACAGGTCGAGTCATGGATTTTGCCAGCGTACCTGATGGTCCTGAGTCAGCTGCGAGACTTTGACATAGTACTTGGGATGGATTGGCTGGCTCGCTATTTCGCGACGATTGATTGCGCCGTGAGGACTGTGACTTTTAGCGAGCGAGGCCAGGAGGTGTTTGTTTATAGGGGGTGCCAGAGTGCTTTCTTCGCCTCGGTAGTTTCAACTTCTCGTGCGAGGCAGATGATGCGCAGTGGATGCGTGGCCTTTTTGGCTTTTGTGGTTAAGGAGCCTACGGCGGCACCGGGACTGGCGGATATCCCTATTGTCCATGAGTTCCCGGATGTGTTTCCACCAGAGCTGATTAGCATGCCGCTGGATAGGGAGATCGAGTTTTTGATTGACGTAGTCCCATGAACTGCGCCAATCTCTAAGGCTCCTTACGGTATGGCACCGGCTGAGTTGCGAGAGTTAAAGGCGCAACTTCAGGATTTAATGGACAAAGGTTTTGTGAGACCAAGTGTATCGCCTTGGGGAGCGCCGGTGCTATTTGTGAAGAAGAAGGATGGTTCACTTCGACTGTGTGTTGATTACCGTGAGCTGAATGAAGTGACCATCAAGAACAAGTACCCTTTGCCACGCATTGATGATTTATTTGATTAGCTGCAAGGGTCTTGTGTCTTCTCCAAGATTGACCTACAGTCTAGTTACCACCAATTGAAGGTGAAGGCTGAGGACATCCCATAGACGGCATTCAGGTCACGGTACGGGCATTATGAGTTCACCGTCATGCCTTTTTGGATTGACAAATGCCCCTGCCGCTTTTATGGACTTAATGAACAGGATTTTTCGACCATACCTGGATCGGTTCGTCGTTGTTTTTATTGATGATATCCTGGTTTATTCCCGGAGTGACTGTCACGCCCCCGGGGGTTTTTTTTTTCTTCTTAATAAGGAGCAAACCGAAAACACCGGAACCTTTCGCTAAAACCCTGCACATAATTAAGCTGGGCCCCAACCCCAGATTTATCAATTAAGTTGGGCACCAACCCCAGAGTACCTGTCGGGGAGACTAAAGTCTCCCCTCGTGCGCAAACACCTCTTTGATGCATTTAACCTCTTCACGGTGCTGGTGTGCTATCTTCAGCGGGCGCGAAGAGGTCCTCATGGCACCCACCCCTTTGTGAGGTACACGGGTCAAAAGAGACCACTTCTCCGGAAAAGTACACCCATGCGGAGGCCAATCCGCCTGTGTATGTGCAGCATCCGAAACGGATTTGCCAAGATCGGCGTGTAGTGAGCACCGCGACCGTAGCCGCTTCAATTGTTAGATGAAAAACAATTATGCGAAAGGTTAAACTGTCCATCTACTTTGTTAGATAAATTAAGAGCACTTTAATGACGATAGATGCACTTACTGCACTTGTTGCACTTATCGCAACCGTACCCACCTATTTGAAGAGAAATCGGAACACCTGAATCCTTCGCGCACCCCCGCTGCGCACTTGGACCTAAAGAAAAGTCCGCAAGGATAACTATAGTCAAAAACGTGTACTAACATCCGAAAACAAAAGACCCAATTTACTCTTTTCGACGAAAAAGTCCAACACCGTCCGGGTTGACGAAAACGGGAATCTCGCGCCGCCGTCGTCGTCCGCCGGAGCCCCGCGCGGTTCGGAACCGCGCGGCGTGTCCCCGCGGCGATGCCCACGCGGCGCGGTGCCTCGCGCGGGTGTTGCCCGTGCGGCGGCCGCGCGGTGCCCGCCCGGGTGCGGCCCCACACGGTACCCGTGTGGTTGCGGGTCCGCGCGGGTGCCGCCCGCGCGGCAGCCGCGCGGCACCCGCGCGATGCCCGCGCGGTTGCGGGTCCGCGCGGGTACCGCCCGCGCGGCAGCCGCGCGGCGCCCACGCGGTGCCCGCACGGTTGCGGGTCCGCGTGGGTGCCGCCCGCGCGGTTGCGGGTCCGCGCGGGTGCCGCGCGGCGCCCGTGCGGTGCCCGCACGGTTGCGGGTCCGCGCGGGTGCCGCGCGGCGCCCGTGCGGTGCCCGCACGGTTGCGGGTCCGCGCGGGTGCCGCCCGGGCGGTTGCGGGTCCGCGCGGGTGCCGCCCGCGTGGCAGCCGCGCGGCGCCCGCGCGGTGCCCGCACGGTTGCGGGTCCGCGCGGGTGCCGCCTGCGCGGCAGCCACGCGGCGCCCGCGCGGTGCCCGCGCGTTTGCGGGTCCGCGCGGCGGCCGCGCGGCGCCCATGCGGTGCCCGCGCGGTTGCGGGTCCGCATGGGTGCCGTCCGTGCGGTAGCCGCGCGGCGCCCATGCGGTGCCCGCGCGGTTGCGGGTCCGCATGGGTGCCGTCCGTGACTCTCCTCCGCGCGATGCCCTAGCGGCACCGCGCGCCTCCGCCGTCCATTCCGTGCCCTAGCATGGCGACGTTGACGGTGACGGCGACGGATACGACGGAGAAACCCAAGAACTCAACAAAAGGGACGACGAAAAAATCCCAAATAAATTATAACAATTATTTTACTAACCGAAGATCGACGGGAAGGTTGTCCGATCGCGTTCTTGCCTTCGGTTCGATGTCTGGGAAGATCGGGCTCCTTCTCTTTCTCCTTTCCCTTTCTTCCGGCTAGGGTTCCGTCTTTTCTTTTCTTTTTTTTTTTCTCTTCTCACCGATTAGGGTTTTTATTTCTTTCTTTTCTTTTCTTTCCGATAATCGGGATCCCTTATATAGCTCGTATTAAATCTTTAATTAATTTCCTTTTTAATTAGTACGTAAGAGAATTCTATTTTCCCTCATGGATAATTAATTAACTAATTAATTATCCCCTACGAGATAACCCACCTTATCTCTAACCGGTGCAAGATATTTTGCACGGATTCCGATGCATGACTAATCACCGTATCACCAGGAATTCCGTTCCGGGAGATCCCGGTATCGGATTTCAGATCCGATCGCACCGTCGGCCTTCTTTTTCCGCGCTCTATCGCAGAAAAATACTAGCACCACACACCGGCCAACTTTTAAGAATTGAATAATTTTATTTCACTTAGAGGCTTAAATGACTACATGTAAGTCAAAAATACCCCGAAAGGCCGGATCACTACACCACTCACACTTTATAAAAAGTTTCGTCCCGAAACTTAAGTACAAACCCCACTAATCAATTCGGGAAAACATTCTCTCATCTTCGATTCCAGTTCCCAAGTCGCCTCGCGCTCTTCATGGTTGCTCCACTGGACCTTCACATAGGGGATAGTTCGATTGCGCAACTTCTTGTCCTCTCTTGCCAAAATCCGCACCGCTGTCTCCTCGACGCTTAAATCTTCTCGCAACTCGATGGTGGAGGCATCCAAGGCATGAGAGGGATCAGCTAGGTACTTCCGGAGCATTGAGACATGGAACACGTTATGGACTCGTTCGAGATTCGGCGGCAGGGCTAATCGGTACGCCACCGGTCCTACGCGTTCTAGGATCTCGAACGGTCCTACGTACCTTGGGCTTAACTTTCCCTTTATGCCGAAGCGTCGGTTCCCCTTGGAGGGTGAAACTCGGAGTAACGCACGCTCACCCACCATGAACTCTAAGTCTCGGCGTCTGTTGTCCGCGTAGCTTTTCTGTCTGCTCTGGGCGGTCAGTAGCCTTTGTCTAATCAATCGCACCTTTGCTTCGGTCTCCTCCACCAAATCTGGGCCCAGAAACTTACGCTCACCCAAGTCGTCCCAGCATATTGGAGACCGACAGCGGCGCCCGTACAGGGCCTCGTATGGTGCCATCTGAATGCTGGCCTGGTAACTGTTATTGTAGGAAAATTCCACTAGGGGCAAACATCGTGCCCACCCTTCGCCCAGGTCTAAAACGCATGCCCGAAGCATGTCCTCCACAATTTGTATCACCCGCTCTGATTGTCCGTCGGTCTGCGGGTGAAAAGCCGTACTGAAGTGCAACTTGGTTCCCATTGCTTGCTGCAGGCTCTGCCAAAAGTTTGACACAAATCGCGTGTCCCTATCCGACGTGATGGATGTCGGCACCCCATGCAACCTTACTATCTCGTTGATGTAGGTTTGTGCCAGTCGTTCCCGCGCCCATGTCGTGTGTATAGGCAGAAAGTGGGCCGATTTCGTCAGACGGTCCACGATTACCCATATTGCATCGTGTCCCTGCGATGATCTCGGGAACCCGGTCACAAAATCCATGGTAATCATGTCCCATTTCCACTCGGGCACCGGTAAGGGTTGCAATTTTCCTGCCGGACGCTGGTGCTCGGCCTTCACTCGTTGGCACACCAGGCAGTGTGCCACAAACCGAGTCACGTCTCCCTTCATTTTGGGCCACCAGAAGGTCTGCTTGACATCCTTGTACATCTTCGTTCCCCCGGGATGCGCTGCATATGGAGTAGTATGCGCCTCCCGCAGGATTTCCTCTTTGAGTTCCGGTAGATCCGGCACGCAGATTCGTCCCCGAAATCGTATCGTGCCGTCGGAGTTTACTGTGAAATCACCTTCTTGGTCGGCAGTTACTCTATTTCGCACCAGCTGGAGTTGGTCATCAGTCGACTGCCCCTCGAGAATTCTGTCAAGCAAGGTAGGTCTGACCACCAGTGTCAGAAGTTGTTCGACTGTACCCGCCGGTACTACTTCTAGTCTTAATCGCGAAAACTCCGCAATCAGACTATCTTGTTGGGTGATGGCACTTACCCCTGCCTTTTCGGCCTGCCCCTTACGGCTCAGGGCGTCGGCCACCACGTTTGCCTTTCCCGGGTGGTAGTGGATCGTTAAATCGTAATCCTTCAGTAGCTCGAGCCACCGTCTTTGTCGCAAATTTGAAAAGGTACTTAAGACTTTTATGATCTGAATACACATTGCAGTGTGCCCCATACAGGTAGTGTCTCCAAAGCTTGAGGACGAACACAACCGCTGCGAGTTCCAAATCGTGCACGAGGTAGTTTCGCTTGTATTCTTTGAGCTACCTTGGCGCATAGGCTATAACCTTTCCCTGTTGCATGAGTACTCCACCCAGTCCGTTTCGCGACGCATCGCAATACACTTCATAATCCTCCCCTGGTTCTGGCAGGGCGAGAATCGGGGCTCGCGTCAATCTATCCTTGAGCTCCTCGAAGCTCCTCTGACATTTGTCCGTCCAGATGAACTTTTCCCCCTTTTTAGTCTAGCGGTTTAAGGGGGTGGCTATCTTGGAGAAACCCTCCACGAAGCGCCGGTAGTACCCGGCTAATCCTAGAAAGCTTCGAATCTCCGTCACCGTCGTCGGTTGGGACCAGTCCGTCACCGAATCTATCTTCTTCGGATCGACTGAGACCCCAGCCGCCGAGATTACGTGCCCCAAGAAGCCGACCTCACGGAGCCAAAACTCACACTTTTTGAGTTTGGCGTAGAGTTTCTGTTCTCGTAGGGTCTAAAGGACTGTGCGCAGATGTTCTTCATGTTCCTCGTCTGTACGGGAGTAGATGTGGATATCATCGATGAAGACCACCACGAATAAGTCCAGGAAGGGTTTGAATACCCTGTTCATCATGTCCATGAACACTGCCGGGGCATTTGTGAGCCCGAACGGCATTACTGTAAATTCGTAATGGCCATAGCGAGTTCGAAAAGCCGTTTTGGGGATGTCCTCCCCCTTGACCTGGACCTGATGATAGCCCGACTACAGGTCAATCTTTGAAAACACCGTCGCCCCCTGTAGTTGGTCGAAGAGGTCGTCGATCCTTGGCAGGGGGTACTTGTTCTTAACGGTGACCTTATTTATCTCCCGGTAGTCGATGCACAACCGGAGACTTCCGTCCTTCTTCCTCACAAACAGGATGGGCGCGCCCCAGGGTGACGCGCTAGGCCTGATGAAGCCCTTATCCAAAGGTCCTCCAACTGTGCCTTGAGTTACTTCAACTCCGCGAAGGCCATCCTGTACGGTGCCTTGGTGATGGGTTTGGTGCCGGGGAGTAGTTCAATAGGGAAGTCGACTTCTCGTTCCGGCGGCGCTCCGGGGAGCTCTGCCGGAAACACGTCCGGAAATTCCCTTACCACGGGACCGCTGATCCTTATCTGGGGAGCGGCCCTGAACTACCTATCGGCCCATTGGGTCCTCGGCTGCAAGGCATAGGGTGGAGCCTATTTATTCCTTGCATGGCCCTTAACGGGCCACGAGTACACAAGGTTCTCCTATGCTTCGAAGCCCGCCCGCGCACATCGGCCGGGGGAGGCTTCGCCTAGTACTTAAGGATTTTAGATCGAGGGAGGGAGAGAGAGAGTCTAACAGGGGTAGCAGGCTAAGGTGTAACCGGTGTTCCTAATCTAAGAGGAAAAAGAGAAACCAAAAATTACCTGCCGTTACTAGGTATGGGACGTCGCGTCCTCCGCTGTAGTATCCCGGGGAGTCCGTCCACAGCCCTTGGGCCAGCGTCGTACGGCGTGCTGGGGAAGGGACTTGACGTCTGAGGAGTCTGCGGATTGCTGGTCGTCAGGCGAATCCTTTGGCTGAACGGGGGCCGTAGCACTCTCCGGTGCTTTCTGCTGTGGTGGCGCGGCGGCGGCGGGGATGGGCCTCTGAGGGCAGAAGGCACGGGAGTGGTCCGGAAAACCGCACTGATTGCAGTAATGGTACCTCCATGTACATTCTGCCACCGGGTGAGCACCCTCGCAGATTACGCACGGTCCCCGAGGTGGTTTCGCGTCCCTTGCTGGTGTCGGTTCGTCCTTCCGTGCTTTCTCCGGACGTCCTCCTCCTCGGCCCTCCGGGGTGGGGCCCCCTTGCGGAATGGGTGTAGCAGTCTTCTCTGTCCCCTCCGGTCGCGGTGCCGGAGGCCTGGTGGTGCCCGGTTTCCGTGGGCACTCGTAGCGTGCGTGTCCTGGTTTGCCACATCGGTAGCAGTGGCCGTGACTCCATGGACAATCAGTCACCTGATGCGCCCCACTGCATATGGGACACGGCTTCCTCTGCAGTTTGGATTCTCCTCTCATCGCCTTTCCAAAGTTCCCCTCTGTCCTCGGGCGTTTGAGTGCTGGGCCCTGCTGGAAAGGGTCCTCCGCCGGACTGGGATAGGGATAACTCTGCCGGGCGCGTGTCTCGGCCAGTTCTTGCTCTGCCCGCCGGGCCAACATAACCGCTTCGTTAAAAGTGGGGAACCCTGCCGGTGGCATTCCCCGATAGGCGCCGTCCCTGGCGTCTCTGTAGTAGCCGCTGGTTTAAAATGGTTTTGGGTCTACTTTTGGTTTTCTTTATTTCACAATTCATTTCGGGGGCCCGGAGGGTGATCTAATAATTCCTTGTTTCCGGGCAGACTGTTGGGGCTCGCGGGTATTTTTAGTCAATAAAGCTCGCGAAACGGAGAACGGCGGCGCAGTCGGTTTTGAATTCCGATGCCGGAATCTCCCAGAATAAATTCCGGAAGGTGGCTAGCGGTTCAGGTGATCAGCGCGGTTTTTCAGGCAGATCGGACCCCGGTTCGCACCCGACTTATTACCTCCTTTTGACTTGAAATGGGTTCATTCCCATTCCTCATCCTAACCGCTCCCGCCATCCTAACTGCTCCCGCCATTTTCATGTCGTGGGGAAACAGGGTTACGACAGTTACAACTCCCCTCACCTTAGGCATACGCAACCCCAAGCGCAACGAGGAACCCACTTCCCCAACCTTTCTTTTTCCCAACCGATCGAGTGGAGAAACAAGGCGGAGCGATCGAGGAGAGGGAAGATCGCCGGCATACCCTTCATTACCGGGCACGCAAGAACAGGACGATCATCCCCAAGATCAACCCTAGCCGACGTAACCAAGGTGAGCATAACTTAGGGTTCTTGATTGGGTATTTTCTTGGTTCTCTTAGGCAAAGGGAGGAGGAGGGTCGGCGCCGTCACCGGAGTCGGCGCCGTCACCGGAGCCGGCACGCACGGAGCCACGCATGCGGGCGGCGCCGCATGCTCCCGCATGCGGGCGGCGCCGCATGCTCCCGCATGCGGGCAGCGCCGCATGCGGGAGGCGCTGCATGCGCCCGCATGCGGGCGGCGCCGCATGCTCCCGCATGCGGGCAGCGCCGCATGCGGGCGGCGCTACAGCCGCCCGCATGCGGGCAGCGCCGCATGAGGGCAGCGCCGCGTGCATCCGCATGCGGGCGGCGCCGCATGCGGGCGGCGCCGCATGCGGGCGGCGCCGCATGCTCCCGCATGCGGGCAGCGCCGCATGCGGGCGGCGCTGCACGCAGGTGGTACGCCGCCCAGCCGCGCGGGGCCGGGCGCGTACGTGTACGGATTGTGCGCGAGGGGGGGGGGGGGGGGGGGCGCCGGGTGTTCTAGTCTTTTAATCTTGCGGAGTCTTGAATTACTGACTCCTGTATGACAGGTTCTTGTAGGTCTGGGCGGGCACCCCGAGACGCGGGAGAACCTAGCATTGGTCAGGAGCGCGACAACGAAAAGGTGGGTTTTCGGTCGAGGCTTAGTATAGTGTTAGTATTCCGAAAGGGATTTTAATTACATGTTAATCGGTACTAACGCTGACAGTTTCTATGATTTACTATATTACCCCGTGTCTTGGTTACTATGCTCGAGTTGCGACACGCGCACCCGCGGTCTGGCCACCGCTAAGGGTGCTCTTTTCCGGAAAGGCGGTCTCCGACCCGTGTTACCCACGAGGGGATGTAGTGGGGCCCCCGTAGGTGTGGGGTTCGAGGCACCAAGGTGTGAGTGGTGCGACCTGTCGGGATTGGTGCCCGACGAGGTCAGGTGTGCGACCTGTCGGGATTGGTGCCCGACGAGGTCAGGTGTTACAGGTGTTACCGGGGTTACAGGTGTCACAGGTGGTACAGGTGGTTGCGAGTTACCTTTATGAGTAGAGTGGTTGCTCCGGCTAGTCTTACTTTTGTGGCTTGGTATTACTTTACTGCTTTAGTATTTTTATCATGATAGTGTCGCTGACTACCCACTCTGTGACAGGTACCTCCAGGGGTGAGAGGTAGGCGACGGTGAGGCCGAGGTGGGAGCAGTCGGGCTGTGGGAGCCCTAGTCTGCCGTTTTCTTTACTTTCTCTGCATTTCATTTGGTATTGTAGGTTACTGTGTGGTTCTCGATACCCTTGTGGGGTCGTGTGGATGTTGATTACTTTTGTTCTGGATATGCACTACTGTTTCCTTTATTATTCCCGTTTGGCCGTTTTCTAAACAAACCAATTAGAAAACAAGAGAAAAAGGACTTCGAAAACCGTTTTCATAAATCTAGGGTCGTGTGGGCCCGTTTTCCAAACCCTGTGGATTTATGCCGTTTTCAATCTGTTTTCGAAACCTGAGGCCGTGTGGGCCTGTTTTCAAAACTGTGAGTTTATCCTTTCAACTTGACTGGCCACGGGCATTGTTTAGTCTTCATGCACAGTTAGACTCCGAACAGTTGTGATTAAATGGAAAATGATTGCTTGTGTTTGACTGTTGTAATAGCCGCGACGCCGGGCATATACAGAGGAGACTCTGCCCGATTTTTGAGTAAATCTGTATATGCGGCGGGTCTGGGCACGCGCCGGGGAAAGAGGTTTTAAACAAAAAAATTTTGTACGCGCCTTACGCTTACTTTTGTGCATCATTTCCGCTAAAATAAAACCCCCGGGGCGTGACAGATTAAGATGGTATCAGAGACTTTGCTTTAATCACAACAGTGACGGCCCAACATCCACCGAGATATCACACTTAACTACGAATAAATGAAATGTGCAGGGTTTAAGGGTTAGGACGTGAGAGATCGGGGAGGGGATTTGTAGATAATATTTTCTTTTCTCTCTCGATATTACGGTGGTTCTTCTAGCAGAGTTGAGTGCTAAGCTTTGGTTGGTGTGTCTGTACAGACAATGGTCCGAACCTGAGCGTCGGTCGAGGAGGTAGGGGCGGATGCGACGACATCAGCAGCTGCAGAGAACCAGCTCCTGCGGCAACAATTGAGGGAGATGGCGGGGCAGCTGGCGACCCTTACGGAACGTGTGCGTCAATTGACGCAACAGCAACCGGTCGCTCCCGCCCCTCCACAGGGACCAATTGCACCGGCCGCAGCACCGCAAGCGACAGGGGCTGGGGTAGGGGCAGCCCCTCTACCGGCAGCAACGGCCGGGCTAGCATCTACCCAGACCACGGCGCCGACGGCAACACCTGCAGCAGCGCCCGCGGGGCCGGCGCCGGGGGCCCTCGGCGGGAGTACCTCCGCGGCCGCCGCCGCCGCTGGGGAAGGGACAGTTACGCGGACAGAACGAGAACGATTGCGGGCCAACCTGGCGGATTTCATGAAGTTCGAACCACCCACGTTCGAGGGGGAGACGACTGATCCCTGGGTCGTCGAAAAGTGGGTGGGATCGATGGAAAAGTTGTTCGAGGACTTACTCATCGAGGACCCCGAGCGCGTCCCCCTGGCAGTTCACTTTTTGGAGGGAAACGCTCGTTTATGGTGGAAGACGGTGCGCCCTGATCCCACCAAGGGCACCGTGCTTCTATCGTGGATGACGTTCAAGCAGGAATTGTTTGGGGCCTTCTTCACAAATAGCGTCAAGAAGAAACTAGAGGACGACCTGAACCACATTCAGCAAGGGAGAAAGACGGTTATGGAGTATCAGCGCGAATTCGTGCGCCTGGCAAATTGCGTCCCTTTCGTCATAAGGGACGAACCCCACGAGGCGCAACTGTTCGTGGATGGGTTGCGAAGTGATATTTTCCAGGTGGTTCAGGCCGCTGACTTGCATACGTTCCAGAAAGTGGTCGACCGGACCACTGTCGTAGAGCGTGGGTTCGCCGTTACCCGCGCTAGGAGGGAGGCCCCGGCACAGCATGAAGATAGGAAGCGGCAACAGCAGAGCTACGGGGGGGGGGGTCATCTGCTGGGAGCCGACCCCCCAAGCGGTGGAGGGCACAGTCGGGAGCACGGAGCGCACCTACGGGAGAGCCGAGGCCAAGAGACAGGCCTTGTGTGATCTGCGGGGGAGCGCACGGAGTGTTGGATTGCCCCCAGAGAGTCGATCATTGCTTCCGTTGCGGCAAGCAGGGGCACTTCCGCCGCAACTGCCCCCTTGCCGTGGGATCAGCCTCCTCTGCCGCTTCCACGCCTTCACCACAACTATTGGGGCGGGGGAAAGCTCCTATGGGGTTGACCTCTAGGCCCCCGGCTTCGCGGCGCGAAGAGGATAGGCAGCCTCAACCGGGCGGGCGAATTTATTCCATGACCCGCCGGGAATCGGACCCGCCGGAGGACGTACTCGCAGGTATAACTTCTGTTTCAAATTCACGTTCTAGAACCCTCTTTGATACTGGAGCAACACACTCGTTCATTTCTCGCGATTACGTGTTTTCGCATGACCTCGAGGAAACACCTCTCCAAAGCCGTTTGACGGTCCAGACAGCGGGTGGGACACTGGAGGCGACTAGTTTGGTGGCCACCTGCCCGATTAAGCTAGGGCGGCTGCTTTGCCCTTGGGATTTAGTGGTGATTCCCCTGAAGGAGTACGACGTTGTTTTGGGCATGGACTGGCTCTCAAGGTACCAAGTGCTTATCGACTGCGAGAAGCGGATGGTGCAACTACAAGAACCAAGTTTCCCTAAGAATGCGTACCTGGCGTGTAAGAGCACCTCCTTCCCGGCAGTCATCTCAGCGGCTCGAGCCAGGAGTCTGGTAGAGGGTGGGTGTGTGGCCTACTTGGCATCGGTGGATCTGGTTACCCGACCCTCGACGACACCTTCAGACATCCCAGTGGTGAGGGACTTCCCCGACGTCTTTCCGATGGAGCTGCCCGGGATACCCCCTGAACGAGAGGTGGTGTTCCCTATTGAACTCTTGCCAGGTACTCAACCTATAACGAAGGCGCCCTACCGAATGGCCTTCGCGGAGTTGAAGGAGTTAAAGGCGCAACTGGAAGACCTCTTGGACAAAGGGTTTATCAGGCCGAGTGTGTCACCCTGGGGCGCACCGGTGCTCTTCGTACGGTAGAAGGATGGAAGCCTGCGACTCTGCATCGACTACAGAGGAATAAACAAGGTCACGGTGAAAAACAAGTACCCCCTGCCCAGAATCGACGACCTCTTCCACCAACTACGAGGAGCGACGGTCTTTTCAAAGATTGATCTGCAGTCAGGCTACCACCAGCTCCGGGTTCGGAACGAGGACATTCCGAAGACCGCCTTCCGGACCCGGTATGGCCATTACGAGTTTACAGTCATGCCGTTCGGACTTACGAACGCCCCCGCGGTCTTTATGGACATGATGAACCGGATCTTCAGACCATTCCTAGACCGGTTCGTGGTGGTCTTCATCGACGACATACTGATCTATTCATCCACCGACGAGGAGCACGAGGACCATTTACGAACGATTCTCCAAACCCTCAGGGAGCAGAAGCTGTTCGCTAAGCTCAAAAAGTGTGAATTCTGGCTACGCGAAGTGGGATTCCTGGGGCATGTGATCTCGGCGAAGGGAATCGCCGTGGACCCCAAGAAGGTGGAATCGGTGATCGACTGGCAGCCGCCCACGACGGTGACGGAGATCCGCAGTTTCTTGGGGCTGACGGGGTATTAAAGTCGCTTTGTCGAGGGTTTCTCGAAGATTGCGGCCCCTTTAAATCGGTTGACCAAGAAAGGAGAAAAGTTTGTATGGACGGCCAAATGCCAGGAAAGTTTTGAAGAACTCAAAAGAAGCCTAACCAAGGCACCAATTCTTGTACTACCAACACCCGGAGAGGACTATGAGGTGTACTGCGACGCTTCGAGGATCGGCCTTGGGGGTGTTTTAATGCAGCAGGGGAAGGTAATAGCCTATGCGTCTAGGCAACTAAAGGACTACGAGAGAAACTACCCAATACACGACTTGGAGCTGGCTGCGGTGGTCTTCGTCCTGAAGTTATGGAGACACTATCTCTTTGGTGTCCATTGTAACATCTTCTCAGATCACCAGAGTCTTAAATACCTGTTCACCCAAAAGGAACTAAACCTGCGGCAGAGGCGGTGGCTTGAGTTACTGAAGGATTACGACCTAACAATCCAATACCACCCCGGGAAGGCAAACGTGGTAGCGGACGCTCTGAGCAGGAAGGGGCGATGGGAGGGGGGATCAGTAGGTGCGATAACTGAGCAGAGCAACTTGATCGCGGAATTCTCACGACTAGGGTTGGAAGTAGTGCCAGCAGGCACGGTTGCGCAACTTCTAACTTTGGTGGTCAAGCCAACACTGCTAAGAAGATTCGAGAGGGACAGCAGGCGGACTCGCACTTACAGCTCGTAAGAGACAAGATCTCACCGGATCAGGAAGGTGACTTTTCAGTGGAAGGCGACGGCACTCTACGGTTCCGTGGGCGGATTTGCGTGCCGGATACCCCGGAATTGAAGAAGGAAATCCTATCTGAGGCACACAGCGCCCCTTATGCAGCGCATCCAGGAGGCACAAAGATGTACAGGGACCTCAAGCAGACCTTCTGGTGGCCCAAGATGAAGAGGGATGTGACTCGATATGTAGCTCATTGCCTGGTGTGTCAACAGATAAAGGCGGAACATCAACGGCCGGCGGGAAAGTTACAACCCTTACCGGTACCGGAGTGGAAGTGGGATCATATCACCATGGACTTTGTCACCGGGTTCCCACGTTCACAGCAAGGACATGACACAATATGGGTCGTGGTGGACCGGCTAACCAAGTCAGCGCACTTCCTCCCGATTCACACAACCTGGACCATAGAGCGGTTGGCTCAAGTCTACCTCAGCGAGATTGTGAGACTGCATGGAGTACCGGCATCGATCACATCAGACAGAGACACGCGTTTCGTCTCAAAGTTTTGGCAGAGTCTGCAACGAGCCTTGGGGACTAAATTGCAGTTCAGCACAGCCTTCCACCCTCAGACAGACGGGCAGTCGGAGCGAGTGATACAGACGCTAGAGGACCTGCTTCGGGCCTGTGTACTCGATTGGGGAGTCGGTTGGGAGCGTTACCTGCCACTTGTAGAATTCGCTTACAACAATAGCCACCAGGCCAGCATCCAGATGGCACCCTACGAAGCCTTATACGGGAGACGCTGCCGATCCCCGATCTGTTGGGACGACTTGGGAGAACGGAAGTTCTTGGGACCCGATTTGGTGGAAGAAACAGAAGAGAAGGTGCGCCTCATCAGACAGCGCTTACTAACCGCCCAGAGTCGACAAAAGAGCTACGCGGATCGGAGGCGCCGCGACTTAGAGTTCCAGGTGGGAGAACACGTGTTTTTGCGGGTCTCGCCGTCCAGGGGAATCAAGCGATTCGGGTTAAAAGGCAAGCTGAGCCCGCGGTTTGTGGGGCCATTCGAGATCCTGGAGCGGATTGGCCCAGTGGCTTACCGCCTTGCCCTACCACCGAACCTCAACCGGATTCACGAGGTGTTCCACGTTTCGATGCTCAAGAAATACCTCCCCCACCCGTCGCATGTCCTGGACGTCTCGACACTTGAACTGAGGGAGGACCTAAGCTTCGAGGAAACCCCTGTGCGAATCCTAGCAAGAGAAAGCAAGACGCTTCGAAACCGAGTCATCCCCTATGTGAAGGTGCTCTGGAACAACCACGAGGAGCGGGAAGCGACGTGGGAGCTGGAGTCGAAGATGAGGGAGGGCTACCCCTATCTCTTCACCGCGAACCAGGATTGAGTTTCGAGGACGAAACTCGTTTTAAGAGGTGAGTGGTGTAGTAGCCGCTGGTTTAAAATGTTTTTGGGTCTACTTTTGGTTTTCTTTATTTCGCAATTCGTTTCGGGGGCCCGGAGGGTGATCTAATAATTCCTTGTTTCCGGGCAGACCGTCGGGGCTCGCGGATATTTTTAGTCAATAAAGCTTGCGAAACGGAGAACGGCGGCGCAGTCGGTTTTGAATTCCGACGCCGGAATCTCCCAGAATAAATTCCGGAAGGTGGCTAGCGGTTCAGGTGATCAGCGCGGTTTTTGAGGCAGACCGGACCCCGGTTCGCACCCGACTTATTACCTGCTTTTGACTTGAAATGGGTTCATTCCCATTCCTCATCCTAACCGCTCCCACCATCCTAACCGCTCCCACCATTTTCATGTCGTGGGGAAACAGGGTTACGACAGTTACAACTCCCCTCACCTTAGGCGTACGCAACCCCAAGCGCAACGAGGAACCCACTTCCCCAACCTTTCTTTTTCCCAACCGATCGAGTGGAGAAACAAGGCGGAGCGATCGAGGAGAGGGAAGATCGCCGGCATACCCTTCGTTACCGGGCACGCAAGAACAGGACGATCATCCCCTAGATCAACCCTAGCCGACGAAACCAAGGTGAGCATAACTTAGGGTTCTTGATTGGGTATTTTCTTGGTTCTCTTAGGCAAAGGGAGGAGGAGGGTCGGCGCCGTCACCTGAGTCGGCGCCGTCACCGGAGCCGGCACGCACGGAGCCACGCATGCGGGCGGCGCCGCATGCGGGCGGTGCCGCATGCTCCCGCATGCGGGCAGCGCCGCATGCGGGCGGCGCTGCATGCGCCCGCATGCGGGCAGCGCCGCATGAGGGCGGCGCCGCGTGCATCCGCATTCGGGCGGCATCCGCATGCGGGCAGCGCCGCGTGCGGGCGGCATCCGCATGCGGGCAGCGCCGCATGGGGCGGCGCTGCACGCGCCCGCATGCGGGCGGCGCCGCACGCAGGTGGTACGCCGCCCAGCCGCGCGGGGCCGGGCGCGTACGTGTACGGATTGTCCGCGAGGGTGGGGGGGGGGGGGGCGGGGCGCCGGGTGTTCTAGTCTTTTAATCTTGCGGAGTCTTGAATTACTGACTCCTGTATGACAGGTTCTTGTAGGTCCGGGCGGGCACCCCGAGACGCGGGAGAACCTAGCATTGGTCAGGAGCGCGACAACGAAAAGGTGGGTTTTCGGTCGAGGCTTAGTATAGTGTTAGTATTCTGAAAGGGATTTTAATTACATGTTAATCGGTACTAACGCTGACGGTTTCTATGATTTACTATATTACCCCGTGTCTTGGTTACTATGCTCGAGTTGCGACACGCGCACCCGCGGTCTGGCCACCGCTAAGGGTGCTCTTTTCCGGAAAGGCGGTCTCCGACCCGTGTTACCCACGAGAGGATGTAGTGGGGCCCCCGTAGGTGTGGGGTTCGAGGCACCAAGGTGTGAGCGGTGCGACTTGTCGGGATTGGTGCCCGACGAGGTCAGGTGTGCGACCTGCCGGGATTGGTGCCCGACGAGGTCAGGTGTTACAGGTGTTACCGGGGTTACAGGTGTCACAGGTGGTACAGGTGGTTGCGAGTTACCTTTATGAGTAGAGTGGTTGCTCCGGCTAGTCTTACTTTTGTGGCTTGGTATTACTTTAGTGCTTTAGTATTTTTATCATGATAGTGTCGCTGACTACCCACTCTGTGACAGGTACCTCCAGGGGTGAGAGGTAGGCGACGGTGAGGCCGAGGTGGGAGCAGTCGGGCTGTGGGAGCCCTAGTCTGCCGTTTTCTTTACTTTCTCTGCATTTCATTTGGTATTGTAGGTTACTGTGTGGTTCTCGATACCCTTGTGGGGTCGTGTGGATGTTGATTACTTTTGTTCTGGATATGCACTACTGTTTCCTTTATTATTCCCGTTTGGCCGTTTTCTAAACAAACCAACTAGAAAACAAGAGAAAAAGGACTTCGAAAACCGTTTTCAAAAATCTAGGGTCGTGTGGGCCCGTTTTCCAAACCCTGTGGATTTATGCCGTTTTCCAATCTGTTTTCGAAACCTGAGGCCGTGTGGGCCTGTTTTCAAAACTGTGAGTTTATCCTTTCAACTTGACTGGCCACGGGCAATGTTTAGTCTTCATGCACAGTTAGACTCCGAACTGTTGTGATTAAATGGAAAATGATTGCTTGTGTTTGGCTGTTGTAATAGCCGCGACGCCGTGCATATACAGAGGAGACTCTGCCCGATTTTCGAGTAAATCTGTATATGCGGCGGGTCTGGGCACGCGCCGGGGAAGGAGGTTTTAAACAAAAAAATTTTGTACGCGCCTTACGCTTACTTTTGTGCATCGTTTCTGCTAAAATAAAACCCCCGGGGCATGACAGTCTCGCTGGATGCGGTCGACGCCCTCGAAATCCTGAGTCAGTAGGCCTAGGCGCTCAGTGAGAGTTAGCATTTGCCCTGCTATGTCGCGTAGCTGGTTGCGGAGTAAGCGGTTGGCTGCGGCTACAGGATCCATCCTGTCCATTGAGAATGGTTAGCACTCGGTGGCCGGATCCTGGCCGTTGTCTGCTGTGATACAAAGAAACCACGTTAACCCTAAGGTTATAACCCTAACACCCTGTCTTACGATTACACCTACATTACGTTCCCTTTTCCCCGTACTCTCACGTACTACGCACCTATACCTTGGTTATCTCATGTCTAATTTGCTTGTGGCACCCTACACTGTGGATGTGGATCACGTCTATTATGGTTATGGTTGTTTTCTCTGATACCATTTAATCTGTCACGCCCCCGGGGGTTTTTGAGTCTATCAAAGCGGAAAATTACGTGTATTATTTTTTTTTTCTTCTTAACAAGGTAACTTAAACCTCATCCCCGGTGCGTGCCAGACCGCCACATACACAAATTCTCTCTGCCCACGGACAGAGTCTCCTTTATATATGCACGACGTCTCATTTCCAACAACATACCTCAACCATCAACCATACAATAGACATACATCGTCAAACAGAGTACATTAGTTTAACTAATATTTAAAAGGACTGGTGTCCACTCGACACCTTGTTGTTTTATTTTCAAGCGGAATATTAAAGCGGCATCAGTGTTTAGAAAGGATAAAACCAACGGTTGCAAGACCCGTGCCCACACGGCACTTCGTTTTGAGAAAACGTTTTCGAAATCATTTGGTTCGTCATGAAAATGTGCCGCATACGAAAACATCACTAAAAACATCAAAGCATAAAAGTACACCTCATCCACAGCGCTACGTATTACATGTCCACGGCTAATACGATCCACAAGCAAATTAACTAAAAGAAGCATAAGGGAAATGAGATAATAAACCCAAGTATCTGACTACGGTCCTCGCGACGCAGTCTCACCGCCCTCCCGGCTAACGCACCTCGTAACACCTGTCACGGAGTGGGTAATGTCAGTGACAAACAAAGTAGATGTCTAATAACAATAAGGAATAAGGAGCAAACCGAAAACACCGGAACCGTTCGCTAAAACCCTGCACATAATTAAGCTGGGCCCCAACCCCAGATTTATCAATTAAGTTGGGCACCAACCCCAGAGTACCTGTCGGGGAGACTAAAGTCTCCCCTCGTGCGCAAACACCTCTTTGATGCATTTAACCTCTTCACGGTGCTGGTGTGCTATCTTCAGCGGGCGCGAAGAGGTCCTCACGGCACCCACCCCTTTGTGAGGTACACGGGTCAAAAGAGACCACTTCTCCGGAAAAGTACACCCATGCGGAGGCCAATCCGCCTGTGTACGTGCAGCATCCGAAACGGATTTGCCGAGATCGGCGTGTAGTGAGCACCGCGACCGTAGCCGCTTCAATTGTTAGATGAAAAACAATTATGCGAAAGGTTAAACTGTCTATCTACTTTGTTAGATAAATTAAGAGCACTTTAATGACGATAGATGCACTTACTGCACTTGTTGCACTTATCGCAACCGTACCCACCTATTTGAAGAGAAATCGGAACAGCTGAATCCTTTGCGCACCCCCGCTGCGCACTTGGACCTAAAGAAAAGTCCCCAAGGATAACTATAGTCAAAAACGTGTACTAACATCCGAAAACAAAAGACCCAATTTACTCTTTTCGACGGAAAACTCCAACACCGTCCGGGTTGACGAAAACGGGAATCCCGCGCCGCCGTCGTCGTCCGCCGGAGCCCCGCGCGGTTCGGAACCGCACGGCGTGTCCCCGCGGCGACGCCCACGCGGCGCGGTGCCTCGCGCAGGTGTTGCTCGTGCGGCGGCCGCGCGGTGCCCGCGCGGGTGCGGCCCCGCACGGCGCCCGCGCGGTTGCCGGTCCGCGCGGGTGCCGCCCGCGCGGCAGCCGCGCGGCGCCCGCGCGGTGCCCCGCACGGTTGCGGGTCCGCGCGGGTGCCGCCCGCGCGGTTGCGGGTCCGCGGGGGTGCCGCCCGCGCGGGAGCCGCGCGGCGCCCGCGCGGTGCCCGCACGGTTGCGGGTACGCGCGGGTGCCGCCCGCGCGGTTGCGGGTCCGCGCGTGTGCCGCCCGCGCGGCAGCCGCGCGGCGCCCGCGCGGTGCTCGCACGGTTGCGGGTCCGCGCAGGTGCCGCCCGCGCGGCAGCCGCGCGGCACCCGCGCGGTGCCCAGCGGGTTGCGGGTCCGCGCGGCGGCCGCGCGGCGCCCATGCGGTGCCCGCGTGGTTGCGGGTCCGCATGGGTGCCGTCCGTGCGGTAGCCGCGCGGCGCCCATGCGGTGCCCGCGCGGTTGCGGGTCCACATGGGTGCCGTCCGTGACTCTCCTCCGCGCGATGCCCTAGCGGCACCGCGCGCCTCCGCCGTCCGTTCCGTGCCCTAGCATGGCGACGTTGACGGTGACGGCGACGGATACGACGGAGAAACCCAAGAACTCAACAAAAGGGACGACGGAAAAATCCCAAATAAATTATAACAATTATTTTACTAACCGAAGATCGACGGGAAGGTTGTCCGGTCGCGTTCTTGCCTTCGGTTCGATATCCGGGAAGATCGGGCTCCTTCTCTTTCTCCTTTCCCTTTCTTCCGGCTAGGGTTCCGTCTTTTCTTTTCTTTTTCTTTTTTTTTTCTCTTCTCACCGATTAGGGTTTTTATTTCTTTCTTTTCTTTTCTTTCCGATAATCGGGATCCCTTATATAGCTCGTATTAAATCTTTAATTAATTTCCTTTTTAATTAGTACGTAAGAGAATTCTATTTTCCCTCATGGATAATTAATTAACTAATTAATTATCCCCTACGAGATAACCCACCTTATCTCTAACGGGTGCAAGATATTTTGCACGGATTCCGATGCATGACTAATCACTGTATCACCAGGAATTCCGTTCCGGGAGATCCCAGTATCGGATTTCAGATCCGATCGCACCGCCGGCCTTCTTTTTCCGCGCTCTATCGCAGAAAAATACTAGCACCACACACCGGCCAACTTTTAAGAATTGAATAATTTTATTTCACTTAGAGGCTTAAATGACTACATGTAAGTCAAAAATACCCCGAAAGGCCGGATCACTACAGTGACGTGGAGCACGAGGAGCACTTAAGGATTGTGCTGCAACTTCTCAGAGAGAGGAAGTTGTATGCCGAGTTATCTAAGTGCGAATTTTGGCTTCAGGAGGTTGTCTTTTTTGGGCCATGTGATCTCAGCCGCAGGAGTGGCAGTAGACCTGGCGAAGATTGAGGCAGTCCGGGATTGGCCCTGACCGACGACGGTATCAGAGGTTCGCAGTTTTATGGGCCTAGCCGGATATTATCGTCGGTTTGTGGAACGTTTTGTGAAGCTCTCCACACCCCTCACTCGTCTGACGCGTAAAGGGATTAAGTTTATTTAGAGTGAGGATTGCCAGAGGAGCTTTGAGGAATTAAAGAACAGATTGATGTCGGCTCCTATCCTTTCCCTCCCTGTTATGGGGAAAGGATACGTGATTTACAGTGATGCATCGCACAGTGGACTTGGTTGCGTGCTGATGCAGGAGGGTAGGGTAATCGCTTATGCCTCTCGGCAACTGAAGGATTATGAAAAGAATTACCCTACCCACGACCTGGAGCTAGCTGATGTGATTTTCGCACTGAAGTTGTGGCGCCATTATCTGTATGGGGAACACTGCGAGATTTATACCGACCACAAGAGCTTGAAATACCTGTTTACACAGAAGGAGCTCAACTTGAGGCAACGCAGATGGTTAGAATTGTTAAAGGACTACGATGTGGACATACTCTACCATCCTGGCAAGGCCAACGTGGTTGCTGATGCCCTGAGCAGGAGAGCAGTACAGAGTCTATCTTTGATGATCACCGATCAGGCGCCATTACTTGAGAAGATGAGGCGGTTAGAGCTCGAGGTTGTGTCCCCTGGGGTCTCTGCTAGACTTATGTCTCTAGTGGTGCAACCCACTCTGTTGGACAGGATTAGAGAGAGACAGAGTGAGGACCCCCATTTGACCAGGATCAGAGAGCAGATTGCGAGTGATCAGACAGGGGACTTTGCGGTTGATGCTTCGAGATTACTGAGGTATAGGGACCTAGCTTGTGTGCCTATGGATAAAGAGATTCGAGAGCAGATCTTGAGGGAGGCCCACAATACACCTTATACCATTCATCCTGGTGGGACTAAGATGTATAGGGACCTCAAGGCACAGTTTTGGTGGAACGGGATGAAAAGAGACATTGGGAGATTTGTGGCACACTGCTTAACTTGTCAGCAAGTAAAGGTTGAGCATCGTGTACCTGCTGGCAAGTTGCAGAGCCTCCCAATCCCTGAATGGAAATGGGAATATGTTACTATGGATTTTGTCACTGGTTTGCCGAGAGCACAGACGGGAGCGGACGCGATCTGGGTAGTCGTGGATAGACTCACCAAGTCCGCTCACTTTTTACTGGTACAGGTGACTTGGTCACTCGAGCGGATGGTGCAGCTGTACTTAGACGAGGTAGTGAGGCTGCATGGTGTACCCGCCTCTATTGTATCTGACCGGGATCCGAGGTTTGTATCGCGCTTTTGGAGGAGTCTACAGGCCACTTTGGGGACACAGCTCAGTTTCAGCACAACGTTTCACCCACAGACAGACGGATAGTCAGAGCGTACTATACAGATTCTTGAGGACATGCTCCGGGCTTGGACGCTAGACTTTGGAGGAGGTTGGGTGCGACACTTATCACTGGCAGAGTTTGCGTACAACAATAACTTTCAAGCGAGCATCCAGATGGCTCCGTTTGAAGCATTGTATGGACGCAAGTGTCGTTCCCCGCTTTATTGGAGCGATGTGGGTGAAAGACGGACATTGGGGCCAGAATTGCTTCGAGAGGCAGAGGATAAGGTCAGAATAGTCAGGCAGCATCTTCAGACAGCTCAGAGCAGACAGAGGAGCTACGCAGATGTGCGGAGGCGAGACCTTGAGTTTCTGGTAGGAGATCACGTCTTTTTGAAAGTCTCGCCTTCAAAGGGGATCCGGAGATTTGGGATTCGTGGGAAAATGAGCCCTCGCTATATTGGACCTTTCGAGGTATTGGACCGCATAGGGCCAGTTGCTTATAGATTTGCACTCCCTCCCAGACTTGCTGGTGTTCACGATGTGTTTCATGTATCGACTCTGAGGAGGTATGTTTATGACCCGTCGCACATCATCAATTTCACCCCACTGGAGATCACTGAGGACTTGAGCTATGTCGAGCGGCCATTGAGGATCTTGGACCGTGAGGTTAGGGAGTTGCGCAGCCGGGCCATCCCTTATGTGAAGATCCTCTGGAGCAGCCATGATGAGCGCGAGGCTACTTGGGAGCTGGAGTCAGCGATGATGGACGCTTACCCCCACTTGCTCGAGGCCCCGGCTTGAGGTATGACCTTTGTTTCGAGGACAAAACTTTCTCTTGTAGGGGAGGAAGTAGTGGTCCTGATCCCCATGCAACCTTTCCGATGAATCCACTGGGGAGGAAGAGATGCCACAGATGGACCCTGTGAGACATCTTTAGCTGATTTGGCCTTCAGCTGCATTTGCCAAATTTTAGAAAAAGATTTGGGCCAAACAGAGGTTGGATTTGGATTCAGCGCGGAAAAACGCTTGAAAACGACTATTTGCTTGTTAAATTCGGAGTCCGGATGACCAAAAACGGGCTTCCGGAAGTTTTCTGGGATTTTCGGTGCATGGGGGGAGACCGTGGACCGGCCTGAGCCACGTGGCGGCCTGTCATTGGTCGGCTCACGCAGCTCGGTCCACGGGGAGGGCGCAGCTGGTACATGGACCGCCGTGCGGGCCACGTGGCGTGCCCGGAATGGCGGGTGCACGCAGCGCGGTCCAGGGGAACTGCTCGGCTTCGGTGGACCGAGTGCATGACACGTGGCCGCCTGGCATTGGCTGGCTCACAAAGGCGCGGTCCATGGTGTGCACAGAGGGGCGCCTCGGGGCGCGTGCGCGCAGAGGCGCCAGGCGGCGCTGTCGGCCCACTCGAGTGCGGCCACGCGTCGGCCCGCCATTGGCGGGCCGTACCTACCACGTTGACCGGGTGGCGGACAAGCGGCAGGTTCCCAACCACCCCGCACAGGCTGTCCGCTGTGCGGGGCCACGTGGCAGGCGCAGGTTAATTTGGGCGCTGTGTCGAACGGGATTTGTGCAACCGGGCGGATTCGGGCGCCCGAAAGTTGCGCCCGAATCCGGCCCAAATGCACTAGTGGGCTGGGCCTATAAATAGTGAACTTTGGGGCCACTTAGCTCTTTTTCTGAGCAGTTTTTCACAGTGACTCCTTCTGGAATTTTCTTCCTCCACCTGAGCTACATTTCACGGAGCCTTCTTGGGATTTTTAGGGGCACTTATCCCGAGGTTTTCGTTTTTACGGCGCGGCGCGACGCTCCTTCTCCGGCGACCCGTTTCGTCGCATTTTAGTGCGCGGACTCCCCCGGCTTACCCCGACCTCCGATTTTGGCGATTCTTGCGCCGTTGGACTCACAACAGGTAGGGCTCCAACTTCAGTGTTTTGAGCTTCCTTTTATTTCGTGTGGATCTTGGAGTTTACCAAGCTTCTTTGTGACCCATTTTTCTTCGCGGAGTTTTGGACAGCACTCGGGTGTTTTGGCTATATCTTTGCGCACAGGCGTCGGATCGAGGCGTGCCAGTAGGCGTTTTTCATCTACACAGCGCAAGGAACACTCTCAAATATTCTGGGAATTTTCTGAAAATTTTTCGAATGTGAAAAATCTCTGTATACAGAATATAGTGCTACAGTTTTTGAGATCGGTTTATTTCGAGGTGTTTCCTTTGCAGTATTTGTATCTCAGCGTAGGAAACTCGGTTTTGAACGTGCGGGTACTCGTTTCGACTGGTTCGTCGCGAGGATCGTGACAGTATTTTTCTTAGAATTTTCTGAGCATTTTTCACAGGTGAAAATAGGGAAACTCTGGACTGTTGTATTTTGGGCAGATTTTGGGAGCATTGTATGATTAAATTATGTATGTTCTTTTGGGGAATATTGTGCAGTATCGAGGTGACTGTTTGGATCGAGCGTGGATTTCATCTTTGGACAGGGAACTAGCGCTCGAGGTGGGTACCGTTGTCACCTCGTACTTTTGATTACCCACTAGGCATACTAAGAGATGTTCCTATATCGTGATTGATAGTTGTATCTGTGCATTAACCTAGCAAGCTTGTATGGAATTATTGGGTTGTTGTTAGCACTTGCATCCTTAGAGGACTAGATGTTACTGAATTATTGTTCCTTGCAAAAGATAAGTTGTTTAAACCCTTTGGTAATAGTATGCTAAAACCATATCATGTTTTATGTATGTTGGAAGGCTTATGCATGTGTATAGACTAGCTTGTGGCATATTAGCATATCAGATATTCAATCTATTGCATACTTTAATTCTTGTAAGAATTGGAATACCTGGAATTATTTTGTTAAGTAAAGGACTTTGCATGCTTGTATGGTCATCGGGTTAGCCCACTATTTTCTGCTACACTATCATGCTGGAACTGACTTAGGAGAAACCATGCTTTTTATTCTTTCTCCTGTTGTCTAGTCTTAGGGGATAGTGTGCTCGGGTTCGAGCGGGCTCTAGGATAGTGTAGTCAGATATTTAGAGTTTGGGACAGATGGGGATTGATGGTAGGGTATTGCGGCAACCGCGGACTGTGGGCGGTTGACCGAGTTATTATTATTATTATTGCACCAGATTAGGGATCGAGTTTCCCTTTAGTGGATGGGTTTTCCCACTTTGATCAGAGTCGTGACCCAGTCCTGCTATTTTATGATACTGATGATACTGGTTACAGTGATACTTTACTCGTGTGGGTCGCTCCCCTCGAGTGCCACTCCGAAGTAGGCTTTAGACCGTGTTGGGTGTCGGTCAGACCATGTTGGGTTCCGGTCATTTGGACAGTAGAGATAGTGAGTTCGTGAGATTGATGACAGAGCAGGTAGTACGAGATTTTATACCGGATCATCTGATTGGGTCCTGTTGGTAGATTCTTTCACCGATGCATCCGTAGTTACTCTTTCCGGCTTTGCATTTAGAGGCATAGTAGTGGTAGCTTTATTTTATCAGCGGTTATATTTCTAGCTTACCACCTCCTTACCTTTTGCCTCTGGTAGACCTAGTGAGCATGTCAGAGTTTGAGATTTAACCCACTAGGGGAGGCTACTGTTTTTATAGTAGTTCTCACCCCCATTGTCTCTCTTTTCTTTTCCCCCTTTCTTTTGCAGAGTCTTCTGCGGGAGTTGCAGGGCCGTCTCGGGCAGATCGAGGTAAGAGGATCGCAGATTAGATAGCTATTTCCCCGATCTCGAGTTTAGCAGTTTTGATGTATCCCCTGTACACTCAGACGGTTGTATTTTCCTTTATTTTGGGTCTGGCTTCGGACAGTTGGTTGTATTTATTTCGTGAGCTGCGAGAGACACATGTATATATATGAGAGTTATGTTCTACTTTTATTTCCAGAATTTGTCTGAGATGTATTAGTTTTAGTTTAGCTCTGTTTTATGCTCCTTTATTATATCTTTATATCTGAGCAGGTTACCAGCGCTTCATGTACACGGGAAATTCCGTGTGCACGGCGGATCTGTGGACGAGCCCGGGTTCTGGTTTACATCCAGGGGATGACATGCGGAAAGAGAGGACTTTGACCTTCTGCGAGGCAGACGAGAGAAGGCTTGGTTGTTGAGACAGTTAGAGCACACAGGTTTTAGCGACAGTGTGAGAGGTGCTTACGGCGGCACCGAGACTCAAGGATATCTCAGTTGCCCACGAGATCCCGGGTGTGATTTAACCTGAGCTGTTGACGATGCCGCCGGTTAGGGAGATAGAGATTGTGTTTGACGTGGTTCGGGGGACCGCGCCTGTCACGCCCCGGGGTCGAAACTGCGACCCGGGCTCGCCAACAAATCCGCCACCTATGCCAAACCCCGCATAGGCGAAGCGTCCTACCTGCAAGAAAAGTACTACAGCTAACAGATATCAGAGCTATAAATGAAAATCTGCTGTATAACTAAAATCAACCACTGTATAACTGGAAATAATACAACAATGTCCATCTCCCAAAAATGATAATGATACAATATCCTCATATACAAAGCTCAAAACTCAACAGGAAGATATCTCCAATAAATACATCAGTGTACAGGCTCTCAATACATAACATATCCTTACTACATGAGTCTCTCAAAAGAGGAAAACAAAATAGCCAATCTACTCCAGGTCTCCTCTGAAGGGGTACCGCTACGCTCCAACGACGGGTAGGGATCTAGCACGCGACTCACTCGCCTCGATCAACAACCGCAGAATCAGCAACACCCGCTAAGACTCTGCAAAACAAAGAAGAGGAAGGAAAAAGGAGGGGGAAAACCCCCAAATGGTGTGAGAACTACACCAAAAAGGGAGTTCTCAGTGGGTACCACCGCCAGACTCGACGGTCTGCCCACTAAGTCCTAAAGAGACATGAAATAACCAAAGAAGTGGGAACTGAACAAGAATACTGATGTCACCTAACAGCTACCAAGCCTCCATCTAAATGCTCAAGAGGGGAGAATCAAAGTATGGTATGAAACCACTAGCACATGAAGTGCACAATCGACCCAATCGAGCTGACTGCCACATCTGGTCCAATCAAACCTGCGCCCCACCTACGACCACCTCCCGCTGACGGGCAGGAATTACGTAGGGCATCCAAACGGACTAACTCGCTATCGAGTAGTGGCTCATGCTGGCTATAGTCAAAATCCACTCTCTCTCTCAGAACGGATAGCCTCAAGATCACCAAACCTCTCACACAATGGTCGACTAACTCACAACGACCTCGGGACCACCGTCAATCCCCAAACGGTTCCCGACAACACAAGCACTGGTCTAAAAAAAGGCTACTAGACTCCAATCGGTCCCCCTGACACGAGTGCAATAATAAAGTAAATGCCTGTAATAAACTCAATCTAGTGTCACCAGTGAAACTGGTACTGCCTGCTGCCGCCCTCATCATTGGGCAATAACCGCGCCGATGTGATAGCAAAAACTGTCAATAACTGTCTGGCCCCGGCCTCCGGAGGGGATCTCGAGGGGAGCGACCCACATGAGGAAAGCATCACCGGGCAATAACCGCGCCGGTGTGATAAGTAACCAAAGCAGGACTGGATCATGACTCTGATCAAAGTGGGAAAGCCCAACCACTAAAGAAAGCCTCGGTCCTCCATCAGATGCAAAAGTACTCAAATAGTGGGAAACTCTGTCCACTAGAGAATTCAGATACCCAATCTGGTGCATAAATAAATATCCGGTCAACCGCCCAATATCCGCGGTTGCCGCAAAGCCCCACAACTAATCCAACCTGTCCCAGACACCAAGTCCCGACTACATTACCCAGACCCCTGCTCGAACCCGAGCAACACTGACCACTTGACTAACAAAGAATGAGAAAGGAAAAGAATGGTTTCTCCTAAGTCAAGTTCCAATAAGTAGTGCAGCAGTAAAAGATGGCCTAACTACATGTCCATACAAGCATGCTTTTGTCCTCAGAAACGATAAAAGAGGGTGAAACATATAATAGCAAAGCATGCTAAAATATTCCTGCTATGATATACCAATCTCACACAAGTAGGCCATTCCTTGCTTACCTCTCGCTCATATCGGTTGTACATCAAATATGCCTGCTATCAGTCATAGAAGGGTGACATCCCCATAAGTGCACTTACATTCACCATAACATAATAATCTTATCAATATTAAGCTTACCCACCTGAAGTGCTCAATCCAAGGCAAACCTGGGGTCGGTGAAGAGCGTGGCCACTTGCTAACCATATTTGCTGAACCCGTATCCACGATACATGTCGCGCAAGTCTCGGCTCCAAGTAGTGCTCCAAAACTCCCATAAATACTTCTGGATATAAAAGATAGTCCAAAGTTACACTTTATGCTAAAATATCCAAGTATACACCATCTGCTGAAACCAGTCCCAAAGATGTGCAATTTTCACATGCATAACGGACTCTGAAAAATCCACCAAAAATACTGACGCGATCGTCGCGTCTAGCCCTTCGAAATGAGTACCTGTACGTCAAAATCCGAGTCCCGGAGGCCGAGTTACAAATTCCACAACATAGGGTGCTCACAACCTCACAACAACACAACTGTAAATCCATGCACAGTTAAGGAAGAATATTATACCTCCGGGAAAGCCTCAAAAAAATCCAAGAAAAATACTGTGATAATCCTCGCGTCGGGTAGATGCAAAAAGTGCACAGGAGCGTCTCAATCCAATGCCCGGTTGCGGAGATATCCTCGAAACAACCCGCTGTCCTCAAGAAAACACTCACAGCAATAGATCCCCAGTAAGCATGGAAAAACACCTAGAAAAGCATGAAACTAGGGAATGCTAAAAATACCTAGATCGTAGCCCTGTCCGTCGCAGATCCAGCGGCGAAGAAATCGCTCGAAAAGGTTGTCGGAGTAGGCCGGGGGAGCTCGCGCACCGAAACGCGACGAAGGGGAACACAAATGGACGAGCGTCGCGCCGCGCCGTAAAAAAGGAAACCTCGGGATGAGTGCCACGTAAAATCTCCGAACTCTGCAGATGGAAGCAACACTGCGCGAGGAAGAAAGTTACTGAAGGCGCCGCGGCGAGGGGAGGCTCGGAAATGGCGGAAAAAGGGAGAGGAAGAAGGCTAGGATCGCTTAAATCGGCAACAGAAAACAAATCGCGAAATACCAGATATGTCCCCACTTCCGGGCGCCCGATTTTTCCGGATTGCTACAGTGTTGGGCCCGGCCCAACACTGTGCGGGTCCGGATCGCACACGGGCCACCACGTCGCCCGCAAAAAAGCCAACAGCCGAGCGGGGCCATCCCCCGCACGACACGTGGCCCAACGGGAAGCCGAAACGTGGCGCCGCCCCGGTCAGCGCACCTGCCGCGCCCACGTGCGCGCGCAGGCGCGCCGCCTGGCGCCTGTAAGACCTGGCTTTTCCGTTACCCTTTCCGTTATCCCTTTCTTACGACTGTCCGACTGTGGGACAATTTTTAGTGTTTTTCCGGAAAGTCCGTCGGGACTCGCGGACATTTTTAGGCGGAAGGGCTCGCGAAACGGAGAACGGGGACGCGATCGGTTTCGCATTCCGACTCCCGGTTCTCCCAGAATAAATTTTTGAAGTTCGGACCCCTTTAGGCGCCCCGGTATCCGTGCGATTGGAAGACATGCTTTTCGAGACAATCTTAGCCGCCGATTGTTATTAGGGTTTCCTTAAAACCGGGGGGGGGGGGGTAGGGTTTTTCTTTTCCCTCTTGGTTTTCTCTCTTGACGGCTAGGGTTTAGGGCGGCGCTTTTAAGAAAGAAAACCCCTTTCCTTTTTCCTCCCTTTTTATGAGGCGCGTGAGAAACCGAGGCGACGAGACGAGGAGAAGGGAAGAACGGGGGAAACCCATCCCTCGTGGAGCCTTCCGTTGGAGACGAGAGGGACGATCCACCCTCCCACCCTTTTCCTCACAAGATCACGGTAAGCGTCGTTCCCCCTTTATTGCATTTTCTGTGGGGTCGAGGTTTTGGTTGGGGGTTGTTCGGGTGTCGCACGCGTCGTGGGTTGTGGTAACGGGAAGCCGCCGTCGCCGTTGTCAAACGGGAGGCCGCCGCCGCCGTTATCATGCCCACGAGGTCGTCGCCGGAGTCGCACGGGAGCGAAAACGGAGAAGAAAGCAAAAAAAGGGGTTACTGTTCATCCCCGTACGGCCGCATCGCTGCGCGGTCCACGGGACGCGGCGTGCACCCGGCGTACAGCTCCCGGGCCCATGGGGCGCGGACCCGGCGCACGAATGCGTGCGCCAGGCCGCGCGGTCCACAGGGCCCGGCGTGCACCCGGCGCACAGCTTCCGGACCCGGGGGTGCGGACCCGGTGCACGAATGCGTGCGCCAGGTCGCGCGGTCCACCGGTCGGGCGTGCACCCGGTGTACGCCTTCACAGCCCAACCGCGTGGACCCGGTGCGCGCTCCATCCCGTGCGCGGCCCGGCCCAAGCCGCAATGGCGCACGGCAGTGGCGTGCACCCGGTCTGCGGCCGCAGGCACTGTGGCCGTGAACCCGGTCCGCGATGCTGGCCGTGCTCCAGCGGCTCACCGTGCCGTGAACCCGGTCTGTGCCGCCGCCGTTTTCTGTCGTGGACCCGGTCCACGCCTGGACCCGTGCACCAGGTTGCGGCCAGAGTGTCCAGAAGCTCCGTTTTTGGCCCGTGTCGCCCCGTTTTTGAGTTTTTTGACCACGACGATGTTTTTAACAATACTTTTCCTACCTTAGTTTTCCGGGCGCAAGGTGGGAGAACTTCTGACTGGAATTTCCCGCACACCCTTTTCTTTGCGTTCCAGGTGGGTACCCCTTAGAACCTCTTTATGCACAGTCTCGTTGTTGCTATGTTTATTTTGTTGAGGGGTTTGGTGGGTGATGTGGACCTCCGGATTTACGGCCGTCGCGGTAGAAGACCGGGCGGGCAGTTCGCCCTACCCGAACAAAGGTAGGGATGTCCGGGACACACTAGCGTTGGGGACGGTGATCGACGTGACCCTTCAGATCATTAAAGTTGAACTTGTGGAATATTGTTAACTCCGGTAAAGGTTGGTGTTTTATTATCTTTATAGTATGGCGACCATGGGTCGCTGTGGGGACTCTTCCATTGTCTTGGTTTCCGGAGTTATGGCAAAAGGGGTAAGATCTTAGTAATTGCATGTTTAAATTTGCTAACCCTGTTAAAGCTATTGTGGGGATATTTGGTTGCCGGGGCAGGTGCTCGGTCTGGGTTGCCGAGGTTGGTGCTCGGATGAGGCTCGAGATTTGCTACACGCACAAAGATCTTAGTAATTGCATGTTTACATTTGCTAACACTGTTAAAGCTATTGTGGGGATATTTGGTTGCCGAGGCAGGTGCTCGGTCTGGGTTGCCGAGGTTGGTGCTCGGATGAGGCTCGAGATTTGCTACACGCACACCCGCGGTTTGGCCACCGCAAAGGGTGTGCTTTTCCGGAAAAGTGGTACGTTGACCCGTGTACCCCACGCAGTGGTGGCGTTAGGAATGGGGGCCCCCATGGGTGGCGGGTGTGAGCGGTGATGTCGAGGCAGGTGCTCGGCGGCCGAGGCAGGTGCTCGGCGGTGGGCATCGGGGAAGGTGCCCGATGTTGTTTTGATACAGGGGGTGGTTATGGTGGATGATGCCGAGGTGGGTGCTCGGCGGCCGAGGCAGGTGCTCGGTAGGGGTTTCCGAGGCAGGTGCTCGGTGTGGTTGCCGGGGGAGGTGCCCGGTTTTGGTTTGTACGAGGTTCTGCATTATATTGTTTACACTGGGTGCTACATTGTTGATTGCTCTGGTTTTTATCGTGGTTTGCCTTTCTTTAGCCCGTATTGTTTTTAATACTGTTTCTGGTCACTGACTCCCCACTCCGTGACAGGTTCACCCAGTCCGTCCGGGGTCGGGCGCTAGGGCACCGGAGAGGCCGCAAGAGTGCTGTTCTGACTTTGATCGAACTTCAGACACAGTGACCCTTCTTTCCCTTTATCTTTTATTTCTCATGTAGTTAGTTGTGGTTTGCGATACCCCCGTGGGGTCGAAGTGGATGTTGCCCTTTTTCCTTTTTGATTAATTGAATGAATACTACGTTCTCTCTTACTTGGCCGTTTTGAACGATGAAAAACAAAGAGAACCGTTTGCGAAAACTACTTTTAAAACGTGGGTGTCGTGTGGGCACCGAGCTTTATAAACCTTGTGGGATTTATGTGTTTGCGAACTGTTTTCACAAACGAGGGCATCGTGTGGATGCCGCTTTCAAAACCTTGTGATTATTTATCCTTTCAAAACACCGGCCTCTATGCTCTAAGTGAATGCTAGAATGTCATGTGAATTGTTTGGTTGTATGTGTACGAGACCCCAACTGATGTGGTTAGAGATTGTATGTACTACGTGTGTGTGACACTTTGTAGTTGAGACGCCGTGCATGTACAAAGGAGACTCTGCGCGTTTGCAGAGTGAATTTGTGTATGCGGCGGGTCTGGACACGCGCCGGGGAGTATTGTTTTACAAAAAAAAATATATGACTGAATCAGGGGCATCGGTGGCTCCTCTTCCGCGCGATTCGAACCCCCGGGGCGTGACAGATTAAGATGGTATCAGAGACGGTAAACTTTAACCACAACAGTCGGGGCCCAACATCCACGGGGCGCAATACACTAACTACTGATTAATAAAGTGAACTGGGGGATTTAATTTTAGTACGTCTGTAGGTCGTGGTGCTAGACCCGATAGGTCTAGGGTTGACTTGGTTTCTTTGTATGTAGCGATTAATGGCCCGAAAGGGGTTATCAGCGGAGAACGCAGGGGCAGAAAGTACGGTGCCAATAGCGGCGGAGTATCAGCTGCTCCGACAACAACTACAAGATGTGGCCGGGCAGTTGGCAACCCTTATGGAACAAATGCGGCAGTGGGCGCAACAGTCGACATTACCAATGGAGGTCGCCCAGGCTTCTTTGCCCGGACCAACCGCACCAGTGACGAGACCGTCGGTGGCGGTCAGCGAGACTACGGTTGCCCCTTCTCCGACCTCGGTGACCGAGATACCGTCGGTTCATCCGACGACGCCTTCAGCAGCACTAACACCAGCAACTTCGGGACTTATGCCGGGGGCCACTGTTGGAGCTCCCTTGGGAGAAACCGTGGTGACACCTATCCCCAGAATGACCGCCGTTACTGCGAGGGCACCGCCCTTCCATCTTGGACCACGTTCCGAGAAAAACTGTTTGAGGAATTTCTCTCCGACAGCATCAAACAGCAGATGGAAGATGACTGGAAGCACATCAAGAAAGGAAGTCAGACAGTTACGGGTTATCAACGGGCAAATTGTGAGGTTGACCAAATGCGTTCCCCCTGTTATAAGAGATGAATCACACAAAGCCCGTCTTTTTGTGAATGGTTTACGAAGCGATATCTACAAGGTGGTGCAAACGGCGGATTTGCACACCTTCTAGGAGGTGGTCGATAGAGCCACCACAGTGGAGCACGAATTTGCGAGCTCACGAGCCCGACGGGAGAGCTCAGATTGCGGCGGGGATAAGAAACGAGCTCGACCTTGTTTTGGAAAGGAGCATACCAAGAGGAGCCGGCCTCCTAAATACCTGAGATGGCAATAAGGAACCACGAATGCGCCGACGGGAAGACAATGGTCGGTGGACAAGTCTTGCATCAATTGCGGTGGAATACACCAAGTGACCGAATGTCCCCAGAAGCAAGACCACCGTTTTCGATGCGGCAACCGGGGCGCCATTGTTCCAACTGCCCCTCGGAAACAGGGACATCACCCGTAGCAGCATCCCACCCCTCCCCCTCGCTTCATGTTTCTCCCTACCATAGATATTAGAAGAAATCCCATCGTAGAGATAAGTTCGGTCGGATCCTCCGGTTACCCCTCGAGGCAGGCGGCTGTACTCCTTCCTGCCCAGCGAGGGCGAGACGGGTTCTTAGTCTCTAAGGACTAATGAGGTTTCCGTTAAAAGTTAACGGCATCACGCTTGGGGCCGACAGTCGCGGCAATCTTTAAGTGGTAGTTGACTGCTTGAAGTTCCAAGTGCGTCTCCGGGAACCGGACTTACCGAAAAAACAGCCTTACGAACTCGGAGTGGTCGACATGAGTTCACGGTCATACCGTTCAGACTCGTTAACGCACCAGCGGTATTCACAGGCATGATGAGTAGGATACTCAAGCCCTCCTTAGACCAGCCGGTAATGGTCTTATAGTGGACGTTCCGATCTACTCTCACAACGGACAAGGGGTATGGGGAACACTCGCGAGTAATCCCCTAGACCCTCCAGGATCAGCAACCATATGCCAAACTCATAAAGTGTGAGTTTTGGCTCCGTGAGGTGGACTTTTTGGGGCATACCGTTTCGACATCTGGAATTGCAGTGGATCCGAGGAGGATCGAGTCGGTGGCCAACTGGGCTCGGCCAACAACGGTGACGGAGATCCGAAGCTTCTTAGGACGGGCAGGCCATTACAGACGCTTCGTGGGAGGCCACTTCCCTAAATCGACTAACCCAAAGTGGGTAGAGGTTCGTCTGGACAGCCCAGTGCCAAAGGAGTTTCAAAGAACTTAAAGACAGACGCACACAGGCGCCAGTGCTCATACAGCCGAAGCCCGGAAAGGACTATAAGATCTAGTCTGACGAATCTCCAAGAGGATCTTGGGAGACCCAACGACGGACACGTAACTACAACTGGTGCAAGACAGAATGTCCTCGGAGCAAGGCGGAATTTTTTACGAGTGACTTAAGGATGTAATAAGGTTCCGGGGATGAATTCGTGTGCCCGATAAGCTAGAAACGAGGGAAGAAAATCTGGCCAAAGTATACAATACCTCCTATACCGCGCATTCCGGAGGTACAAAGAGGTGCAGGGATCTATGGCAGACCTTCTGGTGGCCCAAATCGAAAGAGCGATGTGGCACAAATTGTGGCGCAATTTTTGGTGTGCCAACAGGTGAAAGTGAACATCAGCGACCGGCGGGGGAAAGCAGACGTTTCGGCTACGAGGGAGGTAGTAGCAAGGAAGACCTCGTACAAGAGAAATTTTGGCCACGACCCCAGAGGAACCCTTAGAAGTAATGCTTCGTACCCTCCTGCCCAATAAGGAGGTGAAGACTTAGTTGTCTTTTATGTTGGCTATTTAGTTAAGGGTTAAATAGGTCCAACTTCCGGCCTTGTGACAATAGACCCGAGGCGTTGTAACAGTACGCCTTAGACGTCCAGGTGAGGTGGGACGGGCCAAGACCCGAGGCGTTGTAACAGTACGCCATAGACGTCCAGGTGGGGTGAGTCAGGACAAGATCGCTGGCGGTGTGACAGAACGCCTTAAGTAAATGAGTTGCGTATTGCTAATGGTTCGAGCTTTTGGGATTGTTGGTCGGCGTCAATGACCCGATATTCGGGATGTTGGAGCGCGTAGGCCCAGTGACATACCGATTGGCTTTACTGCCAAACCTCGATGCGGATCTTAGCACGAGAGGACAAAAAGGGTGCGCAACCGGACGATCCCCCTATGGGAAGGCGCTGTGAAGCAACCAGGAAGAATGTGAGGTAACTTATGAACCAGAGTCAAAGATGGGGGAGTGCTAGCCGGACCTCTTCGCCGCAGGCGGGAGTTAAGTTTCGGGGACGAAACTTGTTTTTATTGGTGAGTGATGTAAGACCTGGCTTTTCCGTTACCCTTTCCGTTATCCCTTTCTTACGACTGTCCGACTGTGGGACAATTTTTAGTGTTTTTCCGGAAAGTCCGTCGGGACTCGCGGACATTTTTAGGCGGAAGGGCTCGCGAAACGGAGAACGGGGACGCGATCGGTTTCACATTCCGACTCCCGGTTCTCCCAGAATAAATTTTTGAAGTTCGGACCCCTTTAGGCGCCCCGGTATCCGTGCGATTGGAAGACACGCTTTTCGAGACAATCTTAGCCGCCGATTGTTATTAGGGTTTCCTTAAAACCGGGGGGGGGGGGGGGGGGGGTAGGGTTTTTCTTTTCCCTCTTGGTTTTCTCTCTTGACGGCTAGGGTTTAGGGCGGCGCTTTTAAGAAAGAAAACCCCTTTCCTTTTTCCTCCCTTTTTATGAGGCGCGTGAGAAACCGAGGCGACGAGACGAGGAGAAGGGAAGAACGGGGGAAACCCATCCCTCGTGGAGCCTTCCGTTGGAGACGAGAGGGACGATCCACCCTCCCACCCTTTTCCTCACAAGATCACGGTAAGCGTCGTTCCCCTTTATTGCATTTTCTGTGGGGTCGAGGTTTTGGTTGGGGGTTGTTCGGGTGTCGCACGCAGTCGTGGGTTGTGGGTAACCGGGAAGCCGCCGTCGCCGTTGTCAAACGGGAGGCCGCCGCCGCCGTTATCATGCCCACGAGGTCGTCGCCGGAGTCGCACGGGAGCGAAAACGGAGAAGAAAGCAAAAAAAGGGGTTACTGTTCATCCCCGTACGGCCGCATCGCTGCGCGGTCCACGGGACGCGGCGTGCACCCGGCGTACAGCTCCCGGGCCCATGGGGCGCGGACCCGGCGCACGAATGCGTGCGCCAGGCCGCGCGGTCCACAGGGCCCGGCGTGCACCCGGCGCACAGCTTCCGGACCCGGTGCACGAATGCGTGCGCCAGGTCGCGCGGTCCACCGGTCGGGCGTGCACTCGGTGTACGCCTTCACAGCCCAACCGCGTGGACCCGGTGCGCGCTCCATCCCGTGCGCGGCCCGGCCCAAGCCGCAATGGCGCACGGCAGTGGCGTGCACCCGGTCTGCGGCCGCAGGCACTGTGGCCGTGAACCCGGTCCGCGATGCTGGCCGTGCTCCAGCGGCTCACCGTGCCGTGAACCCGGTCTGTGCCGCCGCCGTTTTCTGTCGTGGACCCGGTCCACGCCTGGACCCGTGCACCAGGTTGCGGCCAGAGTGTCCAGAAGCTCCGTTTTTGGCCCGTGTCGCCCCGTTTTTGAGTGTTTTTGACCACGACGATGTTTTTAACAATACTTTTCCTACCTTAGTTTTCCGGGCGCAAGGTGGGAGAACTTCTGACTGGAATTTCCCGCACACCCTTTTCTTCGCGTTCCAGGTGGGTACCCCTTAGAACCTCTTTATGCACAGTCTCGTTGTTGCTATGTTTATTTTGTTGAGGGGTTTGGTGGGTGATGTGGACCTCCGGATTTACGGCCGTCGCGGTAGAAGACCGGGCGGGCAGTTCGCCCTACCCGAACAAAGGTAGGGATGTCCGGGACACACTAGCGTTGGGGACGGTGATCGACGTGACCCTTCAGATCATTAAAGTTGAACTTGTGGAATATTGTTAACTCCGGTAAAGGTTGGTGTTTTATTATCTTTATAGTATGGCGACCATGGGTCGCTGTGGGGACTCTTCCATTGTCTTGGTTTCCGGAGTTATGGCAAAAGGGGTAAGATCTTAGTAATTGCATGTTTACATTTGCTAACCCTGTTAAAGCTATTGTGGGGATATTTGGTTGCCGAGGCAGGTGCTCTGTCTGGGTTGCCGAGGTTGGTGCTCGGATGAGGCTCGAGATTTGCTACACGCACAAAGATCTTAGTAATTGCATGTTTACATTTGCTAACCCTGTTAAAGCTATTGTGGGGATATTTGGTTGCCGAGGCAGGTGCTCGGTCTGGGTTGCCGAGGTTGGTGCTCGGATGAGGCTCGAGATTTGCTACACGCACACCCGCGGTTTGGCCACCGCAAAGGGTGTGCTTTTCCAGAAAAGTGGTACGTTGACCCGTGTACCCCACGCAGTGGTGGCGTTAGGAATGGGGGCCCCCATGGGTGGGGGGTGTGAGCGGTGATGTCGAGGCAGGTGCTCGGCGGCCGAGGCAGGTGCTCGGCGGTGGGCATCGGGGAAGGTGCCCGATGTTGTTTGATACAGGGGGTGGTTATGGTGGATGATGCCGAGGTGGGTGCTCGGCGGCCGAGGCAGGTGCTCGGTAGGGGTTTCCGAGGCAGGTGCTCGGTGTGGTTGCCGGGGGAGGTGCCCGGTTTTGGTTTGTACGAGGTTCTGCATTATATTGTTTACACTGGGTGCTACATTGTTGATTGCTCTGGTTTTTATCGTGGTTTGCCTTTCTTTAGCCCGTATTGTTTTTAATACTGTTTCTGGTCACTGACTCCCCACTCCGTGACAGGTTCACCCAGTCCGTCCGGGGTCGGGCGCTAGGGCACCGGAGAGGCCGCAAGAGTGCTGTTCTGACTTTGATCGAACTTCAGACACAGTCACCCTTCTTTCCCTTTATCTTTTATTTCTCATGTAGTTAGTTGTGGTTTGCGATACCCCCGTGGGGTCGAAGTGGATGTTGCCCTTTTTCCTTTTTGATTAATTGAATGAATACTACGTTCTCTCTTACTTGGCCGTTTTGAACGATGAAAAACAAAGAGAACCGTTTGCGAAAACTACTTTTAAAACGTGGGTGTCGTGTGGGCACCGAGCTTTATAAACCTTGTGGGATTTATGTGTTTGCGAACTGTTTTCACAAACGAGGGCATCGTGTGGATGCCGCTTTCAAAACCTTGTGATTATTTATCCTTTCAAAACACCGGCCTCTATGCTCTAAGTGAATGCTAGAATGTCATGTGAATTGTTTGGTTGTATGTGTACGAGACCCCAACTGATGTGGTTAGAGATTGTATGTACTACGTGTGTGTGACACTTTGTAGTTGAGACGCCGTGCATGTACAAAGGAGACTCTGCGCGTTTGCAGAGTGAATTTGTGTATGCGGCGGGTCTGGACACGCGCCGGGGAGTATTGTTTTACAAAAAAAAATATATGACTGAATCAGGGGCATCGGTGGCTCCTCTTCCGCGCGATTCGAACCCCCGGGGCGTGACAGCGCCCCTGCCAGGCGCGGTTCCTGAGGCACCCCGCCTGCACCGTGGTCCCGGTGCACAGAACCGACCTATCACAGCCCGCCACGTGTCCAACCCTCGGTGCACGCCGGCCCCGTGGACCGCGCACCTGCCCGCGCGACCGCGCGCCCGCCCGCGCGCTGTGCGCTGCCCGCGCCCGCACCGCCGCCCTCCGCCGTCGCCGGCGCTGCCCCAGCCGCCGGAACAGTACAAGATGCCTCGAAATCCGTGCCGGGTCATCCGAGCTCCGAAAAATAGGTAGTCCATTTTCATCGTTTTCTTGCGCTGAATCCAAATCCGGTGTCCGATTTGCCAAAATCCAACTCTAAAAATTGCCGAAGGCATCCGAAAAGGTGTTCTTTTGTCCAAACTTCGCGCTGAGCCCAATTTTAATATCCATTGCGCGCAAAACCACTTCTAAGCATTCGACGGGGTCATCTGACTACTCTCGTGATCCATTTAACACACCGAGTCCATCACTAGTGTCCAATTAGTGTACAAACGCCACCGACACGCCACATAGGCCTCCAGGAGCTGCTGATCAACCAGTAATCTCATCATGGGGATCCAGGTCCTCACATCCTCCCCCACTAAAGAAAGTTTCGTCCTCGAAACTAGCTCAATTCCACCAGGAGTCACAAACACCAAGGGTAAATACTCATCATCATCATCTCCAGCTCTCAAAATGGAGCGAGTCAATCACGGGCGAGGGATCCAAAAGCAAAACACTCCTGAGCTGAGACGCGAAACACCACAGGGGCTCCATCGAAAAGCTGGGGGAAACAAATTAATCACCAGTGCAACACGCACCATACCACATCCTGTGTCAACTCAACCAAGGCAACCCGAAACATACCCGCGCTATTATCTAATAAGAAAAAGAGCCCGAACAAGTAGGGGTCCTCACTCGGTCACTCCCGAATCTAGACCATCCGAGTGGACTGCTCAACAATGGTCTACCATCAAAAGGGACCCTCTAGAGATACAATGTCAAGCCATGTTCACCTCAGCAGTCCACACTGCGCCAGCTGTGGAATCATCAAACTCAACCCCAGACAGCTTCCCTGCTCCAGGTACCCGCCATCACAGTGGCCCTGTCGGGGTAATCCAGAATGCTCAACAATAACCCAACGATAACTCCACGGTCACAATAGAAGGCATACTAAAACTCGCAGATCTCTCTCCCAACACTAGAAATGCTAGCATTGGCGCTGGTATCAGTCTCATCATCCGATTGCCAAGCTCTCCTGGCACTGCCTAGCCCAAGAAGCCCCTTACCTTGACCATAATTGTCGACCTCGGCCAATTCCCAAATGGTATCCATATTGGCCTGATTTCCACCGCCGCCCCTACAGCTAACACAATGTAACCCAAGAAATAAGCTTCTGAAGCTAAAACTTGTATTTCAAAAGCTTGGCATACAGCTTCATCCACATGGGCATGGTAGCACATCCATAAGTGCTCCTCGTGTTCCAAAATATCCTCGGGAAACACCACTCCTAGTCCGTCCAAGTACAACTGGGACATACAATTCCTCAGATCTTGAAGTCACAGGGCATTAGTCATTCCATTTGGCCTCACTATGCTCTCATAATGCCCTTACCGGATCCTGAATGCCCTCTAGGCAAAGTCCTCGGCTGTCTGATTCCAACTAGGTACTCGCATCTTACAATAACTACCGGAGTATAGATCCATCAAAAGGTCCTAGATACCACCCAGACCTGTCTACACTCGAACCATAAAAGGACCCTCACAGTCGTGTATCAACGACGTGGCATCACCACCGTGTACCAACGACGTGGCATCACCACCGTATATCAACGGCGTGGCACTAGGTCAAACAGACCCCTCGATCCATCAGATCCTGCAACTGCGCCATCAGCTCTCTCAGCTCTACAGGCGATATCCAGTGAGGTGCTGTCGAGGGTGGCGCGGTCCCCCGAACCACGTCAAACGCAATCTCTATCTCCCTAACCGGCGGCATTATCTACAGCTCAGGTGAAATCACACCCGGGATCTCGTGGCAACAGAGATATCCTTGGGTCCCGGTGCCACCGTAAGCACCTCTCATACTGTCGCTATAACCTGTGTGCTATAACTATCTCAACCATCAAGCCTCCTCTCGTCTGCCTCGCAGAAGGTCAAAGTCCTCTCTTTCCGCAGTCAAACATCCTGTGGCATTGTGCCAATCAATCTCAAGCACCTGGTCAAAATACCGAACTGCCACAATTACCAATAAGTCTGCCGGTAACTCGTAGTCTCAGCTGCACTGGACATGATCCAAAAGTCTCCTCCACATGCACAACAACAACGGAAACCTGTACCTCTAGTGCACGTGGTAACAATTCTGCCTCTAGTCCATGTAGGAATGCAACATGCTCTAACTCCGGCTGCTGTGATGAAATCACACTTACAACACTCGACCCACTACTATGGCGCCCTCCAACAGGGCGGCACAGGTTCATCCGCAGATAGCAAATCCACGCTACCGCTGGGCTACTCTGATATAGATGCTGACGTTGCCATCGGGGTCCACCCGATCTCTGGCATCTCGGGAATCCGTTATCCTGGAAAAAGAAATCAGAAATGCCCCTGCCGGTCGATCTGTCCTCCATCACCCGGCTCCAAGCGCCAATATCCAAAACTCGACCTTGGCGGCAGATCCCGATCCAAAGGAACTGCAGCGCCACGCTCGATACACAATGCCTACTCCAACGAGGCGTCAAAACCTATAATGGAGGGACTGAATAAACTGAAAGGTATCCTGGCGTAATCCACTCCCAGCCACACGTATCCTATGCGCCTCGTCCCTCGAACCTGGAGCGCGCAGTTAAACAACCGCGTAAACTCCCTAGCACAAGGAGGCTCTCAATTGATCACTCGATCATCACCAGCCACGACTCTGCCTCCAAAGGCTCCAAACTCAATCTTACGAGTCGGGGTGGTTCATCTGCCAAATCTGGCTCAATAAATCGATCATGTCCCCTCAGCTCACCAGCTGTCAACTATCCACCCTGCCTCGGTACCTCGGCACTAAACATTGGCACAGAGGGGGCTGCTCACTCCATCGGTGCCACAACAATCCCCGCCCCTGAGGATACTGCAACCGGGTGGTCTCAAAAGGAAGCACTGTCGAGCTGCCCATTGCTCCGACAACTGTGTCACTAAAACAAGCTGCTCGCTCACTCTGCCGCTGGTAGGCCTCAGACGATCCTGTCATCTGGGTCCGGAACTCTCTGACCTCAATCCGGTATCCGGCCCAGAACCAACCGCTCAAGCTCAACTGCCATGACAGGATGCACACGGGTCAAAACCCAGCGTCGGGGAGACACAGCTCGCCACGACGAAACTGCAAAACAGCACACAACAACGCTCAACCCAATCCAGCGAAAGTCTAAAGCATGTCACCCGTTCCACCGCATTATGTTGTCTGCAGCCAACATAATCACTTAGGAGAATAAACATGCCAATCACTCCTCCCGTCCCTTGGGAGAGGTATAAAACTCAATCAGGACTCTCGCTATAAATCACGACTCTCACGAAGTCAACCAAGGGTCAAACCATAAGCCTAGGGTTTCTAAGTCCACCATGATCTACAACCTAGGCTCTGATACCACCTAATCTGTCACGCCCCGGGGTCGAAACTGCGACCCGGGCTCGCCAACAGATCCGCCACCTATGCCAAACCCCGCATAGGCGAAGCGTCCTACCTGCAAGAAAAGTACTACAGCTAACAGCTATCAGAGCTATAAATGAAAATCTGCTGTATAACTAAAATCAACCACTGTACAACTAGAAAAAATACAACAATGTCCATCTCCCAAAAATGATAATGATATAATATCCTCATATACAAAGCTCAAAACTCAACAGGGAGATATCTCCAATAAATACATCAGTGTACAGGCTCTCAATACATATCATATCCTCACTACATGAGTCTCTCAAAAGAGGAAAACAAAATAGCCAATCTACTGCAGGTCTCCTCTGAAGGGGTACCGCTACGCTCCAACGACGGGTAGGGATCTAGCACACGACTCCCTCGCCTCGATCAACAACCGCAGAATCGGCAACACCCGCTAAGACTCTGCAAAACAAAGGAGAGGAAGGAAAAATGAGGGGGAAAACCCCCAAAGGGTGTGAGAACTATACCAAAAAGGGAGTTCTCAGTGGGTACCACTGCCAGACCCCACGGTCTGCCCACTAAGTCCTCAAGAGACATGAAATAACCAAAGAAGTGGGAATTGAACAAGAATACTGATGTCACCTAACAGCTACCAAGCCTCCATCTAAATGCTCAAGAGGGGAGAATCAAAGTATGGTATGCAACCACTAGCACATGAGGTGCACAATCGACCCAATCGAGCTGACTACCATATCTGGTCCAGTCAAACCTGCGCCCCACCTACGACCACCTCCCGCTGAGGGGCAGGAATTACGTAGGGCGTCCAAACGGACTAACTCGCTATCGAGTAGTGGCTCATGCAGGCTATAGTCAAAATCCACTCTCTCTCTCAGAACGGATAGCCTCAAGATCACCAAACCTCTCGCACAACGGTCGACTAACTCACAACGACCTCGGGACCACCGTCAATCCCCAAACGGTTCCCGACAACACTAGCACTGGTCTAAACAAAGCTACTAGACTCCACTCAGTCCCCCTGACACGAGTGCAATAATAAAGTAAATGCCTGTAATAAACTCAATCTAGTGTCACCAGTGAAACTGGTTGTAAGACCCGGTCTTTCCTAAACCCTTCTTGTCACCCTCTTCTTGTAATGTCCGACGAGGGCCTCATTTTGGTGTTTTTCCGGACAGACCGTCGGGGCCCGCAGATAATTTTAGGCGGTAGAGCTCGCGGAGTGGAGCGCGCGGGCGCGATCGGTTTTAATTTCCGACTTCCGGTCTGATCAGAATTAATTCTCGAAGTTGGGGTCCCCTTAGGCGCCTCGGGATCCGTGTTGGCGACCCGCACATCTTTTAAGGTAAACCCTAACTTTTTAGTATATATATAGCCGGATGGGAAAGGGAATTAGGGTTCCTTTTGTTTTGTGGCCGCCTCTTTTCTTTTACTTCTCCCCTCGTAGCCGCCGGCAAGGAGGAACCAAGGACTCGGGCGAGGGTGGACCGGTGGAGGCAAGCGGACGATCCCTCTCCTTCCTCCTCTTTCGCGCATCGAGGTGAGTCGGGTGCGTTTTCGTTCGGGTTTTCTTTTCCTTTCGTTTTTTTGGTCACGAGGAGGGAGGAGGGGCGGTGCCGTCGCGCACTGCCGCGCGCGGGGCCGGCCGCGGGTGGGGCGCCCGCGCGGGCAGGTGCCGCGCGGGGTCGCCCCATACCGTGGGCAGCGCACCCGCGCGGCGCTCGGCCGCGCGGGGCCGCCCACAGGTGGGGCGCCCGCGCGGGCAGGAGCCGCGCGGGGTCGCCCCGCACCGCAGGCAGCGCGCCCGCGCGGCGCTCGGCCGCGCGGGGTCGCCCGCAGGAGGGGCGCCCGCGCGGGCTGGTGCCGTGCGGGGTCGCCCCGCACCGCGGGCAGCGCGCTCGGCCGCACGGGGCCGCCCGCAGGAGGGGCGCCCGCGCGGGCTGGTGCCGCACGGGGTCACCCCGCGCCGCGGGCAGCGCGCCCGCGCGGCGCTCGGACGCACGGGGCCGCCCGCAGGAGGGGCGCCCGCGCGGGCGGGTGCCGCGCGGGGCGGTGCCCAGGCGGAGTGTGCGCCGCACAGGCCGGTGCCGTGCGGGGAACTCCGCCGCACGCTGTTGGGAGTCGATGTGAGTTTCGGACCTTTAAGTCTTGACTTGCCCATGTTCCTTCAGGAGTGCGGGACGCTGTTGGCGGCTGGTGCACGGACGCGGACTGGACGAACGCAGGACGACGCACACAAGGTGGGTACATTCCCGGGGATTGCGGGAATAGGGATTTACTGTTAGAAATAGCATGTTGGGGCAAGGTGGAATTGTTAGTCTCCTTCTGTTTATGCACTAACCCTGTTATGTTATTGTACTTAATATCATTCTGAGGCTCAAGTTTTGCTACACGCACACCAGCGGTTTGGCCACCGCAAGGGTGTGCTTTTCCGGAAAAGTGGTACGTTGACCCGTGTACCCCACGCGACGGTGGCGTTAGGAATGGGGCCCCCCATGGGTGGGGGGTGTGAGCGGTGATGTCGAGGCAGGTGCTCGGTGGCCGAGGCAGGTGCTCGGCGGTGGACATCGGGAAAGGTGCCCGATGTTGTTTTGATACAGGGTGTGGTTAAGGTGGATGATGCATGAGAGGGATGGTTGCTCCGGTTTTGTGGTTTGCCCTATTATTGTTTCTCTTATGCTTATCATGCTATTTCTAGTCACTGATTTCCCACTCCGTGACAGGTTCGTCCAGGGGCGAGTGCTAGGGCACCGGTGAGGCCGCGAGGATGCTGTACTGATTTTTAGTGACTTCAGATACAGTGACTCTTCTCTCCTTTTACTTTTATTACTCATGTTAGCTAGTTTGTGGATTGCGACACCCCCGTGGGGTCGAAGTGGATGTTGCCCTTTTCCCTTTTTCGAATAAACGAATGATTGTTACATTCTCTCATACTTGGCCATTTTAAATAATGAAAAGCAAAGAAAACCGTTTGCGAAAACTACTTTTAAAACGTGGGTGTCGTGTGGGCACCGAATTTTACAAACCTTGTGGATTTATGTGGCTTTCGAACGGTCTTTCCTAAAACGATGGCATCGTGTGGATGCCGCTTTCAAAACCTTGTGATTATTTATCCTTTCAAAACATCGGCCTCTATGTTCTAGGTGAATACTAGAATATCATGTGAGTTGTTTGGTTGTATGTGAACGAGACACCAACTGATGTGGTTAGAGATTGTATGTGCTACACCTTGTGAGACATTTGTAGTTGAGACGACGTGCATATACAAAGGAGACTCTGCCCGTTTGCAGAGTGAATTTGTGTATGCGGCGGGTCTGGACACGCACCGGGGAGCATTGGTTTACAAAAAAAAAAAATATATGGCTGAATCAGGAGCATCGGTGGCTCTTCTTCCGCGCGATTCGAGCCCCCGGGGCGTGACAGATTAAGATGGTATCAGAGAGGTAAACTTTAACCACAACAGTCGGGGCCTAACATCCACGGGGCGCAATACTCTGGCTACTGAGTACTAAAGTGAACACGGGATAAATAAATAAAACGCGAGTGCTCGTTGAGAGAAAGGGGGGGGGATTAGTGTTTTTTTTCTTTTTCTCCCTTTTAGGGCCAGCATTAGCGGTGTTCCGTTTTGTTTAAACTAGGAGTAACTGGTTCGTGCAAATGTTCAGATCATGGCCAGGACTAGATCCACAGCCGAGGACACAGGGGCGGACGCAGCGGTAGCGACAACCGCGGAGAATCAGCTCCTAAGGCAGCAGCTACGGGAGATGGCGGGGCAGTTGGCAGCCCTGAACGACCGCGTGCGCCAATTGACGCAGCAACAGCAGGCCGCTGCGACGGCGGAGGTTGCCCCGGGCCCTCTCCCGGGGCCAGCTACACCGGCAATGGGACCGCCGACGATGGAGACCGAAGGAGGGGCTGCCCCTACCCGGGCCTCGGCGCCTGAGGTGCCCTTAACCCAACCGACGGCGCCAGAGGTGGCCCCTTCGACGGCAACGGCAGGACCGGCGACGACACCAATCGTCGGAATTGCCCCGAGTGTGACGGTAGTGTTACCCACTTCCGCCGCAACCGCTAACGTCGCGAAGGAGGGGGCGAATCTACTAAACGAGCGAGACCGCGTGCGCGCCAACCTGGCCGACTTCAAGAAGTACGACCCGCCAGTGTTTGAGGGGGACACGACAGACCCCTGGGTCGTGGAGAAGTGGGTGGACACGATGGGGAAATTATTCGAGGACCTATTGATGGAAGACCACGAGCGGGTCCCCCTGGCTGCCCACTTACTCGAGGGGAATGCCCGCATTTGGTGGAAAACTGTACGCCCCGTCTCTGCGACGGGCGCTACCCTTCCGTCATGGACTACCTCTAAACAGCAGCTGTTCGGGGCGATCTTTACCAACAGCGTGAAGAAACAACTGGAGGACGACCTCAACCACATCAGGCAGGGAACCAAAACAGTAATGGAGTACCAGAGGGAGTTCGTGAGACTGGCGAACTGTGTCCCGTTCGTCATTCGGGATGAATCCCATAAGGCGCAACTGTTTGTGGATGGATTGAGGACTGACATTTTCCAAGTGGTGGACGCGGCGGATCTGCATACCTTTTAGAAGGTGGTCGACCGAGCCACCATTGTTGAACGAGGCTTTGCCGTCACGCGCGCCCGAAGGGAAGGCCCCCACCAGCAAGACGACAGGAAGCGGACCCAGACGACTTCAGGGGGAGGGGGCTCCTCCAGCGGGAATCGGCCCCCTAAGCGGTGGAGGCCCCAGCAGAGGACCAGGGGAGCGCCAGGAGAGGGACAACGCTCAGAGGATCGTCCTTGCGTGATCTGCGGCGGGGCGCACCGAGTGATGGATTGCTCCAAGAGACAGGACCATTGTTTTCGATGTGGCAAGCAGGGGCACTTCCGTTTCAACTGCCCCCTGAACCAAGGCACCACATCTTCAGCAGCCTCCGTGCCTTCACCCCAGCACGCAGGGCGAGGGAAAGCTCCGATGACGTCGGCCCCCAGACCGCCAGCACCCCGATCTGCAGGGGACAAGCCACCACCTTCGGGAGGCCGCGTCTATTCGATGGGTCTGCAGGAGACACGCCCGTCTGAGCACGTCGTCGCAGGTATCACTCTTGCTTATGTTTATCGCGCTAGAACCCTTTTTGACACCGGGGCGACCCTCTCGTTTATGTCTCGTGACTTCGCACTGACCCATGATTTTGAGTTGAGACCCTTACCCAGTGTGATGACCGTTCACACCGCGGGGGGATCCTTGGAGGCACGTAACCTTATACCTTCCTGCCCTATATGGATGGGAAGGCTCCCGTGCCCCTGGGATCTGGTAGTCATTCCATTGAAAGAGTAGGATGTAGTGCTCGGAATGGATTGGCTCACGTGGTACCTTGCAGTCATCGACTGCGAGAAGCGCGAGGTGCGGCTGATGTACCCCGATTTTCCGGAGAACGTGTACTTGGCTTGCAAGAGCGTTTCCTTTTCTTCCATGATTCCTGCATCCCGAGCCAGGAAGTTGGTTGAGGGCGGGTGTTTGGCCTACTTGGTGTCGGTGGCCCTGGCCACCGGATCCTCTACGGCACTCTCCGACATCCCTGTGGTGAGGGACTTCCCAGATGTCTTTCCGGCCGAACTACCTGGTTTACCCCCCGAGCGAGAAGTTGTTTTTCCTATTGAGCTTCCACCCGGCACACGACCAATCACGAAGGCCCCCTACAGGATGGCCTTCGCGGAGCTGAAGGAACTTAAGGCGCAGCTGGAGGACCTTCTGGACAGGGGGTTTATCAGACCAAGTGTGTCCCCTTGGGGCGCACCTGTACTCTCTGTACGAAAGAAAGACGGGAGCTTGCGGTTGTGCATCGACTACCGGGAAATCAACAAGGTCACAGTGAAAAACAAGTATCCCCTACCTAGGATTGATGACCTCTTTGACCAGCTGCGGGGTGCAACTGTCTTCTCGAAGATTGACCTGCAGTCGGGCTACCACCAGCTCAGAGTTCGAGACGAGGATATTCCGAAGACGGCGTTCCGGACTCGGTATGGCCATTACGAGTTCACAGTAATGCCATTCGGGCTTACCAATGCCCCAGCAGTGTTCATGGACATGATGAACCGAGTTTTCAGACCCTTCCTGGATCAGTTCGTAGTGGTCTTCATCGACGACATCCTAATTTAATCCACCACCGATGAGAAGCACGAGGAGCACCTACGAATTGTTCTACAGACTCTTAGGGAGCAGGAGCTTTTCGCAAAACTTAAGAAATGCGAGTTTTGGCTTCGCGAGGTGGGATTTTTGGGGCATATCATTTCAGCAGCGGGAGTCGCAGTGGATCCCAAGAAGGTGGAGTCGGTGACCGACTGGCCCCAGCCGACCACGGTGACAGAGGTGCGCAGCTTCCTGGGCCTTGCAGGGTACTACAGACGTTTCGTGGAGGGTTTCTCGAAGATTGCGACCCCTCTGAACCGCCTAACCCGGAAAGGAGTAAAGTTCATTTGGACGGCCCAATGCCAAGAGAATTTTGAAGAACTTAAGAAGCGGTTAACAAGAGCGCCTGTGCTTGCCTTACCAACCCCCGGGGAAGACTACGAAGTCTACTGCGATGCATCGCGAATCGGACTGGGAGGAGTACTAATGCAGCAAGGAAGAGTCATAGCCTATGCCTCAAGGCAACTCAAGGATTACGAACAGAACTACCCGATCCATGACCTGGAGCTTGCCGCAGTAGTCTTCGTTCTGAAACTGTGGAGGCACTATCTCTATGGTGTGCATTGCAACGTGTTCTCGGACCACCAAAGCCTTAAGTACCTTTTCACCCAGAAGGAGCTTAACCTACGGCAGAGGAGGTGGTTGGAGCTACTGAAGGATTACGACTTAACCATCCTGTACCACCCGGGGAAAGCAAATGTGGTAGCCGATGCCCTAAGCAGGAAGGGACAAGCAGAAGGAACTTCGGCGGGCACGATCACGCAGCAGAATGACTTGATCGCGGAGTTCTCACGACTGAGATTGGAGGTGGTACCAGCAGGGACGGTCGAACGACTTTTGTCTTTAACGGTCGCGCCGACCCTATTGGAGAGGATTCGAGAAGGCCAAGGTGCGGATCCACAGCTGCAGCTGGAACGAGATAAGATTTCACCGGAGCAGAAAGGAGACTTTACAGTGGGAACAGACGGCACCCTTCGGTTCCGAGGACGGATTTGCGTGCCTGATCTGCCGGACCTAAAGAAGGAGATCCTTACTGAAGCACATTGCGCCCCCTACGTGGCGCACCCTGGAGGCACCAAGATGTACCGGGATCTCCGACAGACCTTCTGGTGGCCAAGATTGAAGGGAGACGTGACGCTGTTTGTGGCACACTGCTTGATTTGCCAACAGGTGAAAGCCGAGCATCAACGGCCGGCGGGGAAATTGCAACCTCTACCCGTGCCCGAATGGAAATGGGAGCAAATCACAATGGACTTTGTCACCGGATTCCCACGTTCGCAGCAGGGACACGACGCCATCTGGGTTGTCGTGGATCGGTTAACGAAGTCAGCTCATTTCCTACCCATCCACACGACTTGGACACGCGACCGGCTGGCTCAAGTCTACCTCAGCGAGATTGTGAGGCTACATGGGGTGCCGACAACGATTACTTCGGACAGAGACACAAGGTTCGTTTCGAACTTTTGGCAGAGTCTACAACGAGCCTTGGGGACCAAGTTACACTTCAGCTCAGCCTTTCACCCCCAGACGGATGGGCAATCCGAGCGGGTGATTCAGATACTCGAGGACATGCTTCGAGTGTGCGTACTGGATTTGGGAGACGGATGGTCGCGCTACCTACCCCTTGCAGAGTTCGCTTATAACAACAGCTACCAAGCGAGCATCCAGATGGCGTCGTACGAAGCATTGTACGGCTGACGCTGTAGATCCCCGATCTGTTGGGACGATCTGGGGGAGAGAAAGTTCTTGGGGCCGGACCTGGTGGTTGAGACTGAGGAAAAGGTGCGCCTCATCAGGCGACGATTGGCGACCGCCCAGAGCCGGCAGAAGAGCTATGCAGACCAGAGACGTCGCGACATGGAATTCCAGGTGGGAGAGCACGTGTTGTTGCGGGTGTCGCCGTCAAAAGGGGTGAAGCGGTTTGGGTTGAGAGGCAAGTTGAGCCCGCGGTACGTGGGGCCGTTTGAGATTCTGGAGCGCATCGGCCCGGTAGCCTACCGCCTTGCCCTACCACCGAACCTTGACCGAGTTCATGATGTGTTCCACGTATCCATGCTTCGGAAGTACCTCCCCGATCCATCGCGAGTGCTTGACGTCTCTGCGATTGAGCTCAAAGAGGATTTAAGTTTCGCGAAAGTACCGGTACGGATCCTAGCCCGGGAGGACAAAAAGCTGCGTAGTCGGACAATTCCCTACGTGAAGGTGCTTTGGAGCAATCAGGAAGAGCGTGAGGCAACTTGGGAACCCGAGTCAAAGATGAGGGAGTGCTACCCGGACCTGTTCGCCGCTGGGGAAGTTTAAATTTCGGGGACGAAACTTGTTTTTAGCGGTAAGTGGTGTAAGACCCGGTCTTTCCTAAACCCTTCTTGTCACCCTCTTCTTGTAATGTCCGACCGAGGGCCTCATTTTGGTGTTTTTCCGGACAGACCATCGGGGCCCGCAGATAATTTTAGGCGGTAGAGCTCGCGGAGCGGAGCGCGCGGGCGCGATCGGTTTTAATTTCTGACTTCCGGTCTGATCAGAATTAATTCTCGAAGTTGGGGTCCCCTTAGGCGCCTCGGGATCCGTGTTGGCGACCCGCACATCTTTTAAGGTAAACCCTAACTTTTTAGTATATATATAGCCGGATGGGAAAGGGAAATAGGGTTCCTTTTGTTTTGTGGCCGCCTCTTTTCTTTTACTTCTCCCCTCGTAGCCGCCGGCAAGGAGGAACCAAGGACTCGGGCGAGGGTGGACCGGTGGAGGCAAGCGGACGATCCCTCTCCTTCCTCCTCTTTCGCGCATCGAGGTGAGTCGGGTGCGTTTTCGTTCGGGTTTTCTTTTCCTTTCGTTTTGTTGGTCACGAGGAGGGAGGAGGGGCGGTGCCGTCGCGCACCGCCGCGCGCGGGGCCGGCCGCGGGTGGGGCGCCCGCGCGGGCAGGTGCCGCGCGGGGTCGCCCCGCACCGCGGGCAGCGCGCCCGCGCGGGGCCGCCCGCAGGAGGGGCGCCCGCGCGGGCTGGTGCCGCGTGGGGTCGCCCCGCACCGCGGGCAGCGCGCCCGCGCGGCGCTCGGCCGCGCGGGGCCGCCCGCAGGAGGGGCACCCGCGCGGGCTGTTGCCGCGCGGGGTCGCCCCGCACCGCGGGCAGCGCGCCCGCGCGGCGCTCGGCCGCGCGGGGCCGCACGCACGGGCTGGTGCCGCGCGGGGTCGCCCCGCACCGCGGGCAGCGCGCCCGCGCGGCGCTCGGCCGCGCGGGGCAGCCCGCAAGAGGGGCGTCCGCGCGGGCTGGTGCCGTGCGGGGTCGCCCCGCACCGCGGGCAGCGCGCCCGCGCGGCGCTCGGCCGCACGGGGCCGCCCGCAGGAGGGGCGCCCGCGCGGGCTGGTGCCGCACGGGGTCGCCCCGCGCCGCGGGCAGCGCGCCCGCGCGGCGCTCGGACGCACGGGGCCGCCCGCAGGAGGGGCGCCCGCGCGGGCTGGTGCCGCGCGGGGCGGTGCCCAGGCGGAGTGTGCGCCGCACGGGCCGGTGCCGTGCGGGGAACTCCGCCGCACGCTGTTGGGAGTCGATGTGAGTTTCGGACCTTTAAGTCTTGACTTGCCCATGTTCCTTCAGGAGTGCGGGACGCTGTTGGCGACTGGTGCACGGACGCGGACTGGACGAACGCAGGACGACGCACACAAGGTGGGTACATTCCCGGGGATTGTGGGAATAGGGATTTATTGTTAGAAATAGCATGTTGGGGCAAGGTGGAATTGTTAGTCTCCTTTTGTTTATGCACTAACCCTGTTATGTTATTGTACTTAATATCAATCTGAGGCTCAAGTTTTGCTACACGCACACCAGCGGTTTGGCCACCGCAAGGGTGTGCTTTTCCGGAAAAGTGGTACGTTGACCCGTGTACCCCACGCGACGGTGGCGTTAGGAATGGGGGCCCCCATGGGTGGGGGGTGTGAGCGGTGATGTCGAGGCAAGTGCTCGGCGGCCGAGGCAGGTGCTTGGCGGTGGACATCGGGAAAGGTGCCCGATGTTGTTTTGATACAGGGTGTGGTTTAGGTGGATGTTGCATGAGAGGGATGGTTGCTCCGGTTTTGTGGTTTGCCCTATTATTGTTTCTCTTATGCTTATCATGCTATTTCTAGTCACTAATTTCCCACTCCGTGACAGGTTCATCCAGGGGCGAGTGCTAGGGCACCGGTGAGGCCGCGAGGATGCTGTACTGATTTTTGGTGACTTCAGATACAGTGACTCTTCTCTCCTTTTCCTTTTATTACTCATGTTAGCTAGTTTGTGGATTGCGACACCCCCGTGGGGTCGAAGTGGATGTTGCCCTTTTCCCTTTTTCGAATAAACGAATGATTGTTACATTCTCTCATACTTGGCCATTTTAAATAATGAAAAGCAAAGAAAATCGTTTGCGAAAACTACTTTTAAAACATGGGTGTCGTGTGGGCACCGAATTTTACAAACCTTGTGGATTTATGTGGCTTTCGAACGGTCTTTCCTAAAACGATGGCATCGTGTGGATGCCGCTTTCAAAACCTTGTGATTATTTATCCTTTCAAAACATCGGCCTCTATGTTCTAGGTGAATACTAGAATATCATGTGAGTTGTTTGGTTGTATGTGAACGAGACCCCAACTGATGTGGTTAGAGATTGTATGTGCTACACCTTGTGAGACATTTGTAGTTGAGACGCCGTGCATATACAAAGGAGACTCTGCCCGTTTGCAGAGTGAATTTGTGTATGCGGCGGGTCTGGACACGCACCGGGGAGCATTGGTTTACAAAAAAAAAATATATATATGGCTGAATCAGGAGCATCGGTGGCTCTTCTTCCGCGCGATTCGAGCCCCCGGGGCGTGACACTGGTACTGCCTGCTGCCGCCCTCATCATCGGGCAATAACCGCACCGATGTGATAGCAAAAACTGTCAATAACTGTCTGGCCCCGGCCTTCGGAGGGGATGTCGAGGGGAGCGACCCTCACGAGGAAAGCATCACCGGGTAATAACCGCGCCGGTGTGATAAGTAACCAAAGCAGAACTGGATCATGACTCTGATCAAAGTGGGAAAGCCCGACCACTAAAGAAAGCCTCGGTCCTCAATCAGATGCAAAAGTACTCAAATAGTGGGAAACTCTGTCCACTAGAGAATTCAGATACTCAATCTGGTGCATAAATAAATATCCGGTCAACCGCCCAATATACGCGGTTGCCGCAAAGCCCCACAACTAATCCAACCTGTCCTAGACACCAAGTCCCGACTACACTACCCAGACCCCTGCTCGAACCCGAGCAACACTGACCACTTGACTAACAAAGAAGGAGAAAGGAAAAGCATGGTTTCTCCTAAGTCAAGTTCCAATAAGTAGTGCAGCAGTAAAAGATGGCCTAACTACATGTCCATACAAGCATGCTTTTGTCCTCAGAAACGATAAAAGAGGGTGAAACATATAATAGAAAAGCATGCTAAAATATTCCTGCTATGCTATACCAATCTCACACAAGTAGGCCATTCCTTGCTTACCTCTCGCTCATATCGGTTGTACATCAAATATGCCTGCTATCAGTCATAGAAGGGTGACATCCTCATAAGTGCACTTACATTCACCATAACATAACAATCTTATCAATATTAAGCTTACCCACCTGAAGTGTCACGCCCCGGGGTCGAACTGCGACCCGGGGTCGCCAACAGATCCGCCATCTGTACGGAAACTGCCGTACAGACGAAGCGTCTACCCTGCGAAAGATCTAAAGCTACAAATGTATCAGAGCTGTAAAAAGAACTAGTAGGCATATTATTCCACTAATAATATCCTCAATACAAGTCTCTCAAAAGAAATATGAAATACCGGCCTCACCCTCTCAGTACAAAAGTGGAACATAAACTAACAGGGTACATCTATCTCTGACTCTCAATGATGGTAAGAAACTAATCGGCTGCGTCCTCCCCTGATATGCTGTCTCCGCACGAACCAAGCCGGAACAGCTGCCTCAACCTGTCATCGCAGCGGGTGTGAGATCTACTGCAGAAGGCAGATCTCAGTGGGTACCGTCCCAATATCCACGGTATGCCCACTAAGTCTACAGGAGGCGAAAAGATAGATATGCAGATAGATAGATAGATAGATAGATAGATAAGCTGAAAGAAAACTACAGCTAAAATAACTCAATCAATAGCATGATATGTGACCACCCGCTTATATCTCCCAATCTCGATGACTGCCAAAACTGGCGCAGTCAGCCTGCGCCTGTCGTCTAGGAACGCACCTGCCCACTACCACGCATCCACAAGAGGGCGGAATTTACGTGGGGCATTCTAAACCGACTGTCTCAATCTCGCTCAAGAGTCCACCTGGTAACTCGGCCAGGGGCACGCAACCACCTGGTAACTCGGCCAGGGGCATGTAACCACCTGGTAACTCGGCCAGGGGCAAGTAACTATCTAGTACCTCGGCCAGGGCATGCAACCATCTGGTAACTCGGCCAGGGCATACAAACATCTGGTAACTCGGCCAGGGCATGCAACCACCTGGTAACTCGGCCAGGGCATGCAACCACCTGGTAACTCGGCCAGGGGCAAGTAACTACCTGGTAACTCGGCCAGGGCATGCAACCATCTGGTAACTCGGCCAGGGCATGCAACCACCTGGTAACTCGTCCAGGGCATGCAACCACTTGGTAACTCGGCCAGGGCATGCAACCATCTGGTAACTCGGCCAGGGCATGCAACCACCTGGTAACTCAGCCAGGGCATGCAACCACTTGGTAACTCGGCCAGGGCATGCAACCACCTGGTAACTCGGCCAGGGCATCCACACATCTACGCATCCGGAGCGTGACCCGAGGGGAGCGACCCCAACGAGTATCAAGCATCTCATCAGTCTCTAAAAGCGGCCTATGCAGGCTATGGTCCACGATCAAACAGATCGGCAACTCGGTGCTCAAAGCACAACTCAGTCGGAATAAGACTTCGTGACTCAACAGGAACTGCCCAATTCCTCACCTAATCTGTCGGAGAACCCTCTACGACTCGATCTGCCAGAATCCCAAAACTCTCATATCTAAGTGGGAAAAACCACCTCCACTATCAAATCCTAGGTACATGACTCATGATCTAGAATAATCTTATCAGAAGCTCTAATCTCAAATGACACTATAACTCATCCCAAGGCTCGAAAAGAGACCCCTCGGCCCCCAGGCGCGAGGTCAGAAACACCCTGAACCAAAGCCATAACCCAGGCGAATTCCTGATTTAAACCCGCGTTTAAAGAAAGCTGCTTTTTCCTTAAAACGGTTTTCTCGATTTTTGAAACGATCAGGGTGCAAAATAAATGCCAAAAGAATGTGCAGTCTAGTGTCATATAGGATCAGGAGTCTACTAAAAATGATCTGGGGTTCCCACGAATTTTACAGAAAATTCCAGGCAACTATTAGATTAAAACTGTGAAAATAGCATGATTATTATAATCGAATTGCATTCAATAGCTTTTAAGGGCATTCTATACATTTCGGAGAAATTCCAACCCACCTGGTACGCTTTCCACAGGCAATTGCTGAAGTCGGTGAAGTGCCGGAACCTCGGCTGACGAAATCTCGAAAATCGTGCCGCAAATTCCAGAAAAATCCTCGGAGCTCCAAATAAAATTCTTGAGTTCTGACAAAAATCATGTGCGCCACAGCTCGCTCCACGGCCACCATACAATACGCACCGAAGCTCTCGCACCAACTATACAGATAAATCCAAATCTAGCATCAATAGGCAACTCACTGCACACTTAGAAGCTCCAACAGCATATTAATGAATTGATGCTCACTCAACCAATAATTAGCACAACCAAGCTTCCAAGCATCAATACCATACACACACCAAGTCCAGCACATACCATCAGCCCACATAATTAGAAGCTCACAGCACACATTAAATTCTTACTTAGCACCAATTTAAATCACCTCTAGTTCCAAAATTCCTCACATGCACAAAACCACCCAACTTCAAAACACACTCACACTACACTCTCAGGTTGCACCAAAACACTCACATTGCCACACTTGGAGAAAAAACCGCGCGCCGCGCACCCAACACGGGCTTCGCACAGTACCGCGCCGAAACGGCACAACGACGCCAACCTGCGAGGGGAAAAGGGAGAAAACCAAGAAAAACCTTTAAACACGTTGCACAAACGGACTCGCGACGCCCGGGCAACCACCAGCCCATGCCGTGCGCGCACAGCCCACGGCGCCGGCTCCCCACTCGCTCGCTGACCCCGCGCAGCAGCCGCGCCAACCGCGCGCAGCGCTGTCGCCGCCCGCGCGGCGCCCGCACTGCCACAGCCGCTGGCCGCGCCGCTGCTGCAGCCGCTGTCAGCCCCCAGCCGCCCAGCGCCCAGCGGCGAGGCTGCGCGCTGCCCGCGCGGCAGCGAGGGCTGCCGCGCGGCACCCCGCGGCGCCCATGCGCGCGCCCGCGCAGCAGCGGGGCCTGCCGCGCGGCACCCAGCGCGTGCCCGAGCGCGCGCCTGCGCGGCAGCGGGGCCTGCCGCGCGGCACCCAGCGGCGCCCTAGGGCGCGCCCGCGTGGCAGCGGGTCCTGCCGCGCGGCACCCAGCGCGTGCCCGCGCGGCAGCGGGGCCTACCGCGCGGCACCCAGGGGCACCCCAGCGCGCGCCCGCGCGACAGCGGGGCTTGCCGCGCGGCACCCAGCGCGTGCCCACGCGGCAGCGGGGCCTGCCGCGCGGCACCCAGCGCGTGCCCGCGCGGGAGCGCCCCTGCGCACGCCCGCGCGGCGCCCGCCCGCGCGCAAGTTGCGCGCCTGCGCAAACGCTGTGCGCACTACGGCCCCCGGCTGCTTGCCGCCAACAACCCAGAACAGCACGCCCTGTAAGAACTCGAAATATTTTATTTTTAATAAATAGTCAAAAAGGTGAAATTTTTGACCTGGTTTTGATTTCAAAAGACCTATGTTGATTTATTTAGTCAATTGCCAGTGTGCGAGTTGCACGTTTTACGAGACAAAAAGGCTACTTTCCAATCCGGACATGATCTTGGAAATCCGAGTTGACCGTTGCGATCGTCTCGTCGAACTGAGCGAGATTCATATTCAGCACTTTTCGATCTGACGGTCGGATCTTCCAGAAACCGATGAAGAAGCAAGTGAATAAACGCAACCATTGTAACAGTGCCTGTGCACAGTGTCACTTAAGTGGCCACTGTAGATGAACAGTAAACCTCAATTTCGGGACTACGGCGGTTGCAACGCTGACCAATTCACTGTTCGGAATCCGAATATAGTGATCCAGGTAGTCATTTCGAACGGTTTCGACGTTCTGAACGCAATGGCGCAGTCAAAAATTCTGTTTGACGACTCTGGAATCTCGAAAGGCGCGAAAACTGTATTTTGACACAGTATCTATGGACCGAGATTTTATCCGGGCAGTTGTTCGAAAATTAGAAATCGCTACCTGATAGGTCTCGTCGAGCCGGACGTCATGGCGCAGTCCATTTTCCGTTTCGACGACCGGATCACCTCGAAAAGCATGAAATACGTCGAAAAAGGCGTATTCTGCATTCTAAATCCCTATTAAACGTGCCTCGGAAAGCGTGCCACTGTATAGGGAGGGACCTAAGTGAGAAATTAGTGATGCTGTGAGGGATCTAGGGTGAAATACCACTTGTAGAGGGGTTATATTGCAACTTTGATCAACCTAGGAATATATACGTATATAGGTGTGTAATCGCAATGCCCTAGAAAACCTAAGCCTCTACACCCTAGACCTAGCCGCTAGCATCAACAAACTCCTCTCCTCTGCCGCTCCCCTCGGACCCAGCCGCACCGGCCGCCGCCTCCCCCGTCGCCGGAGAAGAAGGAATCAAGCCTTCTTCTTCCTCTCGGTTGGAGGAAGGGAGACCCGTACGAGGAGCTTGGCTGATCCCAGACCCCTTTGGAGAGACCCTCGGCATAGCGGAACCCGAGTGGAGGTGAACCCGGGCGCCGCCGCCGCCGTGCGCCGCCGCGGCCGTCCTCTCCTTTTTCTTGAAATTCCGGCGAAGGTGAGTTCTTGGGACGCTTCTCTTTATTTCGGCTTTTGGGCACAACCCTTGCACTCCTGACATCGAGGCCACCCCTCGGGTGCAGACCCAGCCACAGCCGTCGTCCCGATCGCCGGCGGAAGCCACCCCGCCGGAGGTTATCGTTTTCTGGCCGACCGCGCGCGCCGCCGTCATCTGACCGTCGAGATCGCGATCAGCACCGTTGAACCTCGTGATCTTGACGACTGCAACCTCTCCACAAGATCTGAGCTCGATCGGATCAGAATCGGTGCCGCGCGAGAAAGCCCTAGGAATCGGTTTTCTTCAAACTAAGCCGACCTCGGCCGTCCGGCGCCGCCGCTGCCTCCCATCGCCGGCCAACTGCACCCGAAGACTCCTGGCATCGAGTGGACCCTTTTGGTCCAAGTTGCTCCGGCCCGGAGCAAGTCGGCCGGAAACCGCCATTGTTGGGCATTGGAGCTTCAACCGAGCTCCGCCGCCTCGCCTTGCCTGCGCTTCCCGGCACCGGGGAACCACCCAGGTAAGCTCCTTGGACCTTCTAGAGCTCCCCTATCATCTTGCATGCAAGATCTAACGTCGGGATCCTTACCTCCAGCATTGCACCCGAGCAACACTAGCTTCGATCTCCGGCCAACTCCGGCGCTCCGGACTCCGGCCACCTCGACAGGTAGGCTCTAAACCTCCACTATAAGAACTCCATGATTTTATTTTGAGGCCAGAGACCCCCTGTAGTTTGGTCTTAAAGCTGGCACCCGAGCTAAGCCTCCCGGGCTCATCTCCGGCCGCCGCCGCCTCCGGCCGCCGGGGCTCGACCCCGCGTGGACCCGAGACCTTCTGGGACTCCAAGTAACCCGATGCTCAACCTTGCTGCAGGTCTGAGCCTGGCTTGATCCCAACTTGCCCAAGCCGAGCCTTGCTCATTCTTTGGTGGTTGCTCCACCTTGCTCCGGCGACTCTCCCGGCCGGCCTCCGACACGCGCAAGGTGAGCCCCATTACCCTCAGTCCCTACTGTATACCATGCTCCAGTTAGATCACACGCAGACCAAGTATGTATTAAGTCGCAACATTACTAAATTGGGGCCTTGTGTTTTTGGGCCAACTTGTAAATGGGCCTGGTCTCGGCCCAAATATTGTGAGCACGGCCTCGTCTCGTCGTAACAAACGCGCTGAAAGTTACGGCGCAGCTTTTGGACTCCCGGATTTTGAGAACGAGTCGAAACATCGGATTAATGCATAACCTTAGGCAAATTAAAATACATTTTGGACTAAAATGCGATTCGGACTTGCTGGCTATCCTTAGACAGCGTTGACACGCCTACTAGGCATCTTGTTAGAGTTCAGTAGGTCCTCACTGATCGAGAATTAGATTCTGTGCGGTAAATCGGCAATATTGCCCCGTATAAACACTCTGTTACTGTCGTGTCGTCGGGACGGGTATATGTGAGTCTAGTTCTGACTACAGTCTCTGTTCAGGGCCCAGCAGTTCGGCACCAGCCTCACGGGTAGTCTAGCGGGAGTTCGGGATCGGCCTTCATTCAGGTGGGTTTATTTTCTTGGTCCTAGCATCTAACTCTATCATATTGGACGGGGTCAATTCAAAGCATACTGGGGTTAAATATTGATGGGTGATGGCTTATGCATGTTAATGGGTTGAGTGTGATATTTGGCATCGAACCACATTGATTGTTTTAATTCAAATATTATTATGTTACCGTTCACTTCAGTAATCATTATTCTAGATGCTACGGATTATTGCTACACATCGATAGTACGTAGTCTCGTGTTTTGATGCTTCAGCTACCGTCTTTCCTTCGACTATGCTAATAGTAGGGCAACATGAGTTTACCGCCTCTACCTTATTCTGATTCATGCATCATGGTTACTGCATTTACTATTTCATATACATTGCGATTACTGCATTACTATTGCTCATACATTGTGGTTACTGTGCTCGAGGCTGCAACACGTGCACCCGCGGTTTGGCCACCGTGAGGGGTGCACTTTTCCGGAAAAGAGTCGTAGGACCCGTGTATACCCACGAGGTGACGTAGTGGGGCCCCTTATTAGCTGTGGGGTTGAGGCGCCGAGGTCGCGAGCGGACAGCGACCCCGCGGTCTTAGTTGTCCGGCGCGGTCGCGGTGTGCTGCAGGTACGGTATGGGCCGTCGGTAGTGGACCGACGCGGCAGGTATTACAGGATGCAGATATACAGGTTACCATTTTTTTCCCCCCCCCTCCTTGGGAGGGTGGTTGCCCCAGTTGTCTTCACGGTTTGTTTTAACTATATTCTCATGCTTTACTGTTTCTGCGTCACTGACATCCCACTTCGTGACAGGGTCCAGACGGGGATGAGAGGGTAGGCGGTGGTGAGGACGGGACAGGAGCAGCTGGGTCGCTGGGGACCCTGGACTGTGTTCATTCTTTTACTCTCGCCTTTTCATTACTTTGTAGTTATGTGAGTGGTTCGCGATACCCTCGTGGGGTCGGCATGGATGTCGGTACGGGCTACCATTTAGTGCCCCTGGTGGAATATTTTTCCCTTTTATTTCTATGGCCATTTAAAAATCAAAAGGCAGAAGCCAAAGAAAAGATGCGAAAACGTTTTTAAAAATCTAAGTGGTCGTAGTGGGCACTGGTTTCAAAACCGGTGGATTATGGATTGCGACAGGGATTTCAAACTGGTGTCGGGTGGCACCGCTTTCAGACCTTGTGGATTTATGCTAATTTCGAAACTAGCTTTCAAAACGTCAGCGCCGGGTAGGCGCTCTTCCAAAACTGTGGATTTATCCTTTCCAAATTGACCGGCCATATGTTCTTCGTTATAGTTTAGAATGCGGCTAATTGTTGTGATTGATTGGCTGTGTATGTTGGAACATGTACTGAACGCTACGCCGTGCACGTACAGGGGAGACTCTGTCCGTTTGCAGAGTGATCCTGTATGTGTGGCGGGTCTGGGCACGTGCACTGGGGGAAGAGGGGTTCTTTTTAACAAAAAAAAAAAAA
>CM055060.1:30846240-30991274 GCA_029204045.2 Tillandsia leiboldiana
CGCCTGAGCATGCGGACACAGGAACTCGAGGGCGTCGACCGGTTCCGGGCGGCAGCGAAGCGTTGCCTCTCCCGGGATGGCACCGCAGGCCCTCCCGCCGTCCAGGAGCTATACTAACCTGACCGTTGCACGCCAACGCAGAGTGCGCCAGGGCAGGAATGCTCTTACCGAGTCGCCGGGGACCCCCATCGGAGGGGCCGGGCGCAAACGCCCCGAGAGCCGGGCAGACCCTCGGGCAGACGACGGAGGAAGACCCAGGCCGAGAAACCGTGCGTCATATGCGGCAACGCACACTCATGACGAGCTGCCCGTGGCGGGACGGATACTGTTTCCGATGTGGCAGGCCGGTGCCACACGCGTTATGAGTGCCCTCTGAAGCCGTCTGTCAGAAGACCCCCCGGCGCCGCGACATGTCGAGCCCAAGGGAACCGCCGCCTCCACCCCTCAAGGGGGCACCGATCCAGAGAGCCGACCTAATCCACGCCCGACGCAAGCACCGAAGGTCGAACGAGGGCTTAAGGGGAGCGCGCACCGTGCAACCGGGATCCCTGCTCATCTGCAAGGGCGCGCACCCAGTGACGGAATGCACTTGGAGGTACCACTATTTAACCGGTGCGGCTTGCCAGATCACAATCACCTTTCCTGCCCCCAAGGGCCCACCCCCGCCTCTGCCGCCGTGCCACCACCGCCACAGAGGAACAGAGAGCGCGGCGGCCCCCTGTGCAGACAAAGAACTCGCCCGAACGACCAACGATGCGGCGAGCTCTTAGACAGCAAACCCCCTCCCCAACACGCGGTGCGACGCTGGCCCAAGGATTGTGGCGGACTCCCCCGGCCGCCCCGGTAGACGACGCGTCGTCCGAAATAGGGAATGACAGGTACTATTTCATTTTATTTTTTCTATATTTTTCCTTGTTGCCTTCCCTTCCCTTGGCTATATAAAGCACCGTTTGGGCCGGAGCAACCCGACCCTACCAGACCACTTGCGAGCCCCCCGGCCTTTAGCTCTACCTTTCGTTTCGTCGACTGTTCCGGTCTAGTGTGCTTACGGGCGAGGAAGCAGATCTAACCTTAGCGATTTGCACACCGGTACGTGGATTGCACAGTCTCCGATGCACGAAATTCTGCCTTCCCGGTCCGATACCTGGGTATTTGGTTAGGAGCGAGCCCTAGGGTGACTTGCGTTCACGAGAGAGCGCAGGGTATTGGCATAATGGGTTGGAGCCCCGAGTGTGTTTCACACAGTTGAGTCTCGTTGTTTCGGGTTATTAGTCGTACGCACTCTGATTTTTGGGGATCATTGTTAGTGCAGGGGTTAGCCGCGGCCAGGGTTTCGGCTGTGGGCTTGATGTTTCAATGGATCCAGAGTGCTCGATCAGTTACGGTGGTTAAGGGTTAAATCACTGTTCTCTTCGTAATCGTCCAGCTGATGGCACAGCAGTAGGTGACTGCTATTGTTGCACTAGCCTCACAGTTTGCTTAGAGGTTGAACAAGTTGCCGACCTTTCAGTGTCTCCGTGTCTTATTTCGTTGGCCTATGGGCCCGATAGGTAACCCTGTTTGGGGGCGGATGCAAATTGACCCACCTTTTGCTCAGATTTTGTGGATCGACGTGGACTCGCCTATGTGTTAGTCATGGTGATGGTTGTGACCACGAGGTGGTAGTAATCCTTGATAAAGGTTATGTTTTTAGCACTGAGATAGTGTTGGGAGGTATGTGATACACCTTCGATAGGAGTTACGTCCCCAACTAGTTGTTGGCGACGGATCTATGGTATTCGCTGTTCCTTTTGGTAAGCACGTTGGCTGCAGGCAACGGACTGTCGAAAGAACTGAGGAAATACTCTGCCCTGTAATGGGGAGTATCAGATTGGGTCTAAATTAGTAGCCTGAGAGTTGTAGATACCTTGCGACTGACTTGTAGCCCTCGATTAAACTTTTTGAGCATTTTCATAGAGTATGACTTCAGGATGTAAGCTTCGGGAATGAAACTCCTTTAAGTTGTAAGTTTCGGGGACGAAACTCCTTTTAAGTTGTAAGTGATGTAAGAACTCGAAATATTTTATTTTTAATAAATAGTCAAAAAGGTGAAATTTTGACCTGGTTTTGATTTCAAAAGACCTATGTTTGATTTATTTAGTCAATTGCCAGTGTGCGAGTTGCACGTTTTACGAGACAAAAAGGCTACTTCCAATCCGGACATGATCTTGGAAATCCGAGTTGACCGTTGCGATCGTCTCGTCGAACTGAGCGAGATTCATATTCAGCACTTTTCGATCTGACGGTCGGATCTTCCAGAAACCGATGAAGAAGCAAGTGAAATAAACGCAACCATTGTAACAGTGCCTGTGCACAGTGTCACTTAAGTGGCCACTGTAGATGAACAGTAAACCTCAATTTCGGGACTACGGCGGTTCTGCAACGCTGACCAATTCACTGTTCGGAATCCGAATATAGTGATCCAGGTAGTCATTTCGAACGGTTTCGACATTCTGAACGCAATGGCGCAGTCAAAAATTCTGTTTGACGACTCTGGAATCTCGAAAGGCGCGAAAACTGTATTTTGACACAGTATCATATGGACCGAGATTTTATTCCGGGCAGTTGTTCGAAAATTAGAAATCGCTACCTGATAGGTCTCGTCGAGCCGGACGTCATGGCGCAGTCCATTTTCCGTTTCGACGACCGGATCACCTCGAAAAGCGTGAAATACGTCGAAAAAGGCGTATTCTGCATTCTAAATCCCTATTAAACGTGCCTCGGAAAGCGTGCCACTGTATAGGGAGGGACCTAAGTGAGAAATTAGTGATGCTGTGAGGGATCTAGGGTGAAATACCACTTGTAGAGGGGTTATATTGCAACTTTGATCAACCTAGGAATATATACGTATATAGGTGTGTAATCGCAATGCCCTAGAAACCTAAGCCTCTACACCCTAGACCTAGCCGCTAGCATCAACAAACTCCTCTCCTCTGCCGCTCCCCTCGGACCCAGCCGCACCGGCCGCCGCCTCCCCCGTCGCCGGAGAAGAAGGAATCAAGCCTTCTTCTTCCTCTCGGTTGGAGGAAGGGAGACCCGTACGAGGAGCTTGGCTGATCCCAGACCCCTTTGGAGAGACCCTCGGCATAGCGGAACCCGAGTGGAGGTGAACCCGGGCGCCGCCGCCGCCGTGCGCCGCCGCGGCCGTCCTCTCCTTTTTCTTGAAATTCCGGCGAAGGTGAGTTCTTGGGACGCTTCTCTTTATTTCGGCTTTTGGGCACAACCCTTACACTCCTGACATCGAGGCCACCCCTCGGGTGCAGACCCAGCCACAGCCGTCGTCCCGATCGCCGGCGGAAGCCACCCCGCCGGAGGTTATCGTTTTCTGGCCGACCGCGCGCGCCGCCGTCATCTGACCGTCGAGATCGCGATCAGCACCGTTGAACCTCGTGATCTTGACGACTGCAACCTCTCCACAAGATCTGAGCTCGATCGGATCAGAATCGATGCCGCGCGAGAAAGCCCTAGGAATCGGTTTTCTTCAAACTAAGCCGACCTCGGCCGTCCGGCGCCGCCGCTGCCTCCCATCGCCGGCCAACTGCACCCGAAGACTGCTGGCATCGAGTGGACCCTTTTGGTCCAAGTTGCTCCGGCCCGGAGCAAGTCGGCCGGAAACCGCCATTGTTGGGCATTGGAGCTTCAACCGAGCTCCGCCGCCTCGCCTTGCCTGCGCTTCCCGGCACCGGGGAACCACCCAGGTAAGCTCCTTGGACCTTCTAGAGCTCCCCTATCATCTTGCATGCAAGATCTAACGTCGGGATCCTTACCTCCAGCATTGCACCCGAGCAACACTAGCTTCGATCTCCGGCCAACTCCGGCGCTCCGGACTCCGGCCACCTCGACAGGTAGGCTCTAAACCTCCACTATAAGAACTCCATGATTTTATTTGAGGCCAGAGACCCCCTGTAGTTTGGTCTTAAAGCTGGCACCCGAGCTAAGCCTCCCGGGCTCATCTCCGGCCGCCGCCGCCTCCGGCCGCCGGGGCTCGACCCCGCGTGGACCCGAGACCTTCTGGGACTCCAAGTAACCCGATGCTCAACCTTGCTGCAGGTCTGAGCCTGGCTTGATCCCAACTTGCCCAAGCCGAGCCTTGCTCATTCTTTGGTGGTTGCTCCACCTTGCTCCGGCGACTCTCCGGCCGGCCTCCGACACGCGCAAGGTGAGCCCCATTACCCTCAGTCCCTACTGTATACCATGCTCCAGTTAGATCACACGCAGACCAAGTATGTATTAAGTCGCAACATTACTAAATTGGGGCCCTTGTGTTTTTGGGCCAACTTGTAAATGGGCCTGGTCTCGGCCCAAATATTGTGAGCACGGCCTCCGTCTCGTCGTAACAAACGCGCTGAAAGTTACGGCGCAGCTTTTGGACTCCCGGATTTTGAGAACGAGTCGAAACATCGGATTAATGCATAACCTTAGGCAAATTAAAATACATTTTGGACTAAAATGCGATTCGGACTTGCTGGCTATCCTTAGACAGCGTTGACACGCCTACTAGGCATCTTGTTAGAGTTCAGTAGGTCCTCACTGATCGAGAATTAGATTCTGTGCGGTAAATCGGCAATATTGCCCCGTATAAACACTCTGTTACTGTCGTGTCGTCGGGACGGGTATATGTGAGTCTAGTTCTGACTACAGTCTCTGTTCAGGGCCCAGCAGTTCGGCACCAGCCTCCCGGTAGTCTAGCGGGAGTTCGGGATCGGCCTTCATTCAGGTGGGTTTTATTTTCTTGGTCCTAGCATCTAACTCTATCATATTGGACGGGGTCAATTCAAAGCATACTGGGGTTAAATATTGATGGGTGATGGCTTATGCATGTTAATGGGTTGAGTGTGATATTTGGCATCGAACCACATTGATTGTTTTAATTCAAATATTATATGTTACCGTTCACTTCAGTAATCATTATTCTAGATGCTACGGATTATTGCTACACATCGATAGTTACGTAGTCTCGTGTTTTGATGCTTCAGCTACCGTCTTTCCTTCGACTATGCTAATAGTAGGGCAACATGAGTTTACACGCCTCTACCTTATTCTGATTCATGCATCATGGTTACTGCTTTACTATTTCATATACATTGCGATTACTGCATTACTATTGCTCATACATTGTGGTTACTGTGCTCGAGGCTGCAACACGTGCACCCGCGGTTTGGCCACCGTGAGGGGTGCACTTTTCCGGAAAAGAGGTCGTAGGACCCGTGTATACCCACGAGGTGACGTAGTGGGGCCCCTTATTAGCTGTGGGGTTGAGGCGCCGAGGTGCGAGCGGAGCGACCCGCCGGTTTAGTTGTCCGGCGCGGTCGCGGTGCTGCAGGTACGGTATGGGCCGTCGGTAGTGGACCGACGCGGCAGGGTATTACAGGATGCAGATATACAGGTTACCATTTTTTCCCCCCCCTCCTTGGGAGGGTGGTTGCCCCAGTTGTCTTCACGGTTTGTTTTACTATATTCTCATGCTTTACTGTTTCTGCGTCACTGACATCCCACTTCGTGACAGGGTCCAGACGGGGAGAGAGGTAGGCGGTGGTGAGGACGGGACAGGAGCAGCTGGGTCGCTGGGGACCCTGGACTGTGTTCATTCTTTTACTCTCGCTTTTCATTACTTTGTAGTTATGTGAGTGGTTCGCGATACCCTCGTGGGGTCGGCATGGATGTCGGTACGGGCTACATTTAGTGCCCCTGGTGGAATATTTTTCCCTTTTATTTCTATTGGCCATTTAAAAATCAAAAAGGCAGAAGCCAAAGAAAAGATTGCGAAAACCGTTTTTAAAAATCTAAGTGTCGTGTGGGCACTGGTTTCAAAACCCTGTGGATTTATGGATTGCGACAGGGATTTCAAAACTTGGTGTCGGGTGGGCACCGCTTTCAGACCTTGTGGATTTATGCTAATTTCGAAACTAGCTTTCAAAACGTAAGCGCCGGGTAGGCGCTCTTCCAAAAACTGTGGATTTATCCTTTCCAAATTGACCGGCCATATGTTCTTCTGTTATTAGTTTAGAATGCTGGCTAATTGTTGTGATTGATTGGCTGTGTATGTTGGAACATGTACTGAACGCTACGCCGTGCACGTACAGGGGAGACTCTGTCCGTTTGCAGAGTGATCCTGTATGTGTGGCGGGTCTGGGCACGTGCCGGGGAAGAGGGGTTCTCTTTTAAACAAAAAAAAAAAAAAAAAAAAAAAAAAAAAAAAAAAAAAATTTACACGTCAAACATTCGACTTTTATGAATCGTTTCCGCTAAAACAAACCCCGGGGCGTGACACGCCCCCACAGAGCAACCCAAACTCCACTCTCCATTTCCACAGAAGAAAAGGAAAAGAAACAGCACGTACCTCTTGAGTCCGCCGCGCGCGCGCGTCGCTCGTCGGCTCCGCACGGCCTCTAGCATGGTCCACGGCAACTCCTCTCACCCATCTCCTCCCGTTGCCACCAAAATTTTCCTCTTCTTCTTCTTCCTTTCTCTCTTTCACACTTGCTTTCTTTTCCTCTGTTACAACTTCATTCCTCTGTTTTTTTTAGAAATGGGAGAAGATGGCGATGATGTGGCGGTTAATTAGCAGATGGCTAATTTAAGTGGGTGGCAGCTGTAGATAATTAAACCCCAAGCAAAGAAAAATATCTAACCCCCTTCAATGTCACTTCTTCCTCTACTTTTCTTCCTTTGCTTCAAAATAGACAAAATTCAATTTATTTAAATTAATTAATTAATCTAAATTAGGCCGACTCCAAGTCACTTTTTGCCTTCGGGGTCTCCGCGCGACGCTTTGGAGGCATCGCAAGCAACTCCCGATCTGAAGACTCCGCACGAGACGAGCCTGGAACGGTCGCCTCAGGAACACCTGTGATGAATCCGCAAAACCGTGCACCAAACGAAGGTCCCGATGCGATCCCGCAGCTCCACGCGGCAAAACACGCGCCACCGGCTACGTAGGAAGCTAACACTATGCCACAACTCGACGAGGCTCGCCGACCTCGCTCGGCTCCACGCCCTCGCTCGGAGAAGAAAATGCACAAGAATACCTCTCATTCTTCTCCTCTTCTTCTTCCTCCTTCCTTTCTCTCTTCTTCCTCTGCTTCAGACCAACCCCACAGGACACCTTGGAGAAGAAGATGGTGATGTGGAATTTGAGAGAGAGAGAGAGGGAGAGAGAGAGAGAGAGCTTAAATAAAGTAAAAGTGATTAATTAAATCCACCAACTCACCCACTTTAATTAATCCACCAACTCCCTGCCAACTCGCACCCCACCAGCAGCACCAAAGGGAGGCAACACTTAATTAATTAAAAGAATAAAATAATCCAAAGTGCCAACGATAACTCACTTTTTGGCTTCGGACCTTCCGCCGCAGTTCGGAACCTCCCAAACTCCGCTGTAATCTGAAAATACACATGCCCACAGCTTTTTCTCCTCAAAAAGCTCAACCGTGGAGTCGGTGTGCTCAATCCAAAAACCGGCTCCAAAACTGCCTGTTCCAACTCACTTTTTGCCCTTGGGTCCTTCGCGTCAGTCCGGAACCTCCCGAACTCCGCTGTAAACATAAAATACACATGTTCCAAGTGTTTCCCAATTTTCTGCACTCCACGGTGGAGTCGGTGCTCCCCAAACCAGTCCTCTTTCGCGTACAATGCTCGAAAAATTCCGAATCAAGCTGGGGCTTCCGCGTAGATCCAAATCAATCCAAACACATCTGTAAACCAATATGGGACACATCCAAGGCAATTCCTCCCCCTCACGCCATCTTGCGAGGTCGGTGCGCCATCCGAAATTCTGGTATTCTACACTCTCCCCTCCTTAAAAAGGGTTTCGTCCTCGAAACCCGAATAAGTCCATAATTCTGGAGGGCGTCTCAATCAAATGGGATAGGAGATCCTCAAATTATCCCAGGCTCTTAAGTGGCCTTCCTCTCATCAAGATGGCGCCACTGCACCTTCACAAAGGTATGACCCGACTACGAAATTCTTCTGTCTCTTCAGCAAGAATTGCATCGGTCGAACCTGATAACTCAATCCTCGTCCAACACCAAGGAAGTGAAGTACAAAACATGCGGGGGTTCAAATAGACTTCTTTCAACCTGATTATTACTCGCGAACCAACACCTAGCATAACTCAATTCTATAGATAACCCTGCGGCTGGTGGTTTTCCACAAATTAAGATTTCTTAAAACCAAAGTCTAAGCCTCCTAATGGCATAACCCCTCTGTTGCTCCTTAGCAACTAAAACTCCAGTCCCACCATATATCCTTCACATCCCTTGACAGGTGAAGACTTTCAATCTCGGGAACCTTCCTTCAATTTCTGACTCTCAAATTCCAAGGTTACACTGCTCGCCTGACCAAGGCGTAATTGAACCTAATGTCCTTGCCGGGATAAGCAATAATACATCCTTGAAAGTTCTATCCACCGGCGTTGCCTCAACCCAAACTTCCTGAGTAACCAAGTACTTTAAGTTCGAGGATCCATGAATAACTCAATTCTCTCTCTATGGCTGGCAACATCTACATCAAAGCTATCATTTTCCTCTTCTTCTTCTTCCTTTCTCTCTTTCACACTTGCTTTCTTTTCCTCTGTAACAACTTCATTCCTCTATTTTTTTTGAAATGGGAGAAGATGGCGATGACGTGGCGGTTAATTAGCAGATGGCTAATTTAAGTGGGTGGCAGCTGTAGATAATTAAACCCCAAGCAAAGAAAAATATCTAACCCCCTTCAATGTCACTTATTCCTCTACTTTTCTTCCTTTGCTTCAAAACAGACAAAATTCAATTTATTTAAATTAATTAATTAATCCAAATTAGGCCGACTCCAAGTCACTTTTTGCCTTCGGGGTCTCGAGCTTCGACAGGTTTTGGCCAGATGGTTAGGGCCACTTCTTCGCGGCAGTCCGACAGGCGACCACCCCCGAGTGGGAGAGGCTATGTCGCCCAGGATGAGGATTCGGGGGCAGCTAGCCACGTGGTGGCAGGTACTAATCTTATCTCCCCTACTTGCACTTGAGCTTTATTTGTTACCGGAGCATCGCATGCATTTCTTCAGTAGGGCATTTGTATTGTTGTTTGGGCTAGAGATAGGACCCTTAGCTTGTGCTCGTGAGGTTCAGTTACCTGATCACGTGTTGCACGTAGATGAGTATTGTTGGTCCTGCCCAGTGCAGTTAGGGCCCTGGGTTTTTGCCTGTTGATCTTTTGGCCCTTCGTTAGCTCCGGGTTTTCGATGTAGTGTTGGGTATGGATTGGTGGACTCAGTATTGTGCCACCATGGATTATAGAGAGAGGACTGTGACCCTTCGTGAGCCGGGTCAGCAGGAGTTTGCTTTTTTTTAGGCTGTCAGAGTACTCTGTTTGCGGCGACGATCTCTTCAGCTAGAGCACGACAGATGATGAGCCATGGTTGTGTCGCTTCCTTAGCTACCGTTGTAGAGGTGCCTACGGCGATGCCTGGGCTCGAGGACATTCCTGTCATCCGAGAGTATCCAGATGTGTTCCCAGTCCGGCCCAGGGATGTTGGGACCTTGGATTTGGTCGTCGAGATGTTAGTCCTGCTTTAGTCCCTAGATGTTGACATAAGATTGGGATCAAGTTAGTGATCTACGTTGTTTTGGAAACCGCGCTGACTGTGACAGCATTCCTTGAAGTTTGAACTGTGAGACAGAGAGCTGATAGCGCAGTTGCGGGATCTGATGGTTCGTATGGGTCCAAGTGACCCAGAGCCACGTCGTGGGTATAGGACTGTGAGGATCTGAGGCCCTGATGCTTGAGTTTGTTGCCACACCGTTGATACACGGTGGTGATGCCACACCATTGATACGCGGTGGTGATGCCATGCCGTGGGTGCACGGCAGTGAGGCCACGTTGTGGGTACACAACGGTGAGAGTTCTGGGGTGGTTCGAACACGGACAGATGTGGATTGTGCTTGGGCAGATGCCTTCGATTGATTGATGGCATCGTTGAACCTTACAGACGAGGGCTGTGCCTTGATAGTGATCAGGAACCTGTAAGGGCAATTTAAGCTGTTAGCGAGGTCATGTGGATTGACTAATGCTCTACCGACTTTAGGAACTGTGCTTTTCCCAGCTGTGTTTGGACGGGTTGGTGGTATAACCCATCGTGGGTATTTGGATTATCTCCGAAGCGACGTGAAGCAGGAAGGGCACTGGAGGATAGTGCTACGACTTCTATGAGGGAAGAAATTGTTTGCCAAGTTGAGAGAGTTTGCTTTCTGACTTCGGAAGGATTAGTTCGTGGCCTATTAGCGACGGAGATAAAGCTGAGGAAGATGATAGCTTTGATGTAGATGTTGCCAGCCACAGAGAGAGAATTGAGTTATTCATGGATCCTCGAACTTAAAGTACTTGGATACTCAAGAAGTTTGGGTTGAGGCAACGCCGGTGGATAGAACTTTCAAGGATGTATGATTGCTTATCCCGGCAAGGACATTAGGTTCAATTACGCCTTGGTTAGGCGAGCAGTGTAACCTTAGAGAAGAAGATGGTGATGTGGAATTTGAGAGAGAGAGAGAGAGGGAGAGAGAGAGAGAGAGAGAGCTTAAATAAAGTAAAAGTGATTAATTAAATCCACCAACTCACCCACTTTAATTAATCCACCAACTCCCTGCCAACTCCCACCCCACCAGCAGCACTAAAGGGAGGCAACACTTAATTAAGATCACACTTAATTAATTAAAAGAATAAAATAATCCAAAGTGCACAGGAGCGTCTCAATCCAATGCCCGGTTGCGGAGATATCCTCGAAACAACCCGCTGTCCTCAAGAAAACACTCACAGGAAAAGATCCCCAGTAAGCATGGAAAAGCTCCACGAAAAGCGCGAAACTAGGGAATGCTGAAAATACCTAGATCGTAGCCCTGTCCGTCGCGGATCCAGCGGCGAAGAAATCGCTCGAAAAGGTGGTCGGAGTAGGCCGGGGGAGCTCGCGCACCGAAACACGACGAATGGGAACACAAATGGACGAGCGTCGCTATGCGCCGTAAAAAAGGAAACCTCGGGATGCATGCCACGTAAAATCTCTGCAGATGGATGCAGCACTGCGCGAGGAAGAAAGTTACTGAAGGCGCCGCGGCGAGGGGAGGCTCGGAAATGGCGGAAAAATGGAGAGGAAGAAGGCTCAGATCGCTTAAATAGGCAACAGAAATCAAATCGCGAAATACCGGATATGTCCCGACTTCCGGGCGCCCGATTCTTCCGGATTGCTACAGTGTTGGGCCCGGCCCAACACTGTGCGGGCCCGAATCGGACACGGGCCTCCACGTCGCCCGCAAAACAGCCAACAGCCGTGCGGGGCCATCCCCCGCAAGACACGTGGCCCAACGGGAAGCCGAAGCGTGGCGCCGCCCCGGTAAGCGCACCTGCCGCGCCCACGTGCGCGCGCAGGCGCGCCGCCCGGCGCCCCTGCCAGGCACGGTTCCCGAGGCACCCCGCCTGCACCGTGGTCCCGGTGCACAGAACTGACCTATCACAGCCCGCCACGTGTCCAACCCTCCGTGCACGCCGGCCTCGTGGACCGCGCACCTGCCCGCGAGCCTGCCCGCGCGCCCGCCCGCGAGCCTGCCCGCGCGCCCGCCCGCGCGCTGTGCTCTGCCCGCGCCCGCGTCGCCGCCCTCCGCCGTCGCCGGCGCTGCCCCAGCCGCCGGAACAGTACAAGATGCCTCGAAATCCGTGCCGGGTCATCCGAGCTCCGAAAAATACAAGTAGGTAGTCCATTTTCATCGTTTTCGTGCGCTGAATCCAAATCCGGTGTCTGATTTGCCAAAATCCAACTCTAAAAATTGCCGAAGGCATCCGAAAAGGTGTTCTTTTGTCCAAACTTCACGCTGAGCCCAATTTTAATATCCATTATGCGCAGAACCACTTCTAAGCATTTGACGGGGTCATCTGACTACTCTCGTGATCCATTTAACACACCGAGTCCATCACTAGTGTCCAATTGGTGTACGAAGGCCACCGACACGCCACATAGGCCTCCAGGAGCTGCTGATCCACCAGTAATCTCGTCGTGGGGATCCAAGTCCTCACAGCGCCACCCTCGACAGCACCTCATTGGATATCGCCGGTAGAGCTGAGAGAGCTGATGGCGCAGTTGCAGGATCTGATGGATCGAGGGGACTGTTTGACCTAGTGCCACGCCGTTGATATACGGTGGTGATGCCACGCCGTTGGTATACGGTGGTGATGCCACGCCGTTGGTATACGGTGGTGATGCCACGTCGTTGATACACGACTGTGAGGGTCCTTTTATGGTTCGAGTGTAGACAGGTCCGGGTGGTATTTAGGACCTTTTGATGGAGTTATACTCCGGCAGTTGTTCGTCTGGGATACCTGTACCTATGTGGAATTGTACAGTTGTGTATTCTGCCATGATGGCATTCAGGATCCGGTAAGGGCATTATGAACTCTTAGTGAGGCCAAATGGAATGATTAATGCCCTGTTGTCTTTAAGATTTGAGGAATGGTTTGTTCCAGTTGTACTTGGACAAATTGGGAGTGGTGTTCCCCAAGGATATGTTGGGTTATATGAATAATTGGATCTAAATAGGGGAAAAAACACCTAGAGGGGGGTGAATAGGTGTAAACCATAAACATTCAAAAATCTTTGCGATATAAAAACCCAATGCGGAAAAATAAATAACACGCAGAGATTTTTACGTGGAAAACTCCAAACCGGAGTAAAAAACCACGGGACCGATAACATGGTGAAATCCACTAGAATTAAACACGTACAAGGTGATATACCGTACTCACAAACGACTCAACCTTTTCCATACGCTCCTTGTTGATCTTCTCCGCTCGCTCCACGACGCTTCTCGAATCCACGATGTGCGTCCAACGCCGAACCCACGGCGTCCAACGTCGAGTCCACGACGTCCGACCGAATCCACGGTCTTCACCCAGTAGCACGCTTCGAATCCACGAACGTACCTCGCTCCGAATCCACGAGAGCGGTAGCACCTTGAATCCACAAGGCCACGCGAGTCCACGCGCCAATTTTGGGGTAAATCGTTGTTTTTTGGGTGGTGATGATCCGCCGAATACTTAGATTAGAAATAGATCGAAAATACCATCTAAGTATTCATTGATTTGATTCTACTCAGAATATGAGTATAAAAATCTAGAATCAAATCAATCAATATAGATGAAGAAACATAAGATTAAATCTAGTATTTCCTTTCTTCTCTATATGTGGATCTTAGGCCGTATATAAGATTATATTTTATTATGACGGCTATTTGGATTAACCCTAGAAAAAGAAACATAGGGTCTATTTATAGGTTAGAAACCCTTGGAAGAAGATAAGGATAAAAAACTAACCTTTTCTGGAGTTTTTACATGACGACGATCCGGATCGGAGATCGGCGATCCGGATTGCAGTAGCGAGAAGAACAGTTTCCAAAAAAGCGAAGGTTCGGGATCCGGATCGAAGTGCTTGATCCGGATCGTTCATACAGTTCACCAAACATCAACGTTCGGGATCCGGATTGCGAAGCCTGATCCGGATCGTTCAAATAAAATGGTAAACTCAGTGTTCGGGATCCGGATCAAGGGAAGCTACGATCCGGATTGAACTGGTGTATGAACGAACCACCTTCGGGATCTGGATTGAACAGTCTGATCCGGATCCTGAACATGTCCCATGTCCAGTTTTTGATATTTATGTAATAACAAATCCATCCAAGTGTTTCTACGCTATAAGAAGTATTCGGATCACCAAAGATATTAAGTTAAACATACCTGATCCTTTTGAATTCTTCTTTCTTGAGATTGAGTTATATGATCCAACTTCCTTTACCTTCAATCTTCAAGACTTAACCGAATTCACGAAATACGCCAACTCAAATTCCGTAACAATCTCCCCCTTTGGCGGTTTCGTGACAAAACATAGATCCACTCAAGAAAATTCAAAAAGATATTTTTGTTGCTATCACCATACAACAAAAATTTACAATGGAGATCCAAAATAAAATACATGAGTTAAACTCCTAAAACAGACTCTTGACTTAGACATCTGTACTCTCTGCAAAAGAAATCATTTTTGACAAAAGAAATCGTTAGATACCTCAAGAATTTTATATCATTCAAAAACCACATACAGAGATGAAGTTTATACTCATTTATACTTACCATGACATTTATACATTCAGATATGTAAACTGATCATAGTTAAAACACCAACATATCTTCTATGCAATCAACATCCAAATGTCATGTTAGTGAACATCAACTTGTTAGTTATATTACATGCCCAAATAGTTAGTCGAATAGTTAGTCGAGGCATGCACTCAAACACAAATGAAAACCGAAAGTTGAAGTTCTACTTACCTTTCAAGTTGAGGTTATACTTACCTCTATAGTTTCAAGTTTTCTCAGTAACCATTGTATCATAGTATCATTGTTTATACTTCTCTCTCCCCCTTTTTGTCACAAAAGTTAGCCAAAAAATTATCAAAATGGAGAGAATAGTTAACAGTTCAAGTACCAAAAGTTTGAGAACAAAAACTTAAAACTAAAACTTAAAGACCTGCACAAAAAAAAAAATGAAGTTCCTGCACAAGAGAATTATTAGACAAACGATTCAAGCATCTGAATCTGAGTCATCCGAGGCGGAGTCCTCAGAGCTCGTGCAGCCCAGCTTTTTCAAAATTCCTTTAAGCATTCCCGAAATCGTAGAACACTCTTGTTTCATCTGATGTATGCCCTTGGACATCTTTCTGAGTCCTAGAGCCATTTTGTCTTGTTCTTGTTTGATGGAAGACTCCAGGTTTCCCTTTTGGTCAATTCTTCTGGAAGTTGAAGAACGTTGTGTGACGATTGACGGAGCAGTCTGTCCTTCATTCCGAGGAGATCTTCTTGGCAAAGAATGTGAATTGTCAAGAGGTTCATTGCTTGGCACATTCTTTTTCCTTGCTTGCTGCTTAAGTATTGAGGAAGACTTCAGTAGCTTCTTGTTCTTTAGGTAAACCTTATTTTCTTCATCAATACCTTGTTGTACTTCATCAAGAAATGTGTCCCAATCTTCTTCGTCTTCAGATTCAGTGTCAATTTGAGAGATATTCTTTGGATTCTCTTGACATGGTTCATTTATTTCAATACCTCGAGCTCGTCCAGGTCGTCGAGCGAGTCTTTTTCTTTTTAAGAATATGGATGAAGAGGTCATTGGTGCTTTTCCTTTTTCCGTAGCAGTGGGCGGAGCCTTTTCCTTTGATGTCTCTGCACGGGCTTTCCCTTTCGATGCAACAGAGGTTTTCTGTGGCGATTTTCCAGGATGTGTTTCATCATCTGACAACTCATCCCAATTGACTTCATCCTTTTTAGCCCTCTTGGGCTTGACAGTGTCTCTCGTATGTACCATAGTAGCCAGAAGAAAAATGATCCAGGTGATCACCATTGCTATTGGTTTCTTGTGAAAAGAAATCCTGTGAGCAACACCTCAAGAACACGAAAAAATTGTTAATTTTCAAAAATTAGAAAAATTGTACCCAAACAATCATTATCGTGTGGAGAGAATAAGAATCAAATTAGTTTTGCAAAAAGAATTTTAAAAATAGATCAATTGCATGATTTTGGAAAATTCCCATTATATGCCCTAAAACCGAAATTTTTGAAATCGAAGACCAAAAATCCGTTTATCTTGAGAATACCTAGCATATAATCAAAACTAATCTACCCAGAGTTCTTATTTCAAAAGAAATTTGATCAAAAACCATCCACAAATGAAATTGATACAAGAAATTCATCACGTTTTGAGGAGGAATAAGAAAAACTGTGAAAAACTGAGATTTTGATCAATAAAACTTACTTGGAATTGAAGAACTTGAGTTTGAAAGCTTCCAAGATGGATGAAATCTAGAGAGAGAAGCTCTGGAAACTTTGGAACAAAAGATTGGAGTAAAAGAAATCAAAACCCTTTTGTTCTATATAAAACCCTAGCCGCGATCCGGATCAGTTCGTGATTACGATCCGGATCGGCTACCCGCAGTGAAAAACTGCGTTCGGGATCCGGATCGGCAGGTCCAATCCGGATTGGCTCCAACTTTTTCTTTAGAAAATTTCAGAGAAATTCTAGAAAAACCAGAAAAAGATTGTAAGCACTTTTGTGTATCAACTTTAAACGAAAAGCATCGTTTCATACAACAAGAAATAGATTATACCAAATCTATCAATAACATCCAACAAATGAAACGAAAATTTATAAAAATTAAATCCCTTAAAGTTGAACAGCTTCAATTACATCTAACTTGATCTTATGTGTAATGTCTTTATCAAATCATCAATTCGGTAAAGAAAATGAAATACAAAGATCAATAGATGTCTAAAATCCCAGATAAATTAGATAATATATCTAGTCAATTTATTGAAGAGAGTGGCTCTTTGAGCATCTTTCACTAAAAATCCCACCTTATACCAACCTTGAAATTTTGACAGAGTCAAGTATTTCAACATGCATTTTAATTAATCAAACTTGAAAAACCTTGCTTGGTATACATGTGGTAGCTGCACAAAGTACTCGGACGACCGAGGTGGTAGCTCTTTCCTCCATGTGGTGGTAGTTTTCACACTCCTCATTGGGATGTAACTCTTTCCACATCTTTTGAGCATAATACTTTTTCTTTGACTCCCCCTCAATTGGCTATCAATTTTTAAGATATAAAGTATTCAGCCAAATATTGATCTCGATTTCATACTCGACTAAACAGTCGAATAAGATAAAAACTATACCAAGAGATCATCGAGAGAGAAATTGACTTTGATCAAAACAAAGATAAGTTAATTGACATAAATGATCATTGCATCAAATGAAATATTATGATATCTAAAGCATAATAGATTTCTAAATATATAAAAGGATGCAGTCAAAGTCAATAAAACTAATGCTCAATTAATATTCTATGTCTAAGCATAGATAATGAACAAAAACACAAAAACAAAACCTAACCTAAACAAGAGTTTCAAAAAGGGTTTATTTCAAGGAAAGCATTCCAATTGCTTTACGCAAATGAATAAAACATTTTTGATCCAAAGGTTTTGTTAAAATGTCAGCTAATTGATCTTCAGTTGAAATGTAGGAAATTTGAAGAATATTTGATTCAACTAGCTCTCTAAGAAAATGATATCTAAGTTCAATGTGTTTTGTTCTAGAGTGCTACACAGGGTTTTTTGAAATGTTTATAGCACTTGTGTTGTCACATAAAACAGTTACCGAAGTTGCTGAAATCCGGAAGTCGCTCAACACGCTTTTCATCCAAATAAGTTGAGTTGAACAACTACCCGCTGAGATGTATTCCGCTTCGGCAGTCGAGAGTGCAATGCAGTTTTGCTTTTTACTATGCCATGCAATAAGACAGTGGCCAAGATAAAAACATGCACCACTCGTACTTTTCCGATCATCCACAGATCCTGCCCAATCGGCATCTGAGTATCCAATAATATCTAAACTTGTTCCCATAGGATACCAAATTCCGAAATTAATGGTTCCTTTGATGTACCGGATGATCCGTTTCACCGCTTTCAGGTGAACCTTCTTTGGTGCTGATTGATATCTCGCGCAAATCCCAACACTAAAGGATATATCCGGGCGACTAGCTGTGAGGTAAAGTAGACTTCCAATCATGCTGCGATAGAGTTTCTCGTCTACATTATCACTAAGAGATTCACTTCCTAATCCCTTATTGCTAGTTCCCATAGGAGTAGGAAAATCTTTAGAATCTTCTAATCCGAATTTCTTTACCAACTCTTTTGCGTACTTGGATTGACACAGATGGATGCCTTCACCATTTTGTTTCACTTGCAATCCAAGAAAGTATGTCAGTTCGCCCATCATAGACATCTCAAATTCGCTTTCCATGGTTTCTGCGAATTTAGAAGCATCATTATCCTTTGTTGCTCGAAACACAATGTCATCGACATAGATTTGTGCAACAATGAAGTTATTTTGATAATGCTTCACAAAGAGAGTCTGATCTGCTCCCCCTCGAGTATAGCCCTTCTCCAAAAGGTGCTTTGTCAACCTTTCGTACCAAGCTCGCGGTGCTTGTTTTAAACCGTAAAGAGCCTTTTTCAAATGAAAAACATGGTTAGGTAGTTTACAGTCTACAAAATCTTTCGGTTGAGCCACATAAACTTCCTCATTTATAAACCCATTTAAAAACGCGCTCTTAACGTCCATTTGAAAGAGTTTTATTTTAAAGTGACAAGCAATAGCGAATAAGATACGAATGGACTCGAGTCTAGCTACAGGGGTGAACGTTTCATCAAAGTCTATACCTTCTACTTGAGAGTAGCCTTGAGCAACTAAACGTGCTTTGTTCCTGATGATGGTACCATCCTCATTTTTCTTGTTCTTGAAAATCCATTTAGTACCGATCACATTGTGTTGCTTCGGAGGCGTCGTTAATTCCCAGACTTTGTTGCGTTCAAACTGATGGAGCTCTTCCTGCATTGCTTCAATCCAGTAGTCATCCTGAAGAGCTTCATCGACATTCTTTGGTTCGATCATGGAAACGTAATAGGCGAATCCACAAACCAACTGTCTCCGAGTTTTGACTCCTTCTTGTGGGTCTCCAATGATGTTTGATTCAGGATGATCCTTGGAGATGCGTAACGTTTGTTGTAATGGAGTACTCGGAGGTACATGAGATGATTCCTGCACATCAGATAAACTTGAAGAACCATTAGATGCATCATTAATATTGGAAGTATTATCATGAGAAGATGCACTTACAGGAGTATCATCATCAAGAGAGATATCAGGGGTAGATTTATCAGATGCAAAGTGGAAAGCTTCATCTACTTTAACATTTATAGATTCTACGATCGTCTTAGATTCCAAGTTAAATACCCGATATGCTCTACTATTCGTAGAATACCCCAAGAAAATCCCTTCGTCACTTCGAGAGTCAAACTTTCCAATATTTTCGCGGTCACGTAAAATGTAACATCGACTCCCGAAGATACGAAAATATTTGATGTTGGGTTTTCTACAACACCATAGTTCATATGGTGTATTTAACGTTCCCGGGCGCAAATAAACTCGATTAATAACATAGATTGCAGTGTTCACAGCTTCAGCCCAAAAATGTAGCGGTAAATTCCGGCTATGAAGCATAACACGTGCCATCTCTTGAACAACCCTGTTTTTGCGCTCGACAACACCATTCTGTTGAGGTGTATAGGGTGCTGAGAATTCATGCTTAATGCCGTTGGAAGTGCAAAAATCAATGAATTTAGAATTTATGAATTCTCCACCTCTATCACTTCTAACACGAATGATCTTTTCATTCTTTTCAATCATAATACGAAGGCAAATCTCGTGAAAAGAATCAAAAGTATCAGCTTTCTCTTTTAAAAATGCTACCCAAGAATACCGAGAGAAATCATCAACCAATAAGAAAATATACCATTTAACTCCCAAGGATGGTTGACGTGTTGGCCCCATAAGATCCATATGCAATAATTCCAAGGGCCGTTTGGTACCGACGTGGTTCAGGTTTTTGTGTGCAACCCTTGATTGTTTTCCCTTAAGACAACCACCACACACAATATTTTGTTCAAGTGAAAGTTTAGGAACCCCCTTGACCACGTCTTTGTTCGAAATTCTAGCAAGTTCCTTAAAATTTATGTGTCCTAGCCTTTCATGCCAAAGTGTTTCATTATTCAAAGAGGCTAAGTTACAATTTTCAGAAATTTTATTGGGAACAACATAACAATTGTTTTCAGATCTAACCCCTTTTAAAAAGAAAACATGATCCTTATCAGTTACAATGCATTCAACAGATGAAAAATTAACAGAAAAACCATTGTCGCAAAGTTGACTGATACTAATGAGGTTAGTCTTAAGCCCATCAACAAATAATACATTATTCAGAATCGGGCCATTTGGAATAGCTACTGTTCCTTTTCCAACAATTTTGGAAGACTGGCCGTCTCCGAAAACCACAAGTCCTCCGGAGATTTTCTCAAAATTTTGAAAGCAGTTTTTGTCACCGGTCATGTGACGAGAACAGCCGCTATCCAGATACCAAGACGAATTATCATATGCATGCAAGGAAATATTTGTAACAAGACAAGGGAAAACTTCACCTTTGCGTACCCAAACCTTTCGAGTTTTGGTGTACGTCGGAAATGATTGTGAGGTTGATACCTTTGGTGAAAGCGTCTTGTTTGATCCGTCGCTTTTCCTTGACGTCGTCGTCTTGTTTGATGAACTACCGAGGCTCTTTTCCTTCAAAGAATTTGCATTCGATTTTCGAGGAATCACCCTTTTGGTAGTCGTTGGAAGAAGTTCTTGAGTTGACCCTTTGGCTCCCATCTTGCAATTTCTCCTTATGTGCCCTGCAAAATTACAACGAAAACATACCTTAGTGCTTGACGATCCCGAGGAGGGTGAAGTAGGCTTGTTGTCGTTGCTTGTCGTGAATTCCGGTGTCGGAGGAGGAGATACCGACTGAGGCACGAAAACTGTCCCAACCGAACTAAAATCGTCTTTAGTTCGATTGTATCCGAGGCCGAACTTGTTTGATTGACCAAGACCAAGAAGCTTATCCAACTTACTCCTTCCTGATGAAAATCGCTGTAAGTCATCCTTGAGTTGGATAATGGTCTCTGTCATTTCCAATTTTTCCTGTCGAGCCTCGCCGTTGAGCTTCAAGAAGTAATTCGCTTTGTTAACCATATCTATATAATTCTTCTCGAATTGCTCATTGGACTCTTGAAGGGAAACATTTGCTTTTATCAGATTATCCCTTTCCACTTCAAGATCGGTCGAGAGAGAAGTTACCCTTTTTAGTTCTTCTTCGAGATCCTGCAATCTCCCTCTCAACCCCTTGTTTTGCTTAGCCAGTTTCTTTGAATCCCTCAAAAGTCTATGGTAGGCTAGAGCAAAATCATCACCTTCCGAATCATCCGATTCATTGTCCGTTGCATTCTTTTCAACAGTGGAGTTGGACAATGAGTCGGATGTACTTGCCATTAAGCACATGAAGGGTGAAGACGTGGACGCGTGGAACGCAGTTGCGTTGTCTTCTTCATCACTTGATGATGACTCATTTGACGATGAGGTGTCATCCCAAGTGACGGCTTGCATCGCCTTCTTCTTAGACGGATTCTTAGTTGGACATTCCGTTGAGATATGGCCGTACCCTCGGCACTTGAAGCATTGGACTTGTCCTTCTGTGCTTTTCTTATCCTTAGAAAAGCCTTCTTGCTTTCTTGACTTGTAACTTGAAGAACCCTTGCCTTTCTTCCACTTTCCGAAGGATGGAGTTTTGCTTGAATTACCCCTTCGAAAATTTCGGCGAAACTTCCTTGTCAAGAGAGCGAGCTGCTTCTCAAAGTCCTCCATAGATAAATTCTCGTCATCGGCTGAGGAGGATGAATCCGCGTCTTCTTCTTTTGTTGTTTTCAAAGCATAACCTGAAGACTTAGAAGAGGATGCCTTTCCCGAAGAATAGTTAGTAGGAAATGTCATTTCATAAGTTTGTAAAGAACCAACTAATTCTTCTACACGGATTTCGTCCGGGTGTTTAATAGTTTCAATGGCTGTAACCTTGGAACGAAATCTTTTAGGAAAAGTTCTTAATATCTTTCTTACAATTTTATATTCTGGAATCTTCTCTCCCAAGTTAGCACATGAGTTGACGATGTCTTGCAATCGTGTGTAATAGTCAGTGAACGATTCATTTTCTGCCATGAAAATAGAGTCAAACTTGCTCGTAAGCATTTGCAGTTTCTGAATCTTCACAAGGTTAGTTCCCTCATGCGTAACTTGAAGAACATCCCAGATTTCTTTCGCAGTCTCACATGCCGAGACGCGAGAGAACTCTGTTTGTGATAAGGCATTAAATAAAGCATTTATTCCCTTGCCATTGTAAGAAGATATATCAATCTCTTCCTTGGTCCATTTCGACCTAGGTTTGATGGTGCGAACATCACCAATAATTTCAGTTGGATTAGACCATCCTAATTCAATTGATTGCCACACCCGTTCGTCGATGCAAATTAAAAAGGCTTTCATCCGTACTTTCCAGTACGCATAATTTATTCCATCGAAGAACGGGGGTCTGTTGATGTTTCCACCTTCAACCATTGTTTACAACCCTATTCCCGCTCCGATACCACTTGTTGGGTTATATGAATAATAGGATCTAAATAGGGGAAAAAACACCTAGAGGGGGGTGAATAGGTGTAAACCATAAACACTCAAAAATCTTTGCGATATAAAAACCCAATGCGGAAAAATAAATAACACGCAGAGATTTTTACGTGGAAAACTCCAAACCGGAGTAAAAAACCACGGGACCGATAACACGGTGAGATCCACTAGAATTAAACACGTACAAGGTGATATACCGTACTCACAGATTGTAGGTTTATATATAGGATCCACAAGGATCTAAATAGGTACTATCAAACAACTAGAGGGGGGGTGAATAGGTGTAATACTTATAAAACCAAATGTCAGTGCAAAATAAAAACCAATGCGGAAAATAAAAACAGCACACCGAGATATACGTGGAAACTCCAATCCGGGAGAAAAACCACGGGACCAACACGCAATAACAATCCACTAAGAATAGAAGAATAACAAGGTGATTACCGACTCCACGGACTCAAACCCCTCCTTCAGCTTCTTCGGACCTTGCGCTCACCGATTGGATGTCCACGCAATAACAATCCACTAAGAAAAGAAGAATAACAAGGTGATTACCGTCTCCACGGATTTAACCCCTCCTTCAACTTCTTCGGACCTTGCGCTCCAATGATTGCACGTCCACTGCACACGTTCGAATCCACGAACGCCACTCGAATCCACGAGCACACGTTTCGAATCCACGAAACGCCTTTAGCACACCGAATCCACGATGCCACATCGAATCCACGACGCAAACTCAGCCGGTAAGAATATTGGCTTCGATGGTGATCCTTTGCTTAGATTATCAATGAAGATCCATGGGAAAAATCTCTAAGCAAAGATTAGATCAATTCGACAAAAGATATGTTCTTGAAAGAACCGTCGAATTGACCTAAAAGAGGCTATAAAGAAGAACGATAAAAACCTAGCCTCTAGGGTTGCTCTCAAGTGTTTTATCAATTGATCGGCCGTGCTCCCCACGTTTTTGAGAAACCCTAAATGTCTATTTATAGTTTAGAAACCTTTGGAAAGAGATAAGAATAAAAAACTTACCTTATCTGGAAATTTTCAGGACGGTGATCCGGATCGGATTTACTGTGATCCGGATCGTCGTAACGAGTCAGGCTATTCCAGAAAAACAGGGTTCGGGATCCGGATTGAAATGCCCGATCCGGATCGTTCATATATTCCAGCAAAAACCCATGTTCGGGATCCGGATCGAAATGACCTTTGATCCGGATCGGATTTGCCAATGAACAAGCACCCTTCGGGATCCGGATTGGACTGTCTGATCCGGATCCTGAACATGTCCCATGTCCAGTTTTTGATTTTTATGCAATTAAAAATTCATCCAAGTGTTTCTACACTATAAGAAAGTATTCGGATCACCAAAATTATTTAGTTAACCATACCTGATCCTTTTGAATACTTTCTTCTTGAGATTGATGTAACTGATCCACAATTCTTCAACTTCAATCTTCAAGACTCAAGACACTGAGTTTCAACTTGAGCTCTTGTTGAATCTTCTCTAAGTCTTTGATTGCTGATTGACAATTTGATCCCTTTAAGACTCCGACTCAACTCACTGACTTGACTCACGAAATATGCCAACACCAAAATGCCGTAACAACAGACGACTCAACCTTTTCCATACGCTCCTAGTTGATCTTCTCCGCTCGCTCCACGACGCTTCTCGAATCCACGATGTGCGTCCAACGCCGAATCCACGGCGTCCAACGTCGAGTCCACGACGTCCGACCGAATCCACGGTCTTCACCCAGTAGCACGCTTCGAATCCACGAACGTACCTCGCTCCGAATCCACGAGAGCGGTAGCACATTGAATCCACAAGGCCACGCGAGTCCACGCGCCGATTTTGGGGTAAATCGTTGTTTTTTGGGTGGTGATGATCCGCCAAATACTTAGATTAGAAATAGATCGGAAATACCATCTAAGTATTCATTGATTTGATTCTACTCAGAATATGAGTATAAAAATCTAGAATCAAATCAATCAATATAGATGAAGAAACATAAGATTAAATCTAGTATTTCCGTTCTTCTCTATATGTGGATCTTAGGCCGTATATAAGATTATATTTTATTATGACGGCTATTTGGATTAACCCTAGAAAAAGAAACATAGGGTCTATTTATAGGTTAGAAACCCTTGGAAGAAGATAAGGATAAAAAACTAACCTTTTCTGGAGTTTTTACATGACGACGATCCGGATCGGAGATCGGCGATCCGGATTGCAGTAGCGAGAAGAACAGTTTCCAGAAAAGCAAAGGTTCAGGATCCGGATCGAAGTGCTTGATCCGGATCGTTCATACAGTTCACCAAACATCAACGTTTGGGATCCGGATTGCGAAGCCTGATCCGGATCGTTCAAATAAAATGGTAAACTCAGTGTTCGGGATCCGGATCAAGGGAAGCTACTATCCGGATTGAACTGGTGTATGAACGAACCACCTTCGGGATCCGGATTGAACAGTCTGATCCGGATCCTGAACATGTCCCATGTCCAGTTTTTGATATTTATGCAATAACAAATCCATCCAAGTGTTTCTACGCTATAAGAAGTATTCGGATCACCAAAGATATTAAGTTAAACATACCTGATCCTTTTGAATTCTTCTTTATTGAGATTGAGTTATATGATCCAACTTCCTTTACCTTCAATCTTCAAGACTTAACCGAATTCACGAAATACGCCAACTCAAATTCCGTAACAGGATATTATGATTTACTCCCTGAGTGACCAGGAATAAGAAGAGCACTTATGGATGTGCTACAATGCCTATGTGGATGAAGCTGTATGCCAAGTAATAGAGATACAAGTTTTAGCTTCAGAAGCTTATTTCTTGGGTCACATTGTGTTAGCCGTAGGGGCGACGGTGGAAAATCCGGCCAATATGGATACTATTTGGGAATTGGCCGAGATTAAAATTTATGGTCAAGGTATGGAGCTTCTTGGACTGGGCAGTGCCAGGAGAGCTTGGCAATCGGATGATGCGACTGATACCAGCGCCAATGCTAGTATTTCCGGTGTTGGGAGAGAGATCTGTGAGTTTTAGTGATGCCTCCTAAAGCGACTGTGGAATTACCGTTGGGTTATTGTTGAGCATTCTGGATTACCCCGACAGGGCCACTGTGATGGCGGATACCTGGAGCAGGAAAGCTGTCTGGGGTTGAGTTTGATGATTCCACAGCTGGCGTTGTGTGGACTATTGGGGCAAACATGGCTTGTGGTTGTGTCCATGTGGGTTCCTTTGGATCATAGACCGCGGCTGAGTGGTTCACTCGGATGGTCAAGATTCGGGAGTGACCGAGTGAGGACCCCTCCTTGTTAGGGCTCTTTTCCCTTATTGGATGGCAGAGTGGGTATGCTTCGGGTTGTTTTGGTTGAATTGACACAGGATATGGTTTGGTGCGTGTTGCACTGGTGGTTATTTTGTTTCCCCCAGCTTTTGATGGAGCCCTGTGGTGGTTCATATCTCAGCGCAGGAGTGTTGTGCTTTTGGATCCCTCGCCCATGATTTCCTCGCTCCATTGAGGTCGAGGGACGCCCGTTGCGAATTATGGCTCGAGAGATGAGAGGATTGCGCAACTATGCCATGTCGTACTGGCTGTTGTTGTTGTTGTTGAGGAGTAATCACGGGGAGTGAGAGGTGACTTGGGGAGCTAGAGACAGTGATGACGAGTACCTACCCTTGATTTTGTGACACCTTTTGAGTTGTGTTAGTTTCGAGGACGAAACTTTCTTTTTTAGTGGGGGAGGATGTGAGGACCTGGATTCCCACGATGAGATTACTGGTTGACCAGCAGCTTCTGGAGGTCAATGTGGCGTGTCGGTGGTGTTTGTGCACAATTTGGACACAAGTGATGGACTTCGGGCTTATAATGGATCCCGTGAGTGATCGGAGGACCCCGTCGGATGCTTAGAAGTAGTTTCGCGTGAAGCGGATATTAAAATTGGACTCAGCGCGAAGTTTGGATAAAAGAACACCTTCCCGGATGTCTTTGGCAATTTTTAGAGTCGGAGTTTGGCAAAATGGACATCGGATTTAGGTTCAGTGCACGAAAACGATGAAAATGGACTACTTACTTTTATTTTTCGGAGCCCGGATGACCCGGCACGGATTTCGAGGTAGAGGTACTATTCCGGCACGGCGGGCGGCGCCGGCGGGCAGCGGAGGAGCGCGGCGGCGCGGACGCAGGCGCGGCGGCGGGCAGGCGCGGGCAGGCGCGCGAGCGCGCGGGCAGGTGCGCGGTCCACGGGCCGGCGTTTACCGGAGGGCAGGACACGTGGCAACTTGTGACTTGTTGGTGTTGTGGGCGCGGTCCACGGGGAAAATGAACGGGTGTACGGTGGACCGGGGGTGGACACGTGGCGGCCACTGGTTGGCCGGTCCACCTGCGCGCGGTCCACGGAGCGGGTGCAGGCCGCCTCGGGGCGCGTGTGTGCAGGGTGGTAGGCGGCGGCGCAGGCTCGCACGTGGGCGCGGTCGGTTGACTGAGTGCGCTCCACGAGTTGCCGCCACAGCGCGCCACGTGTCGAGCAGCGGATGGCCGGTGTGGCTGTCCACTGTTCGGGTGAGACGTGGCGGCCTGTGGGCTTTTCAGGCGTGCACAGTGTTGGGCCGGGCCCAACACTGTAGCAGCCCGGTTCGTGCGGGCGCCCGGATTTGGGGCCCAAAAGCCCAATTTCGGGATTTTTTGGTTTGGGCCTATATAAAGCCTCTTCACCCTCGAGTTTGGGCCCTTTCCTGAGCCCTCTTGACCTTGGACCCTTTAGCAAAGTTGTTGCTCTCCTCGTTGTTCATCTTGGGATGGAGTCTTGGAATTTTTGGAAGGCTCGGCGTCGATAACTTCGGCATCGTAGCGCAGAGCGACGTTCTTTCACCGGAGGCCCGTTATCGTCATATTTTGGTCTGAGAGGTCCACAGAGCTACCCCGATAGTGTTTTTGGACGATTTTCATGGCGTTGGATTCATGAGAGGTAGATCTACAATTCTTTTATTGTCCACTTTTCTCAGATTTGAGCTTGGTTTGGGGTTCCGGGTACGTTTTTAACCCCCTTTGCCGCTGATGGAATTTCTGGACAGCGACACCTTGCCGGATTTTTATCTCCGCGTTCAGGCATCGGATGGAGACGTGCCTTTGCACTTTTTGCATCTACGCATCGCAAGGATTACCGTCGTATTTTTTGGGGAATTTTCTGAGACTTGCCCGAAGGTATACTCCTTCCCCCTTTACTGTGCAGAGTATTACAGTTGCGTATGTTGTGGAGTTTCGCGCTCATCGCGTTGTGGAATTTGTAACTCGGCCTCCGGGACTCGGATTTTGACGTGCAGGTACTCGTTTCGAAGGTCTCGATGTGGCGATCGCGATAGTATTTTTGTTGGATTTTTTTGAGTTCTTGCTGCAGGTGAAAAATCCGCATCTTTGGGACTATTCCAACAGACTTGTATGTACTTGGATATTTTTGAATAAAAGTGTAACCTTGGACCTTATTGTCGTATGCAGGGGTACTCGCGAGTGTTTTTGGAACACTGCTAGGAGCCGAGGTTTGCGCGACATGTACCATGGATACGGGCTCAGGTGATGTTATTAGCAAGTGGCCACGCTCTTCACCGACCTCAGGTTTGCCTTGGTTTAAGCACTTCAGGTGGGTAAACTTAGTAATGGTAACTGTTTAAGGGAATGGCAGGGTTTGTATGCACGTTATGCCTTATGGGAGGTGTAATAGTGGATGTTCATATATGGTTAAGATAAGCTTACCTGTGGGAATGTCACCCTCTATGATTGATAGCATGCCTAATTTAATGTACAACTAGTATGTGTGAGAGGTAAGCATGGAAACGACCTAGATCATGTGGATTGATGCTTACCTGATAATTGTACATGTTTGTTGAACTAGATACTTAGCATGTGGTAGACAGGTTATATTTATTCCACACTAGATGACATATAGATCTTACATGTTTATTCATTGGCCTACTTGTGTGAGATTGGTATATCATAGTAGAAATACTTTAGCATGCTGTGCTACCTTATGTTTCACTCGCTTTCATCGTTTCTGAGAACAAAAGCATGCTTGTATGGACACGGAGTTAGGCCATCTTTTCCTGCTGCACTACATATTGGAACTTGACTTAGGAGAAACCATGTTATTCCTTTTCTCCTTCTTGTTAGTCAGGCAGTCTGTGTTGCTCGGGCGCGAGCAGGGGTCTGGGGTAGTGTAGCAGGGACGGGTTGTGCTGGATTGCGGCTGGCAGGGTTTTGCGGTGACCGCGGACTTTGGGCGGTTGACCGGAGATCGGTTATAGTACTTGATTATAGATGGCAGGGCATTGCGGCAACCGCGGATATTGGGCGGTTGACCGGATATTTATTTATGCACTAGATTGGGTATCAGATTTCCCTTGTGGGCGGAGTTTTCCACTTATCGAGTACTTTTGCATCTCATTGAGGACCGAGGCTTTCTTTAGTGGTTGTGCTTTCCCACTTTGATCAGAGTCGTGATCCATTCCTGCTACATATGATACTGGTTACAGTGATACTTTGCTTGTGTGGGTCGCTCCCCTCGAGTGCCACTCTGGAGTGTGTGCGACCGTGCCGGTCAGGAGCCGGTCTATTACTTATTTTGGGATGCGACCGTACCGATCAGTAGTCGGTCAGCATTCCCGCAGTCGAGTTATTGAGTTCGACAGCAGAGCAGGCAGTACCAGGTTTTATACCGGTTTATTTGATTGGGTTTATTCGGTCAGTTACTCTTATTCTTACACTCGGGTCAGGGGGACTGAGTGGAGTCTAGTAGCTGTGTTTAGACCAGTGCTAGTGTTGTTGGGAGCCGTTTGGTTTGACGGTGGTCCCGTGTCGTTGCGAGTACTTTGACCATTGTGTGAGATGTTGAGCATCTTGAGTCTATCCGTTCTGAGAGGGAGCATGGATTTTGACTATAGCCTGCATGAGCCACTGCTCGATAGCGAGTTAGTCCGTTTGGACACCCTACGTAATTCCTGCCCGGCAATGGGAGGTGGTTGTAGGTGAGCACAGGTTTGACTGGACCAGATGTGGCAGTCAGCTCGATTGGGTCGATTGTGCACTTCATGTGCTAGTGGTAGCATACCACACTTGGATTCTCCCCTCTTGAGCATTTAGATGGAGGTAGGGTAGCTATAGAGTATCTCCAGCCTTTCTAGTTCAGTTTTTACTGCTTGATTATTTATGCACTAGATTGGGTATTGGGCGGTTGACAGGATATTGGGCGGTTGACCGGATATTTATTTATGCACTAGATTGGGTATCAGATTTCTCTTGTGGGCGGAGTATTCCACTTATCGAGTACTTTTGCATTTGATTGAGGACCGAGGCTTTCTTTAGTGGTTGTGCTTTCCCACTTTGATCAGAGTCGTGATCCAGTCCTGCTACATATGATACTGGTTACAGTGATACTTTGCTTGTGTGGGTCGCTCCCCTCGAGTGCCACTCTGGAGTGTGTGCGACCGTGCCGGTCAGGAGCCGGTCTGTTACTTATTTTGGGATGCGACCGTACCGATCAGCAGTCGGTCAGCATTCCCGCAGTCGAGTTATTGAGTTCGACAGCAGAGCAGGCAGTACCAGGTTTTATACCAGTTTATTTGATTGGGTTTATTCGGTCAGTTACTCTTACTGTTACACTCGGGTCAGGGGGACTGAGTGGAGTCTAGTAGCTGTGTTTAGACCAGTGCTAGTGTTGTTGGGAGCCGTTTGGTTTGACGGTGGTCCCGTGTCGTTGCGAGTACTTTGACCATTGTGTGAGAGGTTGAGCATCTTGAGCCTATCCGTTCTGAGAGGGAGCGTGGGTTTTGACTATAGCCTGCATGAGCGACTGCTCGATAGCGAGTTAGTCCGTTTGGACACCCTACGTAATTCCTGCCCGGCAATGGGAGGTGGTTGTAGGTGAGCACAGGTTTGACTGGACCAGATGTGACAGTCAGCTCGATTGGGTCGATTGTGCACTTCATGTGCTAGTGGTAGCATACCACACTTGGATTCTCCCCTCTTGAGCATTTAGATGGAGGCAGGGTAGCTATAGAGTATCTCCAGCCTTTCTAGTTCAGTTTTTACTGCTTGATTATTTATTGCCTCTAGTGGTCTTAGTGGGCTAATCGTCGGGCCTGGTGATGGTACCCACTGAGAACTCCCTTTTTGGTGTAGTTCTCACACCCGTTGGGGGTTTTCCCCCTCTTTTCCCCTTTCTCTCCTTTGTTTTGCAGAGTCTTAGTGGATGCTGCTGATTCTGCGGTTGTTGATCGAGGCGAGGGAGTCGCGTGCTAGATCCCTACCCGTCGTTGGAGAGTAGCGGTACCCACCTTCAGATGAGACCTGCAGTAGATTGGCTATTTTGTTTTCCTCTTTTGAGAGACTCATGTAGTGAGGATATGATATGTATTGAGAGCCTGTACACTGATGTATTTATTGGAGATACCTCCCTGTTGAGTTTTGGGCTTTGTACATGAGGTTATTGTATGATTATCATTTTTGGGAGATGGACATTGTTGTATTATTTCCAGTTGTACAGTGGTTGATTTTAGGTATACAACAGATTTTCATTTATAGGTATGATATTTGTTAGCTGTAGTACTTTTCTTGCAGGTAGGACGCTTCGCCTATGCGGGGTTTGTCATAGGTGGCGGATCTGTTGGCGAGCCCGGGTCGCAGTTTCGACCTCGGGGCGTGACAGCGGGGGAGGCTTTCGGGTGCACTGTTGGCGCCCGAAAGATTCGGGCGCCCGGAAAATGTACCCCAATGTGCATTTTTTGGCTTGGATTTCAGCCTATAAATAGGCAGCAGGGGGCCTTTGTGCGGGTTTTTGGCTTTTTCGGGAGCTCCCTCTTCTACAGAGCCATCTTCACTGTGCCCTCCACCACTTGTTGGATTTTCGGGATTTTTGGAGGCCGCAGCATCGACGTTTTGTGCGACGCGGCGCACATCGACGCACCTTGGATTTTTTGCTTTTACCATCGCTCTTCAGTCCGTGAGGCACACCGTATCACACCGATGGAATTTTGAGCCAATTTTTGTGGCAGCGCGTTCATGGGAGGTAAGGCTTCGTTTTCCGTGTTGATCACTTCTCCTAGTTTCGAGTTTTCAGCACTGTTCACGAGGTGTTTCTGTGAACCCTTTTTCTGCTGTGAGGTTTTGGACAGCGTCTTGGTATTTCGGCTATATCTTCGCGCTCGGGCATCGGATTTGGACGCTCAAGTACTCGTTTTGCATCTACGCATCGCAAGGAACGTCCTTGTAATTTTTTTGGATTTTACAGAATTTTCTCGAAGGTAAGAAAATTCCTTTTTTTTCTGGATAGAGTTGTACAGTTTTTGTACTTGGGAATTTCGAGATGGTCACCTTGTGGATTTTGTAACTTGACCTACAAAACTTTGATTGGGACGTGCAGGTACTCGTTTCGAAGGACTCGACGCGACGATCGCAGCTTTATTTTTGTCGGATTTTTCGGAGTCCTTTCTGCAGGTGAAAATTTCACATCTTTGGGACTGTTACCAGCAGTTTGTGTGTACTTGGATATTTTTGGAATAAAGTGTAACCTTGGACCTTATTGTTGTACCCAGGAGAGTTTGCGGGTGTTTCTGAACCCGTTGGAGTTGGGGAAAATTGGAGATATTTGTTCTTGGGTATTTTCAGCTGTTGGACTTTGGACAGTTTAGCACTTTCAGGTCGGTTGCTTCGCCTCCAAAAATAATGGACTATCTACTAATTCTATTATATAGGGAACATACATGCCATGAGATGGATTAGATTGCATGTTAGAGAGAGAGATGCCATCTTTACTGTATTATTGTCGATATCCTGTTGATTCATGTTTCCCTGATCCTGCTTTAGTTAAATTAATTGCTATTGTTGGAACTTGACCTAGCACCCCGTCATATGTTGCATGTGTAACCAGACTAGTAGAAAACCCTCACTTGGGCTAGGTTTATTTATGCTCTAGACATCCACACTTCGTATTCTATTCCTGGACATAGTGTTATCCTCGCCCGGGTAGTGGGCCGAGTGGTCGGGATTTCTCTTAGTGTGGGATGCATGTTACGCTCTTGCTTGGGAGCAGAGTGGAGTCTAGTTGATGTAGTCGGTCTTTTATCTATGGCGGGAGCCGTTTGGGTGAACGGTGGTCCCGGGATGTCTTGTTTCCTTGTTTTATTTGTCGTTACTGTGTTAGTGGCAGTAGTGTACAAGTGATGGTAGGACCTAGAACCCAGACTATTTTTAGACACACATAATTTCCGTAAACTAATGTTTTCCTTCCAAATTTCGAGGGGTCGCCGGAGCCTGTTCTTGTTTGATTTGGGTGAAGGCAATAGCCCTTCGGGGTTTGAAAAATAAAACTTATTTAAACGGATTTTCTTAAAAGAACTAAAAATCTATTAAATTGGGTTTCTCAGATTAAAATAGCTTTCAGTAATAACCGTCATATTTTTATTACAACTTCGTCACCCGAGAGAGTTTGGGTGATCTGGGTTCTAGGGGCATTTTCTGTTTCTGTTTCGGGACGATAGCTACGGGGGCTGTGCCTGGAACCTGTTCTTGTTTGATAGGGTTATAGGTGTTGGTCTCCCGAAACTTTCGGGGCCCTGGTTGGTTTCCTCCGCATGTTTTACCGAGGGAGTTATTTTCCCGAACTGTAAGGGAGTCGAGAACTTCGATAGGCGGAGCCTGGAGTCTGTTCTTGTTTGATTAGGGTTCTAGGCACCGACCTATCGTGGTTTCCGAACCCTTATGGTGTCGGTCTGTGTTGTGTCTATAGTGACCCCGATCCCCGTGTAGCTTCTCCCATGACCCGTGATGTAGAACACCTTTTGTTGGTGTGTTGGACCTGCAACGCGTCAAATGGATGCGTTGGACGGACTCTGTGAGGCTTCGGGATTGAGCCTGCCTTCCGGCTATTTTTGTCAGAATTTAACAAGAATATCAACTTTCACAGACTAGCATGCTAACAATACACTATTCCTATCATGCTTGTTCCTACACATATAGAATTAATGCGCAATCCGAAGATCTTGGAAACGGGCCACCCACCTGAAGAGCTGAACTGTCCAAGTCTCATAGCTGAAAATACCAGGAAATCCAAATCTCCAACTCCAACGGGTCCAGCAATACCCGCAAACTCTCCTGGGTACAACACAAAGTTCACAGTTACACTTAAATTCCCAAAATTAACCACGCACATACACACTGAAAATCAGTCCCAAAGATGCAATTATTTCACCTGCTGAAAGTGCTCTGAAAATTCCGCTAAAAATATCACAGCGATCGTCGCGTCGAGACCTTCGAAACGGGTACCTGCACGCCCAATTCCGAGCCCCGTAGGCCGATTATAAATTCTACAGTACAGGTGTGCAAATACTCACAACCACACAACTGTAAACTCTTGCACAGATAAAAAGGGAATAGTATACCTCCGGGAAGGTCTCGGAAAAATCCAAGAAAAATATGATGATAATCCTCGCGACGAGTAGATGAAAAAAGTGTATAGGCTAGTCTCGATCCGATGCTCGAGCGCGAAGAATAAAATCCGGAAAGGTGCTACTGTCGAGAGAGAAATCCTGTAGCAATGGGGGTTAAAATGTACCAGGAACCCCAAGAAGAGCTTAGATCTGAAGAAAGCAATCAATACGAAAAGCAAAGGCCTACCTCTCGTGGATCCAACGCCATGAAAATCATCCAAAAATACAGTCGGGGAAGCTCTGTAGACGTCACAAACTGAAGTGCGACGAAAATGGGCCTCCAACAGTAAATCATCGCTCTGCGCTACGATGCCGAAGTCGTCGACGCCGCGGCCTCCAAAAATTCCGGGCTTCCTCTGCAAGATGCACAACAAGGTGAGCAACAACTTTGATGGGGCACAATGGCTAAAAAGCTCGGGTAGAACCTTAAAACTGAAGAGGAGGGGTGGTATTTATAGGCTCCACCAAAAAGAAACCAAGAAAAAGCAAAAATGGGCTTTTTGGGCCCATTTTCGGGCGCCCGGCTGATTCGAGCGCCTACAGTGTTGGGCCCGGCCCAACACTGTGCGCGCCCGAATTAACCAGGGGCCGCCACATGGACACAAGCCCCCTCCCCGCGCCCGGTGCACGCGCGCCCGCGAATCACGGAGCACCGCGTGTCCCGACAGCGGGGCGTGGGGCGGCTGCGCCCGGCCAACCGCGGGGCGCCACGTGGCACGCCCTGGTCCATGCGCTAGGCCGCAAGCTCCCGTGGACCGCACACACAGAGCCCGCCAATCACGAGCTGCCACGTGTCCCTCGCGCCGGCCCATGCACCAGCGCCAAGTTTACGTGGACCACACCGCGTGCGCCAGCCAATCCGGTGCTGCCACGTGGCACCAGGCCGGTCCACGCCCTCCCCCATGCACCAAAATGCGCGAAAAATTTTCGGGGGTCCCTTTTTGGGCATCCGGACACCGAAAAAAGGCAAGTAAATAGCCAATTTTCGACGTTTTTTCGCGCTGAATCCAAATATGACCTCGGATTAGCCTAAAGCCCTTTCTAAATTCTGACAAAAATAGCCGGAAGGTAGGCTCAATCCCGAAGCCTCACAGAGTCCGTCCAACGCATCCATTTGACGCGTTGCGGGTCCAACACACCAACAATAGGTGTTCTACTTCACAGGTCATGGGAGAAGCTACACGGGGATCGGGGTCACTACATCCTCCCCCACTAAAAGAAAGTTTCATCCCCGAAACTAAGAAAACAAGACAGACGTACCTCAGCCGGAAGCCTCGAACAAAAAGGGATAGGTATCTCTCATCACTGTCTCAAGATGTCGGCGAACTAATCTGACTTTCTCCTCAGCCTCTAAAAGTAAATCCGGTCCCAAAGTCCTCCTCTCACCCACGTCACTCCAATACAAGGGCGACCGACACTTGCGTCCATACAACGCCTCAAATGGAGCCATCTGAATGCTCGCTTGATAGTTGTTGTTGTACGCAAACTCAACCACTGGTAAGTGTCGGTACCACCCCCATCCAAAATCCATAACGCACGCTCTCAACATATCCTCGAGGGTCTGTATGGTGCGCTCGAACTGACCATCAGTCTGTGGGTGGAAAGCAGTGCTAAACCTGAGCTTGGTCCCCAAGGCTAACTATAGACTCCCCCAAAAGTGTGATACAAACCTCAGGTCCCTATCTGATACAATCGAGGCGTGTACACCATGAAGCCTCACCACCTCGTCCAAATACAACTGTGCCAGACGCTCCAACGACCAAGTCATATGTACAGGCAAGAAATGTGCAGACTTGGTGAGTCTATCCACAATAACCCAAACCGCGTCGGCTCCACTCTGCGCCCTCGGCATTCCAGTAACAAAATCCATAGTAATGTGGTCCCACTTCCACTCGGAAATTGGAAGACTCTGCAACTTGCCAGTAGGAACCCGGTGCTTTGCCTTCACTTGCTGGCAAGTTAAACAATGAGCCACAAATCTTCTAATGTCCCGCTTCATTCCGGACCACCAAAAATGTGCCTTGAGGTCCTTATACATCTTAGTACTACCAGGATGAATGGTATAAGGTGTATAATGGGCCTCTCTCAAAATTTGGTCTCTGATCTCAGGATCCATAGGCACACACACTCGGTCCCTGTACCGCAGTACTCCCGAGCTATCCACTGCAAAATCCCCTAACTGATCTGCCTGTAACTGTGATCTAATCCTCGCCAAGTGGGGGTCCTCACTCTGTGTCCCCCAGATCCTGTCCAACAGAGTAGGTTACAAAACCATAGACATAAGTCTAGCAGAGACCCCAGGGGATACCACCTCAATCTGTAGTCGCCTCATCTGCTCAACAAGCGGTGCCTGCTGTGCGATCAACATGCTCAAACTCCGCACAGACCTCCGACTCAAAGTATTTGCTACAACATTGGCCTTGCCGGGATGATAAAGGATGCTCACATCATAGTCCTTTAGTAATTCCAACCACCGGCGTTGCCTCAAATTCAGCTCCTTTTGAGTGAACAAGTACTTCAAACTCTTATGATCCGTGTAAATCTCGCAGTGCTCACCGTAGAGGTAATGCCGCCACAGCTTCAACGCGAACACCACAGCTGTAAGCTCCAAATCATGAGTAGGGTAATTCTTCTCATAATCCTTTAATTGCCGTGAAGCATAAGCAATTACCCTACCATGCTGCATCAAAACACATCCCAATCCGCTGTGAGAGGCGTCACTATAAATCACGAATCCATCTCCCATCACTGGCAATGCAAGAACAGGTGCTGAAATCAATCTCCTCTTCAGCTCCTCAAAACTCTGCTGGCACTGCTCAGTCCAAACAAACCTCGTCCCCTTCCTAGTCAAACTGGTCAGGGGAGTAGAGAGCTTCGCAAAGCCCTCTACAAACCGACGGTAATAGCCTGCCAAGCCCAGAAAGCTCCGAACCTCTGTAACCGTCGTCGGTCTCGGCCAATCCCGAACAACATCAATCTTCGTCGGGTCAACTGCCACTCCTGCGGCTGATACAATATGGCCCAAAATGCAACCTCCCGATGACAAAACTCGCACTTTTTAAGCTTGGCATAAAACTTCTTCTCTCGCAGAAGCTGCAGCACTATCCTCAAGTGCTCCTCATGCTCCACATCACTCCGGGAGTAAATCAAAATATCATCTATGAATACAACCACAAACAGGTCCAAGTACGGCTGGAATACCCGGTTCATCAAATCCATAAATGCAGCAGGGGCATTAGTCAAACCAAAAGGCATAACTGTGAACTCATAATGCCCGTACCGGGATCTGAAAGCCGTCTTGGGAATGTCCTCGGCCCTCACCCTCAGCTGGTGGTAACCTGACTGAAGATCAATCTTCGAGAATACTGACGCTCCCTGCAACTAATCGAACAAATCATCTATCCGTGGTAGGGGATACTTGTTCCGGATGGTCACTTTATTCAACTCCCTGTAATCCACACACAATCGAAGCGACCCATCCTTCTTCTTCACAAATAATACAGGCGCTCCGCACGGAGAAACACTGGGCCTAACAAAAGCCCCTGTCCATCAGATCCTGAAGTTGGGACTTCAATTCCCTCAACTCGGCAGGTGCCATTCTATAAGGTGCCTTTGAGATTGGTGCGGTTCCTGGAACCACATCAATCACAAACTCTATCTCCCTCTCTGGCGGCATAGTCGTCAACTCTGGGGGAAACACATCTGGGAACTCGCGGACAACATGAATTTCCTCGAGCCCCAGTGCCGCCGTAGGCACCTCCACAATCGTCGCCAAGAAAGCGGTACAGCCTCTGCTCATCATCCGCCTAGCCCTCGCCGAAGAAATCATCACTGCAAACAAGGAGCTCTGATAGCCTCTGTAAACAAACTCCTCCTGTCCCGGCTCGCGGAGGGTCACCGTCCTCTCTCTGCAGTCTATGGTAGCAAAATACCGCGACAACCAATCCATGCCAAGTACAACATCGAAATCCTGGAGCTGCCGCAAGACAAGCAAGTCTGCCGGCAAAATCCAGGATCCCAACTACACAGGGCAAACCCTATAATACTCCTCGACATGCAAGACATGATCTGGAATCTGAACCTCTAATGCATGCGATAAGGAAACTACCTCTATACCATGTAGGGATGCAAATGCTCTACTGATGAATGAATGCGATGCACCGGTATCAAAAAGAGCACGAGTACGAACTGCAGAAATCAAAATAATACCTACGATGACATGCTCTGTTGCTGTAGCATCCTCAACCTGAGCGGCATAGACTCGCCCGCTCGGCGCTGGGGGACGTCGCTCTGGCTGTCGCGAGGACGATGAAGCAAGATCTGGCCTACCGTAGGCCGCAGAAGGTCCTGCCGACTGATGAGGAACAGAAGGTGCTGAAGCTGAGGAAGGAGCTGGATGACCTGCTCTGGGGCACGAACTCTGAAAGTGACCGGTCTGCCCGCAACGGAACAACGGCCCTGCCTCTGAGGGCACCGGATCGGTGAGTGCGGTCCTCCACAAATGACACATCGGTAAGGGCGTGGCTACCGCGAGGTCTGCTGCTGCTGAGACTGACGAGATGCTCCTGATCTCCGCCGCCCCTGATACCCACGACCCTAAGAGTGGAAACGTGGAGGTCTCGGGGGTCCCTGTCGACTCGACTGCCCCTCCTCCATCGGTGCTGGGCGCTTCGCCCCCGGAACGACTGCGGGGGCTGGAGCCACCTCCTCCATCACTGCCTCTGCTCGCTCTACAAAGAGTGCCTGCTCCATCGAGGCCTCCAGAGTCTGCAATCGAAGTGAGCGAACAAACTGATAGATGTCCCGGCGCAACCCTTGCTCAAACATATATATCCGGTGAGCCTCATCCCTGGCCACGTGAGGCACACAAGCCAACAGTTGATTAAAATCAGCTATGTACAAATGCACGGGCCGATCTCCCTGGCGGAGATTCTTCAGCTGCTCCTCCATTCTCTGACGAACACTCTCTGGGAAGAAAGCCCCTAGAAGAAGACTGCGGAACTCCGCCCAAGTGAGAAGCTGCGTCCCAGGTGGACCAGCAGGTCGCACACGCCACCACCAAGCCTCGGCGTTGCGCTCCAAGAAGTTTGTAGCCAAGAGGACCCGAAATCGCTCCTCAATGAACAACTCTCAAAGTGTCGCTCCATAGCCGTGATCCAAGACTCAGCCTCCCACGACTCTGCACTCAGTCCAGAAAAATGAGGTGGATCGAAATGGCAGAACCTCATCAACAGATGCACCACCTCACGCTGCACAGCTGAAGTCAAAGATCCCGTCGACCGAGACGGTGGTCTGCTAGAAACCGGCTCAACAGGAACTGTCGGTGCTGTATGAACAACAGGGGGCGCCACAACTGGCGAAGAAGGCACAGGCGAACTCTCTGGGGGTGCTACAACCGGCTGCGCCCTCTGCTCCATCATGAGCATCAACCGACCCAAGGCCTCCTCCTGGCACTGTGATGTCTCCTCCTGACGCCGAACAGCCTCAAACAACTGTGCCATCTAGGCACGAAGCTCCTGAACCTCTCTCTGCTATCCCTGCCCCGAGTCCTTCTGCTCGGGCTCAGAGGAAGAAGGCTGCGAACGCGTCGACATCGTGCGTCGCGGAGGCATCACACACCAGAGGAACATAACGAACAATCAGAACCCAAATCAACTCTCGACCCAATCTAGCGAAAGTCAAAAGGCATGTCCCCCTTCCCATAGTACTATGTTGTCTGTAGCCAACATAGTTGCCACCGAAGGAAGACATGTCAATCACTCATCCCAATCCGCTCGGGAGAGTTAGAAACCCAATCGGGACTCTCGCTAAAAATTGTGGCTCTCACGTGAGTCATCCTAGGGTCCAACCACAAGCCTAGGGTTTCTAAGTCCTCAATGACCTACATCCTAGGCTCTGATACCACTCTAATCTGTCACGCCCCAAGGTCGAAACTGCGACCCGGGCTCGCCAACAGATCCGCCGCCCATACGGGAAGCCCCGTATAGACGTAGCGACTAACCTGCAAAAGATCATCTACACTAGCAGATATCAGAGCTGAAAAGTAAAAACTGAAATAAAAATAAGTACAACTCCCAAAAATACAACAAAGTCCTCACCAAAATACATAAGTCTCTCTCTGCAGTAAAGGAAAGGTACAACTCGATACCTCACTACAAGGGTCGCTCAACATATCACTCACAAAAACTGGTAAGGGGTACATCTACTATCTCTCAGAGGATGACTGGAAGGGATCTATCTCGCGACTCCCTTACCTCGGTCTGAAGGAGTAGGATCAGCAACTGGAGCAGCAGGAACCGGAGCAGAAGTCCCTGGGGAAAAGACACCACGACGGGTTTGAGAACTACATCCCACAGTAGTTCTCAGTGGGTGCCGCCAACAAGCCCGACGGTCTGCCCACTAAGTCTACTAGAGGCATAAAGTAACATATGCAGTGCTGTAAGGGAAAAGCTGGAAAAGTAAACTCTACAGCTACTATGCCTCTATCTAGATGCTCAAAGAGTGGAACAGAAAGAACATGATGCCACAACTAGCCCTCAACTCAGATCACCCAATCTAAACTGACTGCCTCATCGGGTCCAGTCAAACCTGCGCCTACCTACTGCCGTTACATCCCGGAGGACCGGACTTACGTAGGGCGCCCGTGACTGCCAAAACTGGCCCAGCCAGAGGGACGGTGTCGATGACTGCCAAAACTGGCCCAGCCAGAGGGACTGCATCGACAAGTCGCAATAGAAGTATCGGGCCCAACTCCGGAGTGGCACTCGAGAGGCGCGACCCCACCGAGTAAAGTATCCGCGCATCTCTGTCGAGCTCAAATGTGGCTCATGCAGGCTATGATCCAAATCCTCGATCAACAAGATCGGCTGTAACCAACAAAACACTGTCTCACTCACAGGCTGGAAAACTACACAGCCGAGACTCACTGTCACTCAGACGGCTCCCAAAGAACCCTGATCTACAGACTGCTATCAGACTCCACTCGGTCCCCAGACACGAGTGTAAATGCATCCCACAACAATCCGACCTCTCGGCCCACTACCCGGGCGAGGAAAACTCTAAGTTCAGAGTGAAATATAGAACAGCGATGTGGGGATGTCTAGAGAAGTAAAAACCTAGCCCAAATTGAAGTTTTCTACAGTCTGCCTGAACATGCTGCATATGGCGGGGGTGCTAGGTCAAGTTCCAAGATACCAATAAATAACAAGTTGTAGGAAACAATGCATAATGACCGTTGTGGGTGGAGTGTAGCTCCCCACAAGGTCGGCTAAGGCTAGCAAGACAAGTCTCACATCGCCTGGTGCTTGTGAGTGTCTTTGAGCCTGACGAGAACGTCAGGGCTTAAAGGGGAATGTATATTAGTCCTATATATAAATGATATAATAGGACTAATTCTCTTAACCCGGCTATAGCATTTTGGGTGGTAGCAAGACCCAAGAGGTTAAGAGAGTTAAGCGTGTTAGAGCTAGAGTAGTTCTAGGATGGGTGACCTCCTGGGAAGTTGGGGCGTCATAGTTGGTATCAGAGACATTCACCAACCGAAAATGTGAGATAAGTCTTGGCTGAGCCAAGGTTATATAGAGGGTAGAGCGAGGCTCCCCGGCTAATGACCGTTGTGGGTGGAGTGTAGCTCCCCACAAGGTCGGCTAAGGCTAGCGAGACAAGTCTCACATCGCCTGGTGCTTGTGAGTGTCTTTGAGCCTGACGAGAACGTCAGGGCTTAAAGGGGAATGTATATTAGTCCTATATATAAATGATATAATAGGACTAATTCTCTTAACCCGGCTATAGCATTTTGGGTGGTAGCAACACCCAAGAGGTTAAGAGAGTTAAGCGTGCTAGAGCTAGAGTAGTTCTAGGATGGGTGACCTCCTGGGAAGTTGGGGCGTCACAGTGTCGTTGTGGGTTGGTGTTCCGTTGTGGGGAGCCGTTGGGTTGACGGCAGTCCTAGCTGTTGGATATTTCCAGCTAGTGAGTTAGAGATGTGATGTTGGTTATTGTCGATCTTGTTGATCGTGGATTTGGACTATAGCCTACATGAGCCATATTGAGCTCGATAGAGATGCGCTGATACTTTCCTCGGTGGGGTCGCGCCCCTCGAGTGCCACTCCGGAGTTGGGCCTGTTACTTTGCTATCGCGACTTGTCGACGCAGTCCCTCTGGCTGGGCCAGTTTTGGCAGTCACGGACGCCCTACGGTAGACCCGTCCTTTTGTGGATGTGCGGCAGTAGGTGGGCGCAGGTTTGACTGGACCCTATGTGGCAGTCACTGTGATTGGGTTGATTGAGTATACTGAGTTTGAGTCGATGCATCATTTTCATCTGCATCACCCTTTGAGCATATTAGATAGAGGCATGGTAGCTGTAGAGTTATTTTCAACTTTCCTTTCTTCAGTTTTTTGTTATCTTATGCCTCTAGTAGACTTAGTGTGCAGACCGTCGGGATTGGTGGCGGTACCCACTGAGAACTACTGTGGGATGTAGTTCTCACACCCGCTGTGGTGTATTTTTCCCCAGGAACCCCTTCTCCAGTTCCTGTTGCTCCTGTTGCTGATCCTTCAGACCAAGGAGAGGGAGTCGCGAGCTAGTTCCCTACCCGTCTTTGGAGTATAGCGGTGCCCCCTTTCTGGAGATTTGTAGTACAGTCAGTAGATTAGTTTTATTTCCACTTTTGAGAGACTATTGTATTGTGAGGATTTGACTTGTACTAAGAGCCTGTACACTGATGTATTATTTCTGTTTATTTGGAGTGTTGTATTAGAGGATTTTGTTTATGATCGTATTTGGGAGATCGATATTGTATCTTTATTTTCAGTTGCACAGTGATTGGATTTTAGTTTTTCAGTAGTTTTCTTTTCAGCTCTGATATTTGTATGTCTTTAGTATTATCTTTTGCAGGTTATACGCTTCGCCTATGCGGGGTTTTGTATAGGCGACGGATCTGTTGGCGAGCTTGGGTCGCAGTTTCGACCCCAGGGCGTGACAGTGCCGGTCCGACGGATCGGTATAATGGCAAGGGTTGCCACCGTAGGGTCGCGCATTAGTCACCAAGATCGGTGAACCGTTATTGCGATGCCTCAACCCAGTTGGGAGAGGTGCACAAGAGCTATAGGTGTGCTTAAGCAAATCACTTAACACTGTGGATTTTGCGAGTTAGCGTGGGGGCGTAGGACACCCAACCGTTTGGGTGCACATGGAGCACAAATACTGTTCAGCCAGAGAGAGCTGGTAAGTTGGCACCTTAGCTTTTGCTAAGCGTGACAGGAGACGATAAAGAGATCGGGTCGTAGATAGACGACTAGCCAGTGGGTTTTGATCGGTGGAGCGTAGTAGTCGCGTGACGACCATTAGTTGGTTCGCTGTGGGATGATCCGCGCCTGGACCATGTATGAGGACTGTGGAGCCTGTAGCCATGTGGGCAGGCGAAGCCGGCTGTGAGAGACAACGGCCCGAGGCCTAAGGGCGGGGCATGATAGAGATTTGGTCGAGGTGGTAGTCCGAGCGATGACCCGAGAATGTGGAAAGCCACGTGTGAGCCTGGAGGCTGTAGTACACTAAGAGTGTGGACGCCACAAGCCATAGGGCTGGTGATGATTGGGTCTGCGTGCTATGAGAGCCGTTGCACAGTGTCAGGAGAGTGGTTGTGTCACGCCATAGGTGTAAACCAGAACCCGGGCCCGTCTACAAATCCGTCGTGCACATAGAATTTCTCGTGTACACGAAGCGCTGGTAACCTGCTCAGATATAAGAAATAATAATAAAAGAGCATAAAAAACAGAGCTGAACTAAAACTAATACATCTCAAACTGAAGCTGGAAATAAAACAAAGTATAATTGTAAATAAAATACAGGTGTCTCTGTCACGCCCCGGGGTCGAAACTACGACCCGGGCTCGCCAACAGATCCGCCACCTATGCCAAACCCGCATAGGCGAAGCGTCCTACCTGCAAGAAAAGTACTACAGCTAACAGATATCAGAGCTATAAATAAAAATCTGCTGTATAACTAAAATCAATCACTGTACAACTGGAAGTAATACAACAATGTCCGCCTCCCAAAGAGAATAATACTAATACAATATCCTCAAATACAAGCTCTGAACCCAACCGGGAGGTAACTCCAATAAATACATCAGTGTACAGTCTCTCAATACATAATATATCCTCACTACATCAGTCTCTCAAAAGAGGAAAAAATAAAATAACTAATCTACTGAAGATCTCCACTGAAGGGTACCGCTACTCTCCAACGACGGGTAGGGATCTAGCACGCGACTCCCTCGCCTCGAACAACCACCGCAGAATCCGCAACACCCGCTAAGACTCTGCAAAACAAGGGAGAGGAAGGAAAAAGGAGGGGGAAGACCCCCAAAGGGGTGTGAGAACTACACCAAAAAGGGAGTTCTCAGTGGGTACCACCGCCAGACCTGACGGTCTGCCCACTAAGTCCTCAAGATACGTAAAATAAGCAAAGCCGTAAGGACTGAAATAAGAAAACTGGAGACTCTCAACAGCTACCATGTCTCTATCTAAATGCTCAAAAGGGGAGAACCAAATAATGGTATGCAACCACCAGCACATGAAGTGCACAATCGACCCAATCGAGCTGACTGCCACACCTGGTCCAGTCAAACCTGCGCCCACCTACAACCACATCCCGCTGACGGGCAGGAATTACGTAGGGAGTCCAAACGGACTAACTCGCTACCGAGTAGTGGCTCATGCAGGCTATAGTCAAAATCCACGCTCTCTCTCAGAACGGATAAACTCAAGATCACCAAGCCTCTCGCACAACGGTCAACAACTCACAAAGACCTCGGGACCACAGTCCCCAAATGGATCCCAACAACACTAGCACTGATCTAAACATGGCTACTAGACCCCACTCGGTCCCCCTGACACGAGTTCAACAATAAGGCAAATATCTGTAATAAACCCAATCCAAAGTGCCACCAGTAAAACTGGTATTGCCTGCTCAGCGGAATCTGCACACATGGCTCGAAACCGCGGGACCGGCCCGCACGGCTCGTATCCCAAAAAGTATCAGACCGGCACACATGGCTGGGTCCGAAAAGCCTACCTCCGGAGTGGCGCTCGAGGGGAGCGACCCACACGAGCAAAGTATTTCAGTAACAAGTATCCCAGTAACAAGTATCTCTGTATAGCAGGACTTGATCACAATCTGATCAAAGTGGGAAAACTCAACCACCAAAGAAAGACCCGACCTCAATCGGATGCAACTAAACGATAAGTGGGAAACTCCATCCACTAGAGAAAACTGATACCCAATCTGGTTCATAGATAAGCATCCGGTCAACCGCCCAATATCCGCGGTTGCCGCAAAGCCCCACAACTAATCCAACCTGTCCCAGACACAAAGTCCCGACTACACTACCCAGACCCCTGCTCGAACCCGAGCAACACTGACCACCTGACTAACAAGAAGGAGAAAGGAAAAGTATGGTTTCTCCTAAGTCAAGTTCCAATAAGTAGTGTAGCAATAAAAGGTGGCCTAACTATATGTCCCAAACAAACATGCTTTTGTCCTCAGAAACGATAAAAGTGGGTGAAACATGTAATAGCAAAGCATGCTAAAAAGTCCCTACTATGCTGTACTAATCTCACACAAGTAGGCTAATGAATAAACATGTACAAGAACCACATAATCTAGGCCATTCCTTGCTTACCTCTCGCTCATATCGGTTGTACAACAAATATGCCTGTCATCAATCATAGAGGGGTGACATCCCCACAAGTGCACTTATATTCGCCATAACATAAACACCTTATACAGTTACCACTATTAAGCTTTCCCACATGAAGTGCTTAAACCAAGGCAAACCTAAAGTCGGTGAAGAGTGTAGACGCTCACAGTCCAAAATCTGCTAAAGCTGCACCCTCGGTACATGTCGCGCAAGCCTCGGCTCCAGTCAGCTGAAAATACCCGGAATCCACTATCTCCAATTCCAACAGGTTTAGAAACACTCGCGAACCCTCCTGGGGACAACAAAAGGTCCAAGGTTACAGTTTATTCCCCAAAATATCCAAGTATATACAACATCAGAAAACAGCCCCGAAGATGTGCAGTTTTCACCTGCAGAACGGATTCTGAAAAATCCAACAAAATTGCTTTCGCGTTCCTCGCGTCGATACCTTCGAAACGAGTACCTGCACGTCAAATTCCGAGCCCCGTAGGCCGAGTTACAAATTCCACAACACAGGGCGCTCACAAACACACAACCACACATCTGTATTTCCATGCACAGATAAAGGGCGAAAAATATACCTTCGGGCAAGCCTTAGAAAAATCCAATAAAAATACTGTGACAATCCTCGCGTCGAGTAGATGAAAAAAGTGTACAAGCACATCGCAATCCGATGCCCGGTTGCGGAGATAAAAATCCGGGAAGGTATCGCTGTCCAGAAAATCCATTAGAAAAACCGTGTCACAGTAAACTCGGAAAAACACCTCGAAAAGCTCGAAATGAGGGAAAGCAGGAAATAACAAGATCATAGCTCTGTCTGTTGCCGATCCAACGGCGCAAGAATCGCCTGAAACGGAGGTCGGAGTAGGCCGGGGGAGCTCGCGCACCGAAACGCGACGAAGGGGAACCCAAATGGACGAGCGTCGCGCCGCGCCGAAGAAAATAAGAACCTCGATGTACGTGCCACCAAAAATCCTAGAAGTCCTCCAGACGATGAAGAACACGAAGGGGAACATCTTTGCTGAAGACACCTTAGCGAGGGAAGGCTCAGAAATGCGGCAAAAGGGGTGAAGAAGGAGGCTCGCATCCTTTAAATAGGCTGCCTGAAACAATTCGGAAAATGCCGAACGTGTCCCGATTTCCGGGCGCAAGGGACTTTCGGGCGCGTACTGTAGCAGCCCGAATCTCCCCTGGGCGCGCACTGTAGCAGCCCGAATCTCCCCTGGGCCTCCACGTCGCCCGCCAAACAGGCGACAGCAACGCCCGGCGCTCACAACGCGACACGTGGCGCCCCCAGACGCCGACACGTGGCTGCCCACGCGCGGGAACAGCGCGTCAACGCGCCCACGTGCGCCCTGCGCCCGCCGCCTGCGCCTCTGCACGCACGCTTCCCGAGGCGCTCCCCAGCCAGCTTCGTGGACCGAGCGTGCTACACCGCACCAACCACACGCCGCCACGTGCCACCCTCCGGTCCACCGTACACCGCGCTTTTCCCGTGGACCGCGCCCCCTGCGCCGGCCCAACCGGGATCCGCCACGTGGCCCGCGCCCGGTGCACGCCTCCGCGGTGGACCGGGCACCTGCCCGCGCCTGCACCGCCGCGCTCCGCCGCTGCCCGCCGCCACACGCCGCCGCCGTCGATGCCGGAACAGTACCATGAAGCCTCAAAAATTGCGCGCGTCATCCGGGCTCCGTAAAATACAAGTGAATAGTCCATTTTCATCGTTTTCGCGCACTGAATCCAAATCCGAAGTCCATTTTGCCAAGTTCCAACTCTAAAAATTATCGAAGGCATCCGGAAAGGTGTTCCTTGGTCCAAGCCTCGCACTGAGTCCAATTTTAATATCCATTGCGCGCAAAACCACTTCTAAGCATTCGACGGGGCCATCTGATCACCCACGTGATCCATTTAAGCCCGAAGTCCCCTAGTTGTGTCCAAATTGTGCACAAACCCCGCCGACGCGCCACATAGGCCTCCAGAAGCTGTAGATGCAACAGTGCTCCATAAGTGGGAATTTCGGGTCTTCACAGTCTCTCCCAGTTCACCAAATGAATACAACCAGCTGGGTAAAGCCAGACACAAGATAAAAGTACAACTATCTGAGAAGATAAGGGTACAACTAAAAGTACAAATACACTCGCGGTCGGGGTAGACGATCTATCTAATCCGCAATCCTCTTACCTCGATCCACCGCTGATGGCCCAGCAACTCCCATAGGGGACTCTGCAAAACAAAGGGGGGGGAAAGAAAAAGGTACAATGGGGGTAAGAACTACTATAAAACCAGTAGGCTCCCCTAGTGGGTTAAGCCTCAAACTCTGACGTGCCCACTAGGTCTACCAGAGGCAAAATGGGAAAGAAAGGTGGTAGGCTATAAATAAAATGTCGATAGAAGAAGCTACCACTACTATGCCTCTAAATGCAGTGCCAGAAAGAGTAACTATATGAATGCATCGGTGAATGTGCCTGCCTGAATAAACCTAATCAATGGACCAGTAAAAACCGGTACTGCCTGCTCTGCCGGCCGCATCGGGTATGCTACTGACGCATAACACCGACGGGAAGAAAGAGTATAAAGAACTCAAGCCTGCCTATCGCACACTCCGGAGTGGCACTCGAGGGGAGCGACCCACGCGAGTAAAGTATCTCTGTCACAAGTATCATAATATAGCAGGACTGGATCACGACTCAGATCAAAGTGAGAAAATCCATCCACTAAGGAAAACCCGATCCCCCCCAATCTGATGCACAAGTAAAAGTCCAGTCAACCGCCCAATGTCCGCGGTCGCCGCAATACCCGACTAACAAGTCTAACCTGTCACAAATCCCAAGATCCTACCTACACTATCCCAATCCATGCTCGAACCCGAGCAGCAAGTACCCCTGAGTCTAAAATAAAAGGAGAAAAGTGAAAACATGTTTTTTCCTAAGTCAAATCCCAATATGATAGTGTAGCAGTAAATAGTAGCCTATCTAGATGTCCATACAAGCATGCAAATGTCCTCATCTAGAATAGAAGGAAAAACGTCCAACAGTTCTCTCACATGTAATAAATCGTAATGTCCCAATATACTAATCTATTTCACATGAATAGTTATGACATAGCAACGAGATCCAACAATAATGTCCCAATGTGATAATCCCTTTTTGCATAACCACTAAGTACTAACATACATCTGATCGCGATGTTCCAATAAATTAATCAATTCAATAATGGAGGTTATGTCATCATTATCATATCCAAATACTAATGTCTCAATCACAAGGATAGGCCACCAGTTATATAGTCCAATTAATCATGCAAGGTTACCCAAGATGCTATTTAGCATTCCAAACCTAAGGGGTTATTCTGACAGTCCTAGTGAGCACATCGAAATAGAGGGATACAACAACCACCCACCTCGAACGCGAAATCCACAACTGTAAAAGTCCCCCCGCTGTCCAACACACTGCAAAACACCCAAATTTGCAAACCACTGCAAAAAGTATTGCACTCAGCATAACCGGTAACAGTTCCAAAAACAACACTTGCTGTTTGCAAAAATAGCACAGAAAACAAGGGATTTCAACTCTGCGCAGTGCTCAACAAAAACCAGAAAAATCACCATTGCGTTCCTCGCGACGAGTAGATGAAAATTGAGTATTTATACGCTCCGATCCGATGCCTGTAAGTCAAGATACAAAATCGACAAGCCTCCGCTGTCCAAAATGTATCCACAGAAAAAATAGGGTCACAAGATGCCTCGGGAACACCACCTAAAATCCAAAATGGTTGAAAGTGATCAACATGAAGATCGAAGGCCTACCTCGTAGGATCACAACGCCACAAGAAACACCCAAAACAGACCTCGGGGTAGAGCAGGAGAGTTCTCGGACCGAAACGCGACGGAAAAGGTCGCCGAAGAAGAAACATCGCAGTGCGTCGAGTCGCAGAAAACCGTCGATGCCGTGGCCTCCAAAAATTCCAGGAATTCTTCACAAGCTGGAGCACAGGGAGAATAACAATATTGCTTAAGGTCTCTTTCGCAGATGAGGTCGGTAAAAGCCTCCAAAAGCAAAGCTAATGGCCAATTTATAGCGTACAAAGGGGGGGGGGAATACCACTTTGGGGTACGATTTCGGGCGCCCGGAACATCCGGGCGCCGAATAGGAAATAGCCCTGGCTGCGCCCGAATTCATCCGGGCGCGCCACGTGGCCTTTCCCACGCCACAGCGATGCGCGGCCAACCAGGCCGTGCCACGCGACACCCCCCACGCGTACGGGTGGTTGGCGCCAGCCAACCACCGCGCGACGCGTGGCAAGCCCACGACGCCCCCACCTGCCCGCGCGGTACGGCCACCTGCCCGCCTACCCTGCCCAGGTCCGTGCGCCGCGCCGCGTGGACCATCCAACCCGGGGCCGCCACGTGGCGCCGCCCCGGTCCATGCACCGCCGCACGAAATCCGTGGACCGCGCATCAGGAACTGGCCAACCAGGGACTGCCACGTGTCACCCTGCCAGTCCACAGCCTCCCCCATGCACCCGAATCCACTGTAAACTTTCGGGAGCCTTTTTTTAGCATCCGGACTCAGAAAAATACAAGCAAATAGCCGTTTTAAAGTATTTTTCTGCGTTGAATCCAAATCCGACCTCTGTTTGGCCCGAAACCTTTTCTAAACTTCGGCAAAAATAGCCGAGTGTCTATCAAGATCCCGATACCACACTGGTCCATTTAAGACATCCCTTTGATGCATTATGGGCCCAACACACCAATAATATGTGTTTCACAATGTGGATTCACGAAAAAAGCTACATGGGGATCCGGACCACTACATCCTCCCCCACTAAAAGAAGTTTCGTCCTCGAAACAAAAGTCATACCTCAAGCCGGGGCCTCGAATAGATAGGGGTAGGCATCCATCATCGTCGACTCAAGCTCCCAGGTAGCCTCGCGTTCGCCATGATTATTCCACAAGATCTTCACATAAGGGATGGCCCGACTGCGCAATTCTCTCACCTCTCGATCCAGAACCCGCAGTGGCCACTCCTCGTATCTCATGTCCTCGCTGATCTCCAGTGGGGTGAAGTCGATGACGTGCGACGGGTCGAAGACATACCTCCTCAAAGTAGAGACGTGGAACACATCATGTACACCGGCAAGCCTGGGGGGAAGTGCAAGCCTGTAGGCAACTGGCCCGATACGCTCCAATACCTCGAAGGGTCCAATATAACGGGGGCTAAGCTTCCCACGAATGCCAAATCTCCCTATCCCCTTAGACGGCGAGACCTTCAGAAAAACATGATCTCCAACCTGAAACTCTAGGTCTCGTTGCCGTACATCGGCATAACTCCTCTGTCTGCTCTGGGCGGTCTGAAGATGCTGCCTTATCACTCTGACCTTCTCCTCTGCCTCACGCAATAACTCTGGCCCCAATGTCCGTCTCTCCCCCACCTCACTCCACTAAAGGGGTGATCGACACTTGCATCCATACAATGCTTCAAACGGAGCCATCTGAATGCTGGCTTGAAAGCTATTATTGTACGAAAACTCTGCCAGTGATAAAGGTCAAGTCCATCCCCCGCCTAAATCCAATGCGCATGTAGTGGTCCAGGACCCCATGCAGTCTTTCCCCGTGAATCCAATGTGTAAAACACCGGTTGATGGTGTGTCTGGTCCATAGTGTATCAAAAGGATATCACAGATGGACCCAGTGAGGTATTTATTACTGGATTGTCCTTCGGCTGCATTTACCGAATTTTAGAAAAGGCTTTGGGCCAAACAGAGGTTGGATTTGGATTCAGCGCGGAAAAACGCCTGAAAACGGCTATTTGCTTGTTTATTTCTGAGTCCAGATGCCCAAAAACGGACTCCTGTAAGTTTTTGTGATTTTTGGTGCAGGGGGGGGACCGTGGACCGCCGGCGTGCCACGTGGCGGCCCTTGATTGCCCGGTTTGCAGCGCTCGGTCCACAGAGCGGCGCGGAGGGGTGCATAGGCCCAGCGCAGGACACGTGGTAGGCGCGGGTTGGCCGGCTCTTAGCGCGTGGTCCACGAAGCTTGCGCGGCGGTGCATGGACCAGGCGGGGGGACACGTGTCACCACCTGGTTGGTCGGTGCACGCGGCGCGGTCCACGGAACCCAAAAGTGGGTGCGTGGACCGGGTGTACGGGACACGTGGCGGCTTGCGATTGGCGGGCTCACGAGGCGCGGCGCACGGGGGCGCGGGCGGTGCCTCGGGGCGCGTGCGTGGCAGGCGATCAGGCGGCGCCTGCCCGCACGAGCGACCCGTGACACGGGTGGGCACGTGGCGCCCGGCTATTCGCGGGCGCCACCTACCCGGTTGACCGGGCGGTGCCACGTGTCGACACCAGGCGCGCCCCGCACAGCTGTTTGCTGTGCGGGACACGCGTCCGTTTCCTGGGTAGCCACGTGGCTGCGGTTGGCGCGCCCCGCACAGCTGTTTGCTGTGCAGGACACGTGTCGGCCTAGGGAAGATTCGGGCGCGGTCGGGCAGGAGGCCGTCCGACCCCCTGGCAGATTCGGGCGCCCGAAAGTTTGGCCCGAATCCGCCAAGCCTTACTTGGCGGGCTGGGCCTATAAATAGGCCCCCTTGGGGCACTGTTTTGCCTTTTCTGGGCATTTTCTCACTGTAGAGCCTTCTGAGTTTTTCTTCACCACACAGAGCAGCATGCACCTGAGGATTCCTGGGTTTTTTTGTGGCACGCATTTCAAGGTTTTCATTTTTACGGCATGGCGCGACGCTCGTTCATTTGTGACATCCTTCATCGCGTTTCTGTACGAGGACTCCCCCTGCTTACTCCGACCACCGTTTTCGTCGATTCTTGCGCCGTTGGATTCACGACAGGTAGGGCTACGAATTTCGTGTTTTGAGCTCCCCCTCTTTTCGAGTTTATCTTGGAGTTTCCCGAGCTTTCTTTTGACCCTTTTTCTTGGGTGGAGTTTTGGACAGCGCCACAGTGTTTCGGCAATAACTTTGCGCTCGGGCATCGGATGGAGGCGTCCCTATAGTCGTTTTGCATCTACACATCGCAAGGAACGTCCTCGAATTTTCCCAGATTTTTCTGAGTTTTCCTGAAGGTAAAGAAATCCCACTTTTCTGGGCGGAGTTGTACAGTTTTTTTTCTTGGAAATTCCGAGATGGTCACCTTGTGGATTTTGTAACTTGACCTACAAAACTCGGATTGGGATGTGCAGGTACTCGTTTCGATCGGCTCGTCGCGACGTACGCAACAGTATTTTTGTTTCGAATTTTTGGAGCCCATCCTATCGGTGAAAACTGAGCTTCTTCTTGACTGTAATTCTGGACAGCTTGTAATTGGGGACGTGTGTTTATTTGTGCTTTTCGGGGTATTTTTACAGTTATTGCGGCGGACAATCTCTTTTGGCAGAGGACACTGTTGGACTTGGATTTAGCGATCGAGGTGGGTGTTGTTGCTGTTAGTTGTATGCCCCAAAAGCCTATCAGGCTGACGCATTTTATTATATGGAACATATTTGTACTTGATCTTTATTATAATTTGGGCATTTTATGCCATTCATGTTTGATGTGTCCATGAATCGTCCTTTGATTTAATGAGATGATAATGTATATTCTTAAGAGTTAAGAATTTGAGAAACATATTATTAGTGATTAAGTCATGAATGCTCTCAATCGGAGGATCATCATGGGGACGATGATTGATCCGGCAAGATTGATGTATGTGTCGCTCTCTTTTAGGATGACGAGTCTCAAGTCATTAGTGTGGGGACACTGGAGCGAACATGCAGGTGGTTGTTATAGAACAAGGGCACTGAGCGTGACCAATTACGATTAGTTACTTGGATGTCTACTCTTTCGTCAGTAACTGATTCGATGTTGCAGTGGTACAACTGATCCTTAGACCTGCGACACCACGGCCATTCAATATGAGGCTGCTGTAGTTTGACTATGCAAACTCTGATCCTAGTCACGGGTCTTAGTAGTATATGTTGGGTGCAGTCGGTTCATATTAGGAATGGGTGTTTGTTTACAGGGGATCTATCGCTCTCGGTAGAGAGATAATTAGTCCTATGCTATTTGTAAGGCAAAGCTCAGAAATCCTCGGCCGGGGTAATATGGTTCATGGAAAGGTGTTTCCAAGAGTAACCATATGAGCTTGTGTCCTATCAAATTTGTCATATAACGGGTGATGGGGTTTGACGAGTATTCCATGACCTCCACTCAGTTGGGACTATGCGATAGAAGGATTGTATTATACGGTAACTACACCTTGAGGTTCAGTCCAATATTCACTTCTGACTGGATTGCCACCATATGCTGCTAGGCGTCACTGGTGGATTGTGGGAACCAATAAAAATAATTATAGGCGAATAATTATTATACGATGGAAGAATCAAAAGTGTTTGATCCATCAAAAGGAGTTTCGATGATGATGTCGATGGGGATCGCATCATATCTCACTACCAGACAGAATTGAACCTATTAGGTCACACACATAAGGAATCGCGCATGATCGATATCAAGGAGATGATAAAGAAGTTTATAGAATGGATTAATTATAATCACAATACTAAAGTTTACTAATTTATTAGTAAAAGGACTAATTTGCAATTATTGTAAATTAGAGATATTTAAGTGCAAAAGTTGCATGGTGTATTTACTAATCGTTAGTAAATATTTGGAGGACTTATGTGTAAATGTTACACACGTAGGATAATGGATAATCCAATCGGATTAGGATTCGATTTAATTAGTTACTAGATTTTATCTTGAGATTTAATTTAAAAGATCTTTCTTTGTAACTAATTATAAGATCTAATTAGTTACTAGATTTTATCTTGAGATTTAATTTAAAAGATCTTTCTTTGTAACTAATTATAAGATTTAATTAGTTACTACATTTTAGGAGATCTTTTCTTTGTAACTAATTATAAGATTTAATTAGTTACTAGATCTTTCTTTGTAACTAATTATAAGATTTAATTAGTTACTATATTTTAGGAGATCTTTTTGTAACTAATTATAAGATTTAATTTTGTTATAGCCGGCCAACTTCCTATTATAAGAATAGGTAGTACGTATGTGATACGTAACAATTTTGGAGAAAGATAAAGTGAAAATTAATTAAGTCGCGGAACGTAAGAAAACCCTAGCCGCCTATCCTCTCCCTTTTCCTAAAGTCCTCCATAATTAATCGTTCTCGATCTTCGGAAGATTGCTAGCACAATTAGAAGATTGATTCATCCTCCTTACATCGACGCAAGAATTAATTCGCGATCGGATCGCGAATCAAGGAGATCGATTTTTCGATCAAGGGCGTAATTCCGTGTGGACACAAGTAGAGGCCGGTTGCGTGCGCGGCTATCAAGGACGAACAATTTTTACCAACGATCGTCGGCTTCGCGGTGATCTCGACCCGCGCAAGGTAAAAACTAAATCCTAATTGATGAGATCAATTAGATTACCTTTTTATGATCTAAAACAAAACATGAGGTGATCTTGGTTTAAAAAAAATTTTAATTGCGTTTTTTTTTTCTTCCGCTGCGCATATCCGTTTTTTTCTTATAGTGGTATCAGAGCCACCCTCATCGTTTGTTTTAGATCTAATCTCTTTTTCGATATTGATTGGGTTTTTCTGGAACGATCAAAATCAAAACAATGAAGATTGTTTTTGAGTATATTTTTGATTGTTTTGAAACGCTAATAAATTAGCACAGTTGCGGGCAAGAGGCCGCAACGTTAATAAATTAGCACACTTCCAGGCAAGGGCTACAATGCTAATTAGATTGGCATTGCCTTGCATGACGCATTTACATGATGTGATCATGCGCGCCTTGTGTTTGCTTTGTGCAAAATCGTAATTTAAAATTAATTCGAAACCCATTTAATTAGAAATCGAATTAGAGAATTTTATTTTATTTTATATGCCTGTGATGTGTATGAGGTGATGATCATGGATAGCAACCTTGTGATGATGTGAATGGGTGTAATTTAATAAGGACCCAGTGTTAGATTTATTTTGAGTGCCTGCGTGCACCAATTAAATTATATAATTTGGAGACCTGCGTGTCTCATTATTATTATGGGTTGTATTGTAATTATTGCAAAATTAAAGGGTAAAGGGGTAGTTCAGATTCAATGACGATTTGTTCCATTCAAGAGTTGATGCGGTGCAGATCAAGTTTGGACCAAATATTGATCGAGGGAGCCGACAAGAGTTGATCTACTCCAATCTGATCAAGATGCAGAGCAAGTTTTTGTGTGTAATACCCTTTGACCCGATTCCGGCCTGGTGGCTCAGGCCCGAATCAAATTAAAATCCATGATCATCACCGGTAGTTATTTTTTTTTATATATATGTGATATATGTGGGAATATAATGCGATGGTTTGCATGAGATGTAAATTTATAATGAATTAAAACTGATGAGATAACAAATCTCCCTAAATAAAATATTAAGTTAATGGTGTTATGAACCCGTTAGTGGCCTTCCATCGTTGTAGGATGTGGGCGTCTCTTTAGTGTTGATTGATGCACCCGGACACGGGGGTCAGTTGCATTAGGGAACCGCAACCATTCTATTGGCGTGAGATGCTATGTGGTAAGAAAGGGGTTGAATCCAAGAATCTGTCAGGATAAGGATTCAATGACTTTTTTATTTGCATGATGAATGGTGGGCCTAACTTAACCAAAAGATAAGGCCAAGAATATGTTAGGATGAGGCCTATATTTTTGCAGGCCAAAGATAAAATTGCGATTTGCTTGAGAAGCATTGAACAAGAGTTGTTCACTCATTTCTTTACTCATTGCCAAGAATCTGTCAGGATGAGGTAGTGTGCAAATAGATGGGACCGCAATTTCCACTAGAAACTTTTAGTAAAGTTTCCGTTTTTTTTTTCACTCGGGGAGTGTGGAGATTCGCTAAAATTAGTGGGAGGCACCATTTAGATTTAAAGCCCCTAATCAAAATGGATTATGATTAAGTACACAACTAATTAGAATCTTAACCATCTGCAAAAATGGCCGCCTCTAACCCACCTGTCAAAATACTTGGTACTAATCGCTTAACTGGACCGAATTTCACCGATTGGCTGAGGAATTTGAGAATTGTTCTCAATTCTGAGAAATTAGCCTATGTGTTGGACACGGAGGCTCCAGCAGTGCCCGAAAATCCAACAGCTCAACAGAAAGATGCTAGAAATAAATGGACTGATGATGATATGAAGGTAAAATGCTACATGCTTGCGTCTATGAGTAATGAGTTGCAACGCCAGCATGAGCACATGGAGAGTTCTGCTGACATCTTGCTTCATCTTAAAGAGTTGTATGATGAGCAAAGTCGAACAGCTCGTTACGAAGTGTCAAGGCGACTGTTCAGGACTAAGATGTCTGATGGTCACTCAATCAATAATCATTGCTTGGCGATGATTAAGGACATTGAGGAGCTTGAGAAGCTCGGAATGACTATGGATGCAGAACTTCAAATTGATTTGATCTTACAATCATTACCTGATTCATTTTCTCAGTTTATTTTAAATTTTCAAATGAATAAAATTACTTGCACTCTCGCCGAGCTGTTGAATATGTTGGTCACAGTTGAAGGAATGCTAAAAGTCAATAAGGACAAGGTGAAGGATAAAACTTTGGAAGGTATGTCCGAGATTCATATCATTGAACCTACTAGCTTATCGGTTTGTTCTACTTTTACATGGGTCATTGACTCGGGATGCACCTCGCATTTGTGTATTTCAATGCAGGCGCTAAAGAAAAGTAGACGACTTAGGGATGGAGAGATTACCCTACGCGTTGGAAACGGAGCAAGAGTTGCTGCTGTTGCTGTAGGGACTTATCCTTTATGTCTACCGACAGGAGTAGTTTTAGAACTTAGAGATTGTCTTTATGTTCCTAGTGCGACTAGAAACCTTATTTCCGTTTCACGTTTAGTATTGGAAGGTTATAAGTTTATTTTTGAATCAAACATTTGTTCAATTTATTTGAGAAATAATTTGATAGGTTGTGGTTCTTTAATAGACAATCTCTATTACTTACATATGGATGTTAGTATGAATACAGTTCACAATGGCATGAATGAGAATACTATTGTTTTTAAAAGACCTAGAGAGGAGGTAAACAAAACATACTTGTGGCATCTGAGGCTTGGTCACATTGGAGAAGATAGGGTTAACAAGCTGGCTAAGGATGGTATCTTAGGATCCTTACTCCCTGAACCATACCCAGCTTGTGAATCATGTCTTCAAGGAAAAATGACTAAGTCTCCCTTTGTTGGACAAGGACAGAGAGCTACCGAAGTACTCGCCCTGATACATACTGATGTATGTGGCCCATTCGATGTGTCTGCTTGGGGCGGCTATCTCTACTTTATTACCTTTACTGATGATTATTCACGGTATGGGTACGTGTATTTAATTAAACACAAGTCTGAAGTATTTGAAAAGTTTAAAGAGTTTAGACAAGAAGTAGAAAAGCAAATGGAAAAACCGATTAAGGCTCTTCGATCCGATCGAGGAGGGGAATACCTTAGCACGGATTTCTTAACCTACCACAAGAATAATGGTATTGTCTCTCAATGGACTCCTCCTGGAACACCAGAACTGAATGGGGTGTCTGAACGGAGAAATCGAACTTTATTAGATATGGTTCGATCTATGATGAGTTTTACAGATTTACCTACGTCACTTTGGGGTTATGCACTTCTTACGGCTATTTACATTTTGAATAGAGTACCTTCCAAATCTGTTCCCACCACACCATATGAGATGTGGCATGGTAGGAAGCCAAGTTTTACTCACATTAAGACTTGGGGGTGTCCGGCTTATATTAAGAAATTAAAGATGGACAAATTGGAAAGCAGATCAGTCAAGGGAAGATTCATTGGTTATCCCAAGGAATCACTTGGATACAATTTTTATCTCCCAGAAAGTCACAATGTGATTGTGAGCCGACATGCCTTCTTTCTTGAAAATGAATTTATTTTAGCAGGAGGCAGTGGGAGAAAAATAGAACTAGAGGAGAAAGTCTCTTTAGAATCGAGCATTCCAAGAGCCCTTCCTGATAACTCTGTGATACCAGAGATTACATTGCCACCTCGCAAGTCTAGTAGAATCTCTCATCCTCCTGATAAATACATGGGATTATTTATAGAGGACATGGAGGAAATGTTCCTAGTGGGAGACAAGGATCATAGAGATGATCCTAAGACTTATAGCGAGGCGATATTAGACATCGACTCCGAAAAATGGTTGGAAGCCATGAAGTCTGAAATAGACTCAATGTACTCCAATCAAGTTTGGACTTTGGTTGATCCACCGGAGGGTATTGTACCCGTTGGATGCAAATGGATCTTCAAGAGAAAGATTGGTTCTGATGGAAAGGTAGAGACCTATAAAGCTAGGCTGGTAGCAAAAGGTTATAGTCAACGCGAAGGCATTGACTATCAGGATACCTTTTCACCTGTAGCCATGCTTAAATCCATCAGAACTCTGCTTGCTATTGCTGCACATTATGACAACGAGATCTGGCAAATGGATGTAAAAACTGCTTTCCTGAATGGATATCTTGAAGAAGAAATCTATATGGAGCAGCGTTTGGGTTTCACTACAAAAGATAGAAGTCATAAAGTGTGCAAGCTTCAACGATCCATTTATGGGTTGAAGCAAGCTTCTCGGAGTTGGAACACTCGTTTCAATGATGCAGTCGAATCGTTCGATTTCATCATAAATGAAGAAGTGCCGTGTGTGTATAAAAAGGTTAGTGGGAGTGCTGTTACTTTCCTCGTATTGTACGTGGATGACATACTCCTAATTGGGAATGACATTCCTATGTTAACATCGGTGAAGTTATGGTTATCCAAAGAGTTTTCTATGAAAGACCTTGGAGAAGCATCTTATATCCTAGGGATAAAGGTCTATAGGGATAGACCTAAGAAGTTGCTTGGTTTATCGCAAGCTATGTACATAGATGAAGTGTTGAAAAGGTTCAGCATGGAGAATTCCAAAAGGGGTATGGTACCTCTAAGACATGGAATTCACCTCTCTAAGACTATGTCTCCTAAGACACCTGAAGAGAGAAGTCGCATGAGCAGGATCCCTTATGCTTCCGCAATAGGGAGTTTAATGTATGCGATGCTATGTACTCGACCTGATATAGCACAGGCTGTGAGCGTCACTAGTCGATATCAGTCGAACCCAGGCGAAGAGCATTGGGTAGCGGTAAAGAATATCCTTAAGTACTTGAGAAGAACAAAGGATATGTTCTTGGTTCTTGGAGGTGGAGAACTCAAAGTTAGTGGCTATACAGATTCAGATTTTATGTCTGATATAGACGATAGAAAGTCTTCGTCTGGGTATCTATTTATTTACAATGGTGGGTCAATAGTTTGGAAGAGTTCTAAACAAGAGACGATTGCTGATTCTACTATGGAGGCGGAGTACATCGCTGCATCTGAAGCTGCCAAGGAAGCTGTTTGGATCAAGAAATTTATCACTGAGCTTGGGGTGGTTCCCTCTAGTAGGGATCCCCTGCCACTATTTTGTGATAATAATGGCGCCATTTTTAGCATTAGCTAAGGAGCCGAGATCTCATCAGAAATCCAAACATATCGAGCGGCGGTATCACAAGATCAGAGAGTACATCAAAGATAAACATATTGAAGTGCAGAAGGTTGCCTCCGCAGATAACGTGGCGGACCCGCTAAGTAAGGCTTTGACTCAGCAAAAACTAGAGACTCATCTTGAGAAGATGGGCATTAGATATATGACTGATTGGCTTTAGTGCAAGTGGGAGATTGTTAGTTGTATGCCCCAAAAGCCTATCAGGCTGACGCATTTTATTATATGGAACATATTTGTACTTGATCTTTATTATAATTTGGGCATTTTAGGCCATTCATGTTTGATGTGTCCATGAATCGTCCTTTGATTTAATGAGATGATAATGTATATTCTTAAGAGTTAAGAATTTGAGATACATATTATTAGTGATTAAGTCATGAATGCTCTCAATCGGAGGATCATCATGGGGACGATGATTGATCCGGCAAGATTGATGTATGTGTCGCTCTCTTTTAGGATGACGAGTCTCAAGTCATTAGTGTGGGGACACTGGAGCGAACGTGCAGGTGGTTGTTATAGAACAAGGGCACTGAGCATGACCAATTACGATTAGTTACTTGGATGTCTACTCTTTCGTCAGTAACTGATTCGATGTTGCAGTGGTACAACTGATCCTTAGACCTGCGACACCACGGCCATTCAATATGAGGCTGCTGTAGTTTGACTATGCAAACTCTGATCCTAGTCACGGGTCTTAGTAGTATATGTTGGGTGCAGTCGGTTCATATTAGGAATGGGTGTTTGTTTACAGGGGATCTATCGCTCTCGGTAGAGAGATAATTAGTCCTATGCTATTTGTAAGGCAAAGCTCAAAAATCCTCGGCCGGGGTAATATGGTTCATGGAAAGGTGTTTCCAAGAGTAACCATATGAGCTTGTGTCCTATCAAATTTGTCATATAACGGGTGATGGGGTTTGACGAGTATTCCATGACCTCCACTCAGTTGGGACTATGCGATAGAAGGATTGTATTGTACGGTAAATACACCTTGAGGTTCAGTCCAATATTCACTTCTGACTGGATTGCCACCATATGCTGCTAGGCGTCGCTGGTGGATTGTGGGAACCAATAAGAATAATTATAGGCGAATAATTATTATACGATGGAAGAATCAAAAGTGTTTAATCCATCAAAAGGAGTTTCGATGATGATGTCGATGGGGATCGCATCATATCTCACTACCAGACAGAATTGAACCTATTAGGTCACACACATAAGGAATCGCGCATGATCGATATCAAGGAGATGATAAAGAAGTTTATAGAATGGATTAATTATAATCACAATACTAAAGTTTACTAATTTATTAGTAAAAGGACTAATTTGTAATTATTATAAATTAGAGGTATTTAAGTGCAAAAGTTGCATGGTGTATTTACTAATCGTTAGTAAATATTTGGAGGACTTATGTGTAAATGTTACACACGTAGGATAATGGATAATCCAATTGGATTAGGATTCGATTTAATTAGTTACTAGATTTTATCTTGAGATTTAATTTAAAAGATCTTTCTTTGTAACTAATTATAAGATCTAATTAGTTACTAGATTTTATCTTGAGATTTAATTTAAAAGATCTTTCTTTGTAACTAATTATAAGATTTAATTAGTTACTATATTTTAGGAGATCTTTTCTTTGTAACTAATTATAAGATTTAATTAGTTACTAGATCTTTCTTTGTAACTAATTATAAGATTTAATTAGTTACTATATTTTAGGAGATCTTTTTGTAACTAATTATAAGATTTAATTTTGTTATAGCCGGCCAACTTCCTATTATAAGAATAGGTAGTACGTATGTGATACGTAACAATTTTGGAGAAAGATAAAGTGGAAATTAATTAAGTCGCGGAACGTAAGAAAACCCTAGCCGCCTATCCTCTCCCTTTTCCTAAAGTCCTCCATAATTAATCGTTCTCGATCTTCGGAAGATTGCTAGCACAATTAGAAGATTGATTCATCCTCCTTACATCGACGCAAGAATTAATTCGCGATCGGATCGCGAATCAAGGAGATCGATTTTTCGATCAAGGGCATAATTCCGTGTGGACACAAGTAGAGGCCGGGTGCGTGCGCGGCTATCAAGGACGAACAATTTTTACCAACGATCGTCGGCTTTGCGGTGATCTCGACCCGCGCAAGGTAAAAATTAAATCCTAATTGATGAGATCAATTAGATTACCTTTTTATGATCTAAAACAAAACATGAGGTGATCTTGGTTTAAGAAAAAATTTTAATTGCGTTTTTTTTTTCTTCCGCTGCGCATATCCGTTTTTTTCTTACAGTTGCGAATCTCTTACTTTTGACTACCCACTAGGCTTATTGGAGTGTTTTCCATATTATAAGGCTAATTGCACCCTATTAGCAACAATTGCATGCTTGTTATGATCAAAGGCCATTTATTTTCCTTGAGAGCATTGTACACGTGGTATAGGCAGGCATAGGCTGTTAGTATTTATGTTCTTATGCAATTATTATTATTATACCTGGGAATAGCATGCTCGAACAATGTAAGAACATCGATATCTGTATTTCTTTTGTATCATCTTGGGACATTTGCATGCTTATATGGACACCTAGGTAGGCAACTATTCATTGCTACACTATCATATTGGGACTTGACTTAGGAGAAACCATGTTTAGCTGTTCTCCTTTTTATTCAGATGCATGTTGCTCGAGTTAGAGCAGGGGTTTGGGATAGTATAGTTGAGGCCATTGAGTCTGGGACAAGTTAGACTCGATTATGGATTGTAGGGCATTGTTGTAACCGCGGACATTAGGCGGTTAGCCAGATGTTGATTACTTTATCAGATTTTGGACTTGTGGGGTGTTGCGGCGACCGCGGACATTAGGCGGTTGACCGGATGTTTATTTATGCATCAGATTGGGTATCAGATTTTTTTAGTGGATGGAGTTTCCCACTTTGATCATAGTCTTGATCCAGTCCTGCTATACTGAGATATGTGTGACAGAGATACTTTACTCGTGTGGGTCGCTCCCCTCGAGTGCCACTCCGGAGGTAGGCCATTGACCGAGCCATGTGTGCCGGTCTGATACTTATTTTGGGATGCGAGCCATGTGTGCTGATCCCGCGGTTTCGAGCCATGTGTGCCGATTCCGCTACTGAGTTCTTGAGTTCGACAGCAGAGCAGGCAGTACCAGTTTCTACTAGTCGTTAGATTGGGTTTATTTGGACAGATACTGTTTCCTAATGCATCCTTACAGTCATTTCTTTCGGTATTGCATTTAGAGGCATAGTAGTGGGAGTTTCCTTTATCAGTAGCCTTTATAGTTTACTACTGTTCTTTCCATTTTGCCTCTAGTAGTCCTAGTGGGTCCGTTAGAGTTTGAGGTTTTACCCACTAGGGGAGGCTACTGGTGTTACGGCTTTTTGTGTTGGCATATTTCGTGAGTTGAGTCGGAGTCTTGAAGTGATCAAATTGTCAATCAGCAATTGAAGACTCAGAGAAGATTCAACAAGATCTCAAGTTGACACTCAGTGTTTTGAGTCTTGAAGATTGAAGTAGAAGAATTGTGGATCATATACATCAATCTCAAGGAAAATGGATTCGGAATGATCAGGTACGTTTAACTAAATAATTTTGGTGATCCGAATACATTTGAGTAGTTTAGAAACACTTGGATAAGTTTTCATTGCATAAAAGTAAAAAATTGGACATACTGCATGTTCAGAGTCCGGATCGGGCATCACAGTCCGGACCCCGAACGTAGATTAGTTCATGCGCAATTCCAGTCCGGACCGTGGATTCCAGTCCGGACCCCGAACCTTGTTTTTTCAGGAATTGCTGAAAAAAAGACGACAGTCCGGACCGAACCAATCCAGTCCGGACCGTCGTGCGGGAAAAAAATCTGTTAAGTCAGTTTTTGATGCTTATCTCTTTCCAAAGGTTTCTAAACTATAAATAGACACTTAGGGTTTCTCAAGAACTACCGATCAATTTATAAAACACTTGAGAGCAACCCTAGAGGCTAGGTTTTTATCGTTCTTCTTTATAGCCTCGTTTAGGTCAACTCGACGGTTCTTCCAAGATCTATCTTTTGTCGAATTGATCTAGTCTTTGCTTAGAGATTTCTTCTACGGTTCTTCAATGATATTCTAAGCAAAGGATCACCATCGAAGCCAATATTTCTATCGGCCAAGTTTGCGTCGTGGATTCGACGTAGCATCGTGGATTCGACGTAGCATCATGGATTCGATGTGTTGAAGGCGTTTCGTGGATTCGAAACGTGTGCTCGTGGATTCGAGTGGCATTCGTGGATTCGAACGTGTGCAGTGGACGTGCAATCGGTGGAGCGCAAGGTCCGAAGAAGTTGAAGGAGGGGTTGAGTCCGTGGATTCGGTAATCACCTTGTTATTCTTCTTTTCTTAGTGGATTGTTATTGCGTGTTCGGTGAGCGCAAGATCCGAAGAAGTTGAAGGAGGGGTTGGAGTCCGTGGAGTCGGTAATCACCTTGTTATTCTTCTATTCCTAGTGGATTATTATTGCGTGTTGGTCCCGTGGTTTTTCTCCTGGATTGGAGTTTCCACGTAAATCTCGGTGTGTTGTTTTTATTTTTCGCATTGGTTTTTATTTTGCACTGAGATTGGTTTTATAAGTATTACACCTATTCACCCCACGTCTAGTTGTTTGATAGTACCTATTTAGATCTTTGGGGATCCAAAAACCTACAATTGGTATCGGAGCGGGTTTTAGGTTTATCTATCATGTCGGGTGAAAGTGGTAATATTTATAGACCTCCTCTTTTTGATGGGACTAATTATGCTTATTGGAAAGTGCGGATGAGAGCTTTTCTCATCGCAATTGATGAGCGGGTATGGCAATCCGTGGAATACGGTTGGGTGCATCCTGTTGAGGAAGTAGGAAATTCTACTACCCCAAAACCTCGCTCTGGATGGTCCAAAAAGGAATTCGAAAGATCTTCTTACAATGGAAAAGGTATGAACGCTTTATTTAATTCTCTTTCCTTGACTGAGTTCACACGAATTTCTGCGTGTGAAACCGCGAAGGAAATTTGGGATATTCTCAAAATTACACATGAGGGTACTAATCTAGTAAAATTTCAAAAGCTCTAGATGCTTACAAGTCAATTTGACTCTATTCATATGGAAGAGCATGAATTGTTTACAAATTATTACACAAGACTTCAAGATATAATCAACACTTGTGCTAATTTAGGAGAAAATATCCCGGAGTCGAGAATTGTAAGAAAGATACTTCGGACTCTTCCGGAAAGGTTTAGGGCAAAGGTTACCGCCATTGAAACCGTTAGTCATCCGGATGTGATGAGAGTAGAGGAATTAGTAGGTGCTTTGCAAACTTATGAAATGACTTTTCCTACTAATCAAGTTTCTTCCAAGTCTTCTTCCAAGCTTACAGGTATTGCATTCAAATCAACAAGGGAAGAAGATGGCGAATCAAGTTCTGACGATGAAATCTCTTTTGCCGATTTTGAAAAACAATTGGCGCGGATCGTAAAGAAATTTCGTCGGAAGTTTTGGAAGAATCGAACCGATGGATCTTCATCCTCGAAACCATCTAAAGGATCATCGGGTTCTAAATCCTCTAACCTCAAAAGCTTTGCAAAACCTTCTAAGGAAAAAGATGAATTCGAAGGGGAAATCCGATGTTATAGATGCAAAGGCTATGGCCATATTTCAACGGATTGTCCTTCTCCGAAATCATATAAAAAGAAGGCTTTGCAAGCGAAAACTTGGGACGATTCTACTTCTAATGAATCGACCTCAAGTAAAGAGGAAAAAGTCATTGCCTTTCATGCCTCTCAAATTCCCACTTCTAATATTTGCTTATCATCTTTAATCACTGACTCTATTCCTTTGATTTTGCATGAAACATCAACATCCGGCGGAGAGTCATCAAGTGAGGGGGAGTCGGACGAAGAAGAACTCATTGAGGCATATCAACAACTTCTTACGGAATCAAAGAAGATGGCCAAGCATACTAAGAAGTTGAGGAAGCAACGACTTGAGATTCAAGATGAGAATCATGCTTTAAAGATAAAACTTCATGATCTCGAGGAGGAACGAGAACGTTTATCGGATAACAATAAAATCCTCCAAGAAGAGCGAAACCAATCGGAGACAAACGCTAAATCATATATGGACAAGATTGGTTTTCTAGAAAAACAGTTTGAGGAAATTCATGTCATCAACCAAGCTTTGACCAAGCAAGTTCATCAACTTAAATCCGACATACAAAGGCTTTCAACTGGTTCCAAGAAATTTGATTGTATGTCCGGATTAGGTCAAACAAATAAGGTTGGTTTGGGATTTAAAAAGAACCAAACTGTGAAGGATTCAAGTTCCACAACTAAATTGAAAGGAAGAACTTGTTACCAATGTGGACTTGAAGGACACTTGATGAAGATGTGCCCGAAAAAGAAAAAGAAGAATTCTTCGGCAACTTCATCTACGGAGCGGACTCAACAAAATTAAAAGCAACATCAATTCAATGGAGTTTCCTCAATCCACCAAAGGTCCGAGCTACAACATCAATCACACAAGTGGATCATTGCGAGGCAAAGACCTAAGGTGGACAAACAGTCAAAGTTATCAACTCCCAACCACAATGAATCAAGACAACCCAAAATCCGACGATTTTGGATTCGGAAATGTGATATCTTTCCTTGTCTTAAGTTCTAAATAGCTTATGACTATATGTAATGCTTTGATTGGTTTTCCTTTCATATTTTTCTGAATCTCTGCATTACATGTTTTCAATGCTCTTTGTCTTTATGTTTTGTTTTTGAACAAAAGGGTTTTAACGAACAAGTGCATTGAATAAAAAGGGTTTCACTTTCAATCACTCCAATTTAATTTTATATGATTTATCAACTTTACTCCATAATCATAATTCTTGAAGATATTTCATTATAGGAGTTTTTCATAATTATATTCATCAAATTTTAGTAATCATGTGTGATCTTTAGATGTTTAATCTATCTCGGTTGTGTGAGTTCTTTGTGATAAAGATGAGACAACCGATTGACTAAAATTTGGGATTTAATTCTTTCACATAAGAGATTGTATTTTCTTACAAGGGTAATGAAATGAATTGCAAAAGATGTGGAAAGAGTTACATCCGAAAGGAGTGTGAAAACTACCACCACATGTTGGAAAGAGCTGCCACCCCGGTCGTCCGGTCTATGTGTGAAGCTACCACATGTTTTGATGCTTGAAAAATATTTTTTTTGAAATTTTTAGTTGAAGCATTCGGAGATTCATATTCAAAGTTCTTATATTTTGAACAATCTCCTGGTTGGTATAAGGTGGGATAGTTAAAAGATGCTCAAAGAGCCACCCTTAGGTATTTTAATGCATATCTCAATCTAAAAGGGTAAAATTCAAAATTGATGTCATTTGGAAATCTCTGTAAGTCATCTTTGTAAATCCGTTACATCTTGATAGACTTTGGATCTCAAGATTATTTTTGATGACTTGTGTTTGACGTATATAATATGAAAAACGGTTTATAATGTTTTATCTTTGTTTTTCATGATTTCGGAGTAAATCTTTTTAATTTTTGTAAAATTAATTAGATTGAATGACATCTATGTGATCTCATATTATTTTCAAGCACTTAAATTGTTTTCTTGATGGAATACAAATCGGTAATTCAAATATTTCAAAATCTGGATTTGTTTCAAGAAATTATTTGATTTTTGTTTTCGAGTACCGGTACGCAATCTGTGTTTTTGTTATATACCGGAACTGAGCTTTTATCTCTCTTTCTCTATGAACTAATGCTGTTAGTGATTTCTTTTTGCCTATATTCACTGTTTGACAATTTGTGACAAAAAGGGGGAGAACAGAAATAGGGGGAGAACAGAAATAGGGGGAGATAAAGAAAAGAGATGATGAAAAAGGAGCCGAAAAACAAAAAGAACCAAAAGGACGAATCAAATGTAGGATATAATTTTAATTTCTAACGACTAACGTTTGATTTTGTTTGGAGTTTTGTTTTGCAGGAATTACATCACTTTAAGACTCCAAGTCCTAAGTCATAGAGTTTGTTCTAAGACTGGTTCAAATGTAATTTTTGTTTATTGGATCTTTCACGCAAAGAAAGTCAATGTTTTGGTGATGACATTGAGTTTCAATTTTTTTGTTTAAGATGAGTGTCTTGAGCGTTTTATGTATTTTTGGGTTTTGTCACGAAATTGCCAAAGGGGGAGATTGTTACGATTTTTTGTGTTGGCATATTTCGTGAGTTGAGTCGGAGTCTTGAAGTGATCAAATTGTCAATCAGCAATTGAAGAATCAGAGAAGATTCAACAAGATCTCAAGTTGACACTCAGTGTTTTGAGTCTTGAAGATTGAAGTAGAAGAATTGTGGATCATATACATCAATCTCAAGGAAATGGATTCGGAATGATCAGGTACGTTTAACTAAATAATTTTGGTGATCCGAATACATTTGAGTAGTTTAGAAACACCTGGATAAGTTTTCATTGCATAAAAGTCAAAAACTGGACATACTGCATGTTCAGAGTCCGGATCGGGCATCACAGTCCGGACCCCGAACGTAGATTAGTTCATGCGCAATTCCAGTCCGGACCGTGGATTCCAGTCCGGACCCCGAACCTTGTTTTTTCAGGAATTGCTGAAAAAAACACGACAGTCCGGACCGAGCCAATCCAGTCCGGACCGTCGTGCGGGAAAAAAATCTGTTAAGTCAGTTTTTGATGCTTATCTCTTTCCAAAGGTTTCTAAACTATAAATAGACACTTAGGGTTTCTCAAGAACTACCGATCAATTTATAAAACACTTGAGAGCAACCCTAGAGGCTAGGTTTTTATCGTTCTTCTTTATAGCCTCGTTTAGGTCAATTCGACGGTTCTTCCAAGATCTATCTTTTGTCGAATTGATCTAGTCTTTGCTTAGAGATTTCTTCTACGGTTCTTCAATGATATTCTAAGCAAAGGATCACCATCGAAGCCAATATTTCTATCGGCCAAGTTTGCGTCATGGATTCGACGTAGCATCGTGGATTCGATGTGTTGAAGGCGTTTCGTGGATTCGAAACGTGTGCTCGTGGATTCGAGTGGCATTCGTGGATTCGAACGTGTGCAGTGGACGTGCAATCGGTGGAGCGCAAGGTCCGAAGAAGTTGAAGGAGGGGTTGAGTCCGTGGATTCGGTAATCACCTTGTTATTCTTCTTTTCTTAGTGGATTGTTATTGCGTGTTCGGTGAGCGCAAGATCCGAAGAAGTTGAAGGAGGGGTTGGAGTCCGTGGAGTCGGTAATCACCTTGTTATTCTTCTATTCTTAGTGGATTATTATTGCGTGTTGGTCCCGTGGTTTTTCTCCTGGATTGGAGTTTCCACGTAAATCTCGGTGTGTTGTTTTTATTTTCCGCATTGGTTTTTATTTTGCACTGAGATTGGTTTTATAAGTATTACACCTATTCACCCCCCCTCTAGTTGTTTAATAGTACCTATTTAGATCTTTGGGGATCCAAAAACCTACAATTGGTATCGGAGCGGGTTTTAGGTTTATCTATCATGTCGGGTGAAAGTGGTAATATTTATAGACCTCCTTTTTTTGATGGGACTAATTATGCTTATTGGAAAGTGCGGATGAGAGCTTTTCTCATCGCAATTGATGAGCGGGTATGGCAATCCGTGGAATACGGTTGGGTGCATCCTGTTGAGGAAGTAGGAAATTCTACTACCCCAAAACCTCGCTCTAGATGGTCCAAAGAGGAATTCGAAAGATCTTCTTACAATGGGAAAGGTATGAACGCTTTATTTAATTCTCTTTCATCGACTGAGTTCACACGAATTTCTGCGTGTGAAACCGCGAAGGAAATTTGGGATATTCTCAAAATTACACATGAGGGTACTAATCTAGTAAAAATTCAAAAGCTCTAGATGCTTACAAGTCAATTTGACTCTATTCATATGGAAGAGCATGAATTGTTTACAGATTATTACACAAGACTTCAAGATATAATCAACACTTGTGCTAATTTAGGAGAAAATTGTGACACCCCCGGAATTTGGATTAGTCCTATATATAAATGATATAATAGGACTAAATCTCTAACCCGGCTATAGCATTTTGGATGGTAGCAAAATCCAAGAGGAACATGAGAGTTAAGCGTGCTAGAGCTAGAGTAGTTCTAGGATGGGTGACCCCCTGGGAAGTGGGGCGTCACAGTTGGTATCAGAGACATTCACCAGCCGGAAATGTGAGATGAGTCTCGGCTGAGCCAGGGTTATATAGCGGGTAGAGTGTGGCTCCCCGGCTAATGACCGTTGTAGGTGGAGTGCAGCTCCCTACAAGGTCGGCTAAGGCTAGCGAGACGAGTCTCACATCGCCTGGTGCTTGTGAGTGTGCTTGAGCCTGACGTGGACGTCAGGGCTTAAAGGGGGGAAGAATGTGACACCCCCGGAATTTGGATTAGTCCTATATATAAGTGATATAATAGGACTAAATCTCTAACTCGGCTATAGCATTTTGGATGGTAGCAAAATTCAAGAGGAACATGAGAGTTAAGCGTGCTAGAGCTAGAGTAGTTCTAGGATGGGTGACCCCCTGGGAAGTGGGGCGTCACAAAAATATCCCGGAGTCGAGAATTGTAAGAAAGATACTTCGGACTCTTCCGGAACGGTTTAGGGCAAAGGTTACCGCCATTGAAACCGTTAGTCATCCGGATGTGATGAGAGTAGAGGAATTAGTAGGTGCTTTGCAAACTTATGAAATGACTTTTCCTACTAATCAAGTTTCTTCCAAGTCTTCTTCCAAGCTTACAGGTATTGCATTCAAATCAACAATGGAAGAAGATGGCGAATCAAGTTCCGACGATGAAATCTCTTTTGCCGATTTTGAAGAACAATTGGCGCGGATCGTAAAGAAATTTCGTCGGAAGTTTTGGAAGAATCGAACCAATGGATCTTCATCCTCGAAACCATCTAAAGGATCATCGGGTTCTAAATCCTCTAACCTCAAAAGTTTTGCAAAACCTTCTAAGGAAAAAGATGAATTTGAAGGGGAAATCCGATGTTATAGATGCAAAGGCTATGGCCATATTTCAACGGATTGTCCTTCTCCGAAATCATATAAAAAGAAGGCTTTGCAAGCGAAAACTTGGGACAATTCTACTTCTAATGAATCGACCTCAAGTAAAGAGGAAAAAGTCGTTGCCTTTCATGCCTCTCAAATTCCCACTTCTAATATTTGCTTATCATCTTTAATCATTGACTCTATTCCTTTGATTTTGCATGAAACATCAACATCCGGTGGAGAGTCATCAAGTGAGGGGGAGTCGGACGAAGAAGAACTCGTTGAGGCATATCAACAACTTCTTACGGAATCAAAGAAGATGGCCAAGCATACTAAGAAGTTGAGGAAGCAACGACTTGAGATTCAAGATGAGAATCATGCTTTAAAGATAAAACTTCATGATCTCGAGGAGGAACGAGAACGTTTATCGGATAACAATAAAATCCTCCAAGAAGAGCGAAACCAATCGGAGACAAACGCTAAATCATATATTGACAAGATTGGTTTTTTAGAAAAACAGTTTGAGGAAATTCATGTCATCAACCAAGCTTTGACCAAGCAAGTTCATCAACTTAAATCCGACATACAAAGGCTTTCAACTAGTTCCAAGAAATCTGATTGTATGTCCGGATTAGGTCAAACAAATAAGGTTGGTTTGGGATTTAAAAAGAACCAAACTGTGAAGGATTCAAGTTCCACAACTAAATTGAAAGGAAGAACTTGTTACCAATGTGGACTTGAAAGACACTTGATGAAGATGTGCCCGAAAAAGAAAAAGAAGAATTCTTCGGCAACTTCATCTACGGAGCGGACTCAACGGAATCAAAGCAACATCAATTCAATGGAGTTTCCTCAATCCACCAAAGGTCCGAGCTACAACATCAATCACACAGGTGGATCATTGCGAGGCAAAGACCTAAGGTGGACAAACAGTCAAAGCTATCAACTCCCAACCACAATGAATCAAGACAACCCAAAATCCGACGATTTTGGATTCGGAAATGTGATATCTTTCCTTGTCTTAAGTTCTAAATAGCTTATGACTATATGTAATGCTTTGATTGGTTTTCCTTTAATATTTTTCTGAATCTCTGCATTACATGTTTTCAATGCTCTTTGTCTTTATGTTTTGTTTTTGAACAAAAGGTTTTTAACGAACAAGTGCATTGAATAAAAAGGGTTTCACTTTCAATCACTCCAATTTAATTTTGTATGAATTATCAACTTTACTCCATAATCATAATTCTTGAAGATATTTCATTATAGGAGTTTTTCATAATTATATTCATCAAATTTTAGTAATCATGTGTGATCTTTAGATGTTTAATCTATCTCGGTTGTGTGAGTTCTTTGTGATAAAGATGAGACAACCGATTGACTAAAATTTGGGATTTAATTCTTTCACATAAGAGATTGTATTTTCTTACAAGGGTAATGAAATGAATTGCAAAAGATGTGGAAAGAGTTACATCCGAAAGGAGTGTGAAAACTACCACCACATGTTGGAAAGAGCTGCCACCCCGGTCGTCCGGTCTATGTGTGAAGCTACCACATGTTTTGATGCTTGAAAAATATTTTTTTTGAAATTTTTAGTTGAAGCATTCGGAGATTCATATTCAAAGTTCTTATATTTTGAACAATCTCCTGGTTGGTATAAGGTGGGATAGTTAAAAGATGCTCAAAGAGCCACCCTTAGGTATTTTAATGCATATCTCAATCTAAAAGGGTAAAATTCAAAATTGATGTCATTTGGAAATCTCTGTAAGTCATCTTTGTAAATCCGTTACATCTTGATAGACTTTGGATCTCAAGATTATTTTTGATGACTTGTGTTTGACGTATATAATATGAAAAACGGTTTATAATGTTTTATCTTTCTTTTTCATGATTTCGGAGTAAATCTTTTTAATTTTTGTAAAATTAATTGGATTGAATGACATCTATGTGATCTCATATTATTTTCAAGCACTTAAATTGTTTTCTTGATGGAATACAAATCGGTAATTCAAATATTTTAAAATCTGGATTTGTTTCAAGAAATTATTTGATTTTTGTTTTCGAGTACCGGTACGCAATCTGTGTTTTTGTTATATACCGGAACTGAGCTTTTATCTCTCTTTCTCTATGAACTAATGCCGTTAGTGATTTCTTTTTGCCTATATTCACTGTTTGACAATTTGTGACAAAAAGGGGGAGAACAGAAATAGGGGGAGAACAGAAATAGGGGGAGAACAGAGATGCTCAAGATAGGGGGAGATAAAGAAAAGAGATGATGAAAAAGGAGCCGAAAAACAAAAAGAACCAAAAGGACGAATCAAATGTAGGATATAATTTTAATTTCTAACGACTAACGTTTGATTTTGTTTGGAGTTTTGTTTTGCAGGAATTACATCACTTTAAGACTCCAAGTCCTAAGTCATAGAGTTTGTTCTAAGACTGGTTCAAATGTAATTTTTGTTTATTGGATCTTTCACGCAAAGAAAGTCAATGTTTTGGTGATGACATTGAGTTTCGATTTTTTGGTTTAAGATGAGTGTCTTGAGCGTTTTATGCATTTTTTGGTTTTGTCACGAAATTGCCAAAGGGGGAGATTGTTACGGCTTTTTGTGTTGGCATATTTCGTGAGTTGAGTCGGAGTCTTGAAGTGATCAAATTGTCAATCAGCAATTGAAGACTCAGAGAAGATTCAACAAGATCTCAAGTTGACTGTGACGCCGCACTTCCCAGGGGGTCACCCATCCTAGAACTACTCTAGCTCTAGCACGCTTAACTCTCATGTTCCTCTTGGATCTTGCTACCATCCAAAATGCTATAGCCGGGTTAGAGATTTAGTCCTATTATATCATTTATATAGAGGACTAATCCAAATTCCGGGGGTGTCACATTCTTCCCCCCTTTAAGCCCTGACGTCCACGTCAGGCTCAAGCACATTCACAAGCACCAGGCGATGTGAGACTCGTCTCGCTAGCCTTAACCGACCTTGTGAGGAGCTGCACTCCACTCACAACGGTCATTAGCCGGGGAGCCTCGCTCTACCCGCTATATAACCCTGGCTCAGCCGAGACTCATCTCATATTTTCGGCTGGTGAATGGCTCTGATACCAACTGTGACGCCCCACTTCCCAGGGGGTCACCCATCCTAGAACTACTCTAGCTCTAGCACGCTTAACTCTCATGTTCCTCTTGGATCTTGCTACCATCCAAAATGCTATAGCCGGGTTAGAGATTTAGTCCTATTATATCATTTATATAGAGGACTAATCCAAATTCCGGGGGTGTCACATTGACACTTAGTGTTTTGAGTCTTGAAGATTGAAGTAGAAGAATTGTGGATCATATACATCAATCTCAAGGAAAATGGATTCGGAATGATCAGGTACGTTTAACTAAATAATTTTGGTGATCCGAATACATTTGAGTAGTTTAGAAACACTTGGATAAGTTTTCATTGCATAAAAGTAAAAAATTGGACATACTGCATGTTCAGAGTCCGGATCGGGCATCACAGTCCGGACCCCGAACGTAGATTAGTTCATGCGCAATTCCAGTCCGGACCGTGGATTCCAGTCCGGACCCCGAACCTTGTTTTTTCAGGAATTGCTGAAAAAAAGACGACAGTCCGGACCGAGCCAATCCAGTCCGGACCGTCGTGCGGCAAAAAAATCTGTTAAGTCAGTTTTGGATGCTTATCTCTTTCCAAAGGTTTCTAAACTATAAATAGACACTTAGGGTTTCTCAAGAACTACCGATCAATTTATAAAACACTTGAGAGCAACCCTAGAGGCTAGGTTTTTATCGTTCTTCTTTATAGCCTCGTTTAGGTCAATTCGACGGTTCTTCCAAGATCTATCTTTTGTCGAATTGATCTAGTCTTTGCTTAGAGATTTCTTCTACGGTTCTTCAATGATATTCTAAGCAAAGGATCACCATCGAAGCCAATATTTCTATCGGCCAAGTTTTCGTCGTGGATTCGACGTAGCATCGTGGATTCGATGTGTTGAAGGCGTTTCCTGGATTCGAAACGTGTGCTCGTGGATTCGAGTGGCGTTCGTGGATTCGAACGTGTGTAGTGGACGTGCAATCGGTGGAGCACAAGGTCCGAAGAAGTTGAAGGAGGGGTTGAGTCCGTGGATTCGGTAATCACCTTGTTATTCTTCTTTTCTTAGTGGATTGTTATTGCGTGTTCGGTGAGCGCAAGATCCGAAGAAGTTGAAGGAGGGGTTGGAGTCCGTGGTGTCCATAATCACCTTGTTATTCTTCTATTCTTAGTGGATTGTTATTGCATGTTGGTCCCGTGGTTTTTCTCCTGGATTGGAGTTTCCACGTAAATCTCGGTGTGTTGTTTTTATTTTTCGCATTGGTTTTTATTTTGCACTGAGATTGGTTTTATAAGTATTACACCTATTCACCCCCCCTCTAGTTGTTTGATAGTACCTATTTAGATCTTTGGGGATCCAAAAACCTACAACTGGTTTATCTAGTAGTTCTCACCCCCATTGTCTTTTCTTTTCTTTTCCCCCTTTGATTTGCACAGTCTTCTGCGGGAGTTACGTGGCCGTCTTCGGCAGATCGAGGTAAGCGGATAGGGGACTAGATAGTTCATCTACCCCGACTGCGACCTTAGTTATGTATCAGTTGTACCCTTTATTTCTCAGACGGTTGTAGTTTATTTTGGGTCTGGCTTTTGCCAGCTGTTTGTACATATTTGGTGAGCTGGGAGTGACACACGTATTATTTGAGAGTTTTATTGTACTTTTAATTTCCAGCTGTGGTATGAGATGTATTAGTTTTTTTAGCTTTATTTTATGCTCCTTTATTATATCTTTTATATCTGAGCAGGTTACCAGCGCTTCGTGTACACGGGAAATTCTGTGTGCACGGCGGATCTGTGGACGGGCCCGGGTTCTGGTTTACACCCGGGGCGTGACAGCGCATGCCCTTAGCATGTCCTCAAGGATCTGTATGGTGCGCTCTGACTGCCCATCAGTCTGTGGGTGAAAAGCTGTACTAAATCTAAGCTGGGTCCTCAAGGTAGACTGTAAACTCCTCCTAAAGCGTGAAGCAAACCTCGGGTCTCGATCTGATACAATAGAGGCGGGCACTCCATGTAACCTCACCACCTCATCCAAATACAGCTGAGCCAGCCGCTCAAGTGACCATGTAGTCTGCATCGGCAAAAAGTGTGAGGACCTGGATCCCCACGACGAGATTACTGGTTAATCAGCAGCTCCTGGAGGCCTATGTGGCGTGTCGGTGGCATTTGTACACCAATTGGACACTAGTGATGGACTCGATGTGTTAAATGGATCACGAGAGTAGTCAGATGACCCCGTCGAATGCTTAGAAGTGGTTTTGCACGCAATGGATATTAAATTTGGGCTCAGCGCGAAGTTTGGTTAAAGGATCACCTCTCCGGATGCCTTCGGCAAATTTTAGAGTTGGAATTTGACAAAACGGACATCGAATTTGGATTCAGCGCGCGAAATCGTTGAGAATGGACTAATTACTTGTTTTTTTCGGAGCCCGGTTGACGCGCATGTTTTTCGAGGTGCGTGCGTGAATCTCGAGACGGCACGGATCCCAAGGTGCACGCGGTGGCGTTGGCACGCGGCTCGAGGGGGCATACTGCGCGAGGTGGGGCGCAGCTGGCGCGGGGAACCGCGCCTGCCTGCGTGGGTCAGCGCGGGGGGTGCCATGTGGCGGGCCCCCATTGGCGCCCGCGCGGGCGTGGGGGGGCGCGCGCCCGTGTGGCGCGCGGGGTGTCCCGTGCCTGTGTGGCGTGGTGTAACGCGCCCCGTGTGGCGCGCGGGCTGCGGCGCCCTCATTGCACGCAGGGACGCGCGCCACGTGGCACAGGGGCGCGCGCTTGGACCGAGTGCGCGCGGCCCTATGTGGTGGACCGCCACCCGGCGGTTCCCCATTGGGGGGAACCGTGGGGTGGGTCCATTGGACCACCCCCTTTTGTTTCCCTCCTCCTCCTTCTTCTCTTCTTCTTCATCCTTCTCCCCCGCACCATTTCTCCTCCCTTATTCTTCTTCTTCTCCAACCGAGTGCGAGAGGGAGTGAGGGAAGGATTTTCGTGGGGTGCGGCGGTGCGCCGTGGACCTCACGGAGCGTGTGAGGTGTTCCTTTTGGGCCGGTTGGGCGACGCGACGCTGTCGAGGTAGGTCCCGTTTGTTGTTTTTGCGGTATTTTTGGCACAGTCTTGAGTTTCCTTTTTGGATTTCGAATTTGACCCTACGCCCTCATGCGTGGTAGGGACCGTGTTTTACTATGCCGTTTTACTGTGTGGACTGTTGCTGGCATTTTGGACGCGCCTCGTTTTGCGTGCAACATTAGGAGAAGCGTGGTCCGTTTTGCGTGCAGATTCGAGGTACGTGCACCGTTTCGCGTGCAGGTCGTGTTGGCGCGCACCATTTTGCATGCAGGTTTTAATGGCGTGCGCCGTTTTGTGTGCAGGTTTGGTGGCCGCGCATTGTTTTGCGCGCGGACTCGTAAGTGTGCACCGTTTTGCGTGCAACTTGTTGTACGAGCGTCGGATCGAGGCGAGCCTATACACTTTTTTCATCTACTCGACACGAGGATTATCACCGTATTTTTCCGGGATTTTTCCGGGAATTGCCCGAAGGTATACTTTTCCCGTTCTTCTGTGCAATGTGATACAGTTGTGTTTGTTGTGGACTTTCGCGCTCACCGCGTTGTGGAATTTGTAACTCGGCCTCCGGGACTCGGATTTTGACGTGCAGGTACTCGTTTCGAAGGGCTCGACGCGTAGATCGCGTCCGTATTTTTGGTGGATTTTTCAGAGTCCATTATGCAGGTGAAAATTGCACATCTTCGGGACTGGTTTCAGCAGATGTTGTATACTTGGATATTTTAGCATTAAGTGTGACTTGGGACCTTTTGTTGTACCCAGGAGGGTTCGCGAGTGTTTTGGAACACTGCTAGGAGGCGAGGTTTGCGCGATAGGTACCGTGGATACGGGTTCAGAGGATTGTGCGTGCAAGTGGCCACGCTCTTCACCAACCCCAGGTTTGCCTTGGATTCAGCACTTCAGGTGGGTGTTCTGTTCCCAGAACCGATGGACGGTTCTTTAATTCTTATATTAGAATGCACGCATGTTTAAGGTACAATAATTGTATGTTATTGGGAGGTAAGCTAGGAAGGATGATTGTATAAAGGGAATTGCAAGACTAATATTCATATTAAATATTATCGAGAACTTGCAGCATTCATATTTTCATGATGATGAATTGTAAATGCTTACCTAAGGGACTTACCCAATGTGAAGGACATTTGCATACTTGTATGGTCATCTAGTTAGGCCATCTTTTACTGCTACACTACTTATTGGAACTTGACTTAGGAGAAACCATGCTTTTCCCTTTCTCCTCCTTTGTTAGTCAGGCGGTCTATGTTGCTCGGGTGCGAGCAGAGGTCTGGGGTAGTGTAGCCAGGACATTGGTGTCAGGGACGGGTTATGCTGGATTGTGGTTGGCAGGGTTTTGCGGAGACCGCGGACATTGGGCGGTTGACCGGATATTTATTTATGCATCAGATTGGGTATCTGATATCTCTAGTGGACATAGTTACCCACTAGTTGAGTACTTTTGCATCTGATTGAGGACCGAGGCTTTCTTTAGTGGTTGAGCTTTCCCACTTAGATCAGTGTCATGATCCAGTCCTGTTGATTTATTCTACTATGATACTTGTTACTCAGACCTTTGAGTCCTTGAGACTCCTATCCCCTATCGGTGTTATGCGTAGGCTGGCATACCCGATTTGGCAGGCACATACACACTTTGAGTCCTTGAGACTCCTATCCCTTATCGGTGTTATGCATTGGCCAGCATACCCGATTCGTCAGGCACCTTTGAGTCCTTGAGACTCCTATCCCATATCGGTGTTATGCGTAGGCTGGCATACCCGATTTGGCAAGCACAGTAGGCATTATCAGTTTTACTAGTGGCACTAGGTTTAGGTCATAGTAGGCATAGCAGGCATGGCAGGCATAGCAGGCATAGCTGGCATAGTAGGCATAGCAGGCATGGCAGGCATAGCAGGCATAGCTGGCATAGTAGGCATAGCGGGCATAACAGGCATGGCAGGCATGGCAGGCATAGCAGGCATAGCTGGCATAGTAGGCATAGCAGGCATGGCAGGCATAGCCGGCATAGCTGGCATAGTAGGCATAGCGGGCATAACAGGCATGGCAGGAATAGCCGGCAGGCATAGTAGGCATAGCGGGCATAGCAGGCATGGCAGGCATGGCAGGCATAGCAGGCAGGGATAGTAGGCATAGCAGGCAGGCATAGTAGGCATAGCAGGCATAGCAGGCATGGCAGGCATAGCAGGCATGACAGGCATAGCAGGCTTGGCAGGCAGAGCAGGCATAGCAGGCAGTGCTAGGGATTACTGGTCTATCGATTGGGTCGATTGTGCACTTCAGGTGCTAGTGGTTGCATACCATTCTTTGGTACTCCCATTTTGGGCATTTAGATAGAGGCATGATAGCTGTTGAGAGTCTCCAGCTTCCTTATTTCAGTCTTTACGGTTTTGGTTAGTTTTTGTCTCTTGAGGACTTAGTGGGCAGATCGTCGGGTCTGGCGGTGTTACCCACTGAGAACTCCCTTTTTGGTGTAGTTCTCACACCCTTTGGGGGTTTTCCCCCTTCTTTTTTCCTTCCTCTCCTTTGTTTTGCAAAGTCTTAGCGGGTGTTGCTGATTCTGCGGTTGTTGATCGAGGTGAGGGAGTCGCGAGCTAGATCCCTACCCATGTTTGGAGAGTAGCGGTACCGCTTCAGAGGAGAGCTTTAGTAGATTAGTTATTTTATTTTCCTCTTTTGAGAGACTGATGTAGTGAGGATATGATATGTACTGAGAGCCTGTACACTGATGTATTTATTGGAGATATCTCACTGTTGAGTTTTGAGCTTAGTATATGTGGATATTGTATGATTATCATTTTTGGGAGATGGGCATTGTTATATTATTTCTAGTTGTACAGTGGTTGATTTAAGTTATACAGCAGCCTTTCATTTTTAGCTCTGATATCTGTTAGCTGTAGTGCTTTTCTTGCAGGTAGGATGCTTCGCCTATGCGGGGTTTGGCATAGGTGGCGGATCTGTTGGTGAGCCCGGGGCGCAGTTTCGACCCCGGGGCGTGACAGATTAGGTTGGTATCAGAGCCTAGGTTGTAGGTCATGGTGGACTTAGAAACCCTAGGCTTATGGTTTGACCCTTGGTTGACTTCGTGAGAGTCGCGATTTTGAGCGAGAGTCCTGATTGAGTTTTATACCTCTCCCAAGGGACGTGAAGAGGGATTGGCATGTTTATTCTCCTAGGTGATTATATTGGCTGCAGACAACATAATGCGGTGGAACGGGTGACATGCTTTAGACTTTCGCTGGATTGGGTCGAGCGTTGTTGTGTGCTGTTTTGTAGTTTCATCGTGGCGAGCTGTGTCTCCCCGACGCTGGGTTTTGACCCGTGTACTTCCTGTCATAGCAGTTGAGCTTGAGCGGTTGGTTTTGGGCCGGATACCCGGATTGAGGTCAGAGAGTTCCGGACCCAGAAGACAGGATCGTCTGAGGCCTATCAGCGGCAGAGTGAGCGAGCAGCTGGTTTTAGTGACACAATTGTCGGAGTAGCGGGCAGCTCGATAGTGCTTCCTTTTGAGACCACCCGGTTGCAGTATCCTCAGGGGCGGGGATTTCTGTGGCACCGATGGAGTGAGTAGCCCCCTCTGTGCCATTGTTTAGTGCCGAGGCACCGAGGCGGGGTGGATAGTTGACAGCTGGTGAACTGAGGGGACGTGATCGATCTATTGAGCCATATTTGGCAGATGAACCACCCCGACTCGTAAGATTGTGTTTGGAGCCTTTGGAGGCAGAGTCGTGGTTGGTGGTGATGGAGTGATCAATTGAGAGCCTCCCTGTGCTAGAGAGTTTTTTGCAGTTGTTGAACTGCGCGCTCCATGTTAGAGGGACGAGGCGCACAGGATATGTGTGATTGGGAGTGGATTGCACCAGGATACCTTTCAGTTATTCAGTCCCTCCGTTGTAGGTTTTGACGCCTCGTTGGAGTAGGCATTGTGTATGGAGCGTGGCGCTGCAGTTCCTTTGGATAGGGATCTGCCGCTAGAGGCGAGTTCAGGATATTGGCGCTTGGCACCGGGTGATGGTGGACAAATCGGCCGGCAGAGGCACTTCTGATTTCCTTTCCAGGATGACGGGTTCCTGAGATGCCAGAGATCGGGTGGACCCCGATGGCAGCATCAGCATCTATATCAGAGTGGCGCAGCGGTAGCGTGGATTTGCTATCTGCGGAGGACCTTATTCGTCGCCTCAGTGTGAGCAGAGACAGAGGTCGTGCTCCCTTTGTGTTTGGTCTACTTTTTTTCTTACAGATTGAGCGACAACCGCCGGCATCGGATGAATGAGTCTGTGCCGCCCGGTTGGAGGGCGCCACGGTAGTGGATGGAGTTGTTGCAAGTGTGATTTCATCACAGCAGCCGGAGTTAGAGCATGTTGCATTCCTGCATGGGCTAGAGGCAGAATTATTACCATGTGCACTAGAGGTACAGGTGTCTGTTGTTGTTGTGCATGTGGAGGAGACTTTTGGATCATGTCCAGTGCAGCTGAGACTGCGAGTTACCGCCAGACTTAATGGTAATTGTGGCAGTTCTGTATCTTGACCATGTGCTTGAGAGTGATTGTCACAACGCCACAGGATGTTTTGGCTGAGGAGTGAGAGGACGTCGATTTTCTGCGAGGCAGACGAGAGGAGGTTTGGTTGTTAAGACTGTTAGAGCACACAGTCTTTAGCGACAGTGTGAGAGGTGCTTTTTGGCGGCACCGGGATTCAAGGATATCTCTGTTGCCCACGAGATCCCGGGTGTGATTTCACCTGAGCTGTTGACGATGCCGCCGGTTAGGGAGATAGAGATTGCGTTTGACGTGGTTAGGGGAACCGCGCCACCCTTGATAGCACCTCATTGGATATCGCTTGTAGAGCTGAGAGAGCTGATGGCGCAGTTGCAGGATCTGATGGATCGAGGGGCCTGTTTGACCTGATGCCACGCCGTTGGTATACGGTGGTGATGCCACGTCGTTGATGCACGACTGTGATGGTCCTTTTATGGTTCGAGTGTAGACAGGTCCAGGTGGTATCTAGGACCTTTTGATGGAGCTATATGCAGGTAGTTATTGTATGATGCGAGTACCTACTCAGAATCAGACAGCCGAGGATCTTGTCTAGATGGCGTTCGGGACACGGTAGGGCATCTCTAGCTCACAGTGAGGCCAAGTGGATTGATTAATGTCCTGCCACTCTTATGATTTAAGGAATTGTGCTCCAGCTATACTTGATTGGATTGGTAACAAGATCCTCCGGGGATATTTGGATTTACTCCCAGAGCGATGTGGAGCGCGAGGAGCACTTGTGGATGTGCTACCATGCCCGTGTGGATGAAGCGGTATGCCAAGTTATTGAGGTACAAGTTGTAGCTCCAGAAGCATACCTTCTTGGGTCACTTTGTTCGAGCCGTAGGAGCGGCGGTGGAAATCCGGCCAATATGGATACTAATTGGAGATTGGTTGAGACCAACATTTATTCTTGAGGTGAGGAACTTCTGGGACTTGACAGTGCCAGGAGAGCACGGCTAATGGATAATGAAACTGATACTAGCACCGAGGCTAGTATTACCAGTGTTGGGAGAAGGATCTGCGAGTTATAGTGACTGTGGAGTTTGATGATTCCACAGCTGGCGCTGTGTGGACTGTTGAGGCAACAGGGCTTGTGGGGGTGTCCCTGGGGGTTCCTTTGGATGATAGACCGTAGCTGAGTAGTTCACTCGGATGGCCAGGAGTCGGGAGTGACCGAGTGAGGACCCCTCCTTGTTAGTGCTCTTCTCCTTATTAGATAATCGTGTGGGTGTGCTTCGGGTTGCCTTGGTTGAGTTGACACAGGTTGTGGGTTGGTGCATGTTGCACTGGCGGTTATTTTGTTCCCCCCAGCTTTTTGATGGAGCCCCTGTGGGGTTTCGCGTCTCAGCTCTGGAGTGTTTAGCTTTTGGATCCCTCGCCCGTGATTGACTCGCTCCATTTTGAGAGCTGGAGATGATGATGATGAGTACTTACCCTTGGTGTTTGTGACTTTTGGTGGACTTGAGCTAGTTTCGAGGGCGAAACTTTCTTTAGTGGGGGAGGATGTGAGGACCTGGATCCCCACGACGAGATTACTCGTTAATCAGCAGCTCCTGGAGGCCCATGTGGCGTGTCGGTGGCATTTGTACACCAATTGGACACTAGTGATGGACTCGGTGTGTTAAATGGATCACGAGAGTAGTCAGATGACCCCGTCGAATGCTTAGAAGTGGTTTTGCGCGCAAAGGATATTAAATTTGGGCTCAGCGCGCAGTTTGGTAAAAGGATCACCTCTTCGGATGCCTTCGGCAATTTTTAGAGTTGGAATTTGGCAAAACGGACATCGAATTTGGATTCAGCGCGCGAAATCGTTGAGAATGGACTATTTACTTGTTTTTTTCGGAGCCCGGTTGACGCGCACGTTTTTCGAGGTGCGTGCGCGAATCTCGAGACGGCACGGATCCCGAGGTGCACGCGGTGGCGTTGGCACGTGGCTCGAGGGGGCGTACTGCGCGAGGTGGGGCGCAGCTGGCGCGGGGAACAGTGCCTGCCTGCGCGGGTCAGCGCGGGGGCCGCCACGTGGCGGGCCCTCATTGGCGCCCGCGCGGGCGTGGGGGGCGCGCGCCCGTGTGGCGCGCGGGGTGTCCCGCGCCTGTGTGGCGCGGTGTAACGCGCCCCATGTGGCGCGCGGGCTGCGGCGCCCTCGTGGCGCACAGGGACGCGCGCCACGTGGCACAGGGGCGCGCGCTTGGACCGGGTGTGCGCGCTCCTGTGTGGTGGACCGGCACTCAGCGGTTCCCCATTGGGGGGAACCGTGGGGTGGGTCCATTGGACCACCCCCTTTTGTTTCCCTCCTCCTCCTTCTTCTCTTCTTCTTCTTCCTTCTCCCCCGCACCATTTCTCCTCCCTTTTTCTTCTTCTTCTCCAACCGAGTGCGAGAGGGAGTGAGGGAGGGATTTTCGTGGGGTGCGGCGGTGCGCCGTTGACCTCGCGGAGCGCGCGAGGTGTTCCTTTTGGGCCGGTTGGGCGGCACGACACTGTCGAGGTTGGTCCCGTTTGTTGTTTTTGCGGCATTTTTGGCACAGTCTTGAGTTTCCTTTTTGGATTTCGGATTTGACCCCACGCCCTCATGCGTGTTAGGGACCGTGTTTTACTGTGCCGTTTTACTGCGTGGACTGTTGCTGGCATTTTGGACGCGCCTCATTTTGCGTGCAACCTTAGGAGAAGTGTGCTTCGTTTTGCGTGTAGATTCGAGGTACGTGCACCGTTTCACGTGCAGGTCGTGTTGGCGCGCACTATTTTGCGTGCGGGTTTTAATGGCGTGCGCCATTTTGCATGCAGGTTTGGTGGCCGCGCATTGTTTTGCGCGCGGACTCGTAAGTGTGCACCGTTTTGCGTGCAGCTTGTTGTACGAGCGTCGGATCGAGGCGAGCCTATACACTTTTTTCATCTACTCGACATGAGGATTATCACCGTATTTTTCCAGGATTTTTCCTGGAATTGCCCGAAGGTATACTTTTCCCGTTCTTCTGTGCAATGTGATACAGTTGTGTTTGTTGTGGACTTTCGCGCTCACCGCGTTGTGGAATTTGTAACTCGGCCTCCGGGACTCGGATTTTGACGTGCAGGTACTCGTTTCGAAGGGCTCGACGCGTCGATTGTGTTCGTATTTTTGGTGGATTTTTCAGAGTCCGTTATGCAGGTGAAAATTGCACATCTTCGGGACTGGTTTCAGCAGATGGTGTATACTTGGATGTTTTAGCATTAAGTGTGACTTGGGACCTTTTGTTGTGCCCGGGAGGGTTCACGAGTGTTTTGGAACACTGCTAGGAGGCGAGGTTTGCGCGACAGGTACCGTGGATACGGGTTCAGAGGATTGTGCATGCAAGTGGCCACGCTCTTCACCAACCCCAGGTTTGCCTTGGATTCAGCACTTCAGGTGGGTGTTCTGTTCCCAGAACCGATGGACGGTTCTTTAATTCTTATATTAGAATGCACGCATGTTTAAGGTACAATAATTGTATGTTATTAGGAGGTAAGCTAGGAAGGATGATTGTATAACGGGAATTGCAAGACTAATATTCATATTAAATATTATCGAGAACTTGCAGCATTCATATATTCATAATGATGAATTGTAAACGCTTACCTAAGGGACTTACCCTATCTGAAGGATATTTGCATGCTTGTATGGTCATCTAGTTAGGCCATCTTTTACTGCTACACTACTTATTGGAACTTGACTTAGGAGAAATCATGCTTTTCTCTTTCTCCTCCTTTGTTAGTCAGGCGGTCTATGTTGCTCGGGTGCGAGCAGAGGTCTGGGGTAGTGTAGCCAGGACATTGGCGTCAGGGACGGGTTGAGCTGGATTGTGGTTGGCAGGGTTTTGCGGAGATCGCGGACATTGGGTGGTTGACCGGATATTTATTTATGCATCAGATTGGGTATCTGATTTCTCTAGTGGACAGAGTTACCCACTAGTTGAGTACTTTTGCATCTGATTGAGGACCAAGGCTTTCTTTAGTGGTTGGACTTTCCCACTTAGATCAGTGTCATGATCCAGTCCTGCTGATTTATTCTACTATGATACTTGTTACACAGACCTTTGAGTCCTTGAGACTCCTATCCCCTATCGGTGTTATGCGTAGGCTGGCATACCCGATTTGGCAGGCACATACACACTTTGAATCCTTGAGACTCCTATCCCTTATCGGTGTTATGCATTGGCCAGCATACCCGATTCGTCAGGCACCTTTGAGTCCTTGAGACTCCTATCCCCTATCGGTGTTATGCGTAGGCTGGCATACCCGATTTGGCAGGCACAGCAGGCAGTATCAGTTTTACTAGTGGCACTAGGTTGAGGTCATAGTAGGCATAGCAGGCATGGCAGGCATAGCAGGCATAGCTGGCATAGTAGGCATAGCAGGCATGGCAGGCATAGCAGGCATAGCTGGCATAGTAGGCATAGCGGGCATAACAGGCATGGCAGGCATCGCATGCATAGCAGGCAGGCATAGTTGGCATGGCAGGCATGGCAGGCATAGCAGGCATAGCTGGCATAGTAGGCATAACGGGCATAACAGGCATGGCAGGCATGGCAGGCATAGCAGTCAGGCATAGTAGGCATAGCAGGCAAAGCAGGCATGGCAGGCATGGCAGGCATAGCAGGCAGGCATAGTAGGCATAGCAGGCAGGCATAGTAGGCATAGCAGGCATAGCAGGCATAGCAGGCATGGCAGGCATAGCAGGCATAGCAGGCAGTGCCAGGGATTACTGGTCTATCGATTTGGTCGATTGTGCACTTCAGGTGCTAGTGGTTGCATACCATTCTTTGGTTCTCCTATTTTTGGCATTTAGATAGAGGCATGATAGCTGTTGAGAGTCTCCATTTTTCTTATTTCATGCTTTATGGCTTTGGTTAGTTTTTGTCTCCTGAGGACTTAGTGGGCAGACCGTCGGGTCTGGCGGTGTTACCCACTGAGAACTCCCTTTTTGGTGTAGTTCTCACACCCTTTGGGGGTTTTCCCCCTTCTTTTTTCCTTCCTCTCCTTTGTTTTGCAGAGTCTTAGCGGGTGTTGCTGATTCTGCGGTTGTTGATCGAGGTGAGGGAGTCGCGAGCTAGATCCCTACCCATATTTGGAGAGTAGCTGTACCCCTTCAGAGGAGAGCTTCAGTAGATTAGTTGTTTTATTTTTCTCTTTTGAGAGACTGATGTAGTGAGGATATGATATGTATTGAGAGCCTGTACACTGATGTATTTATTGGAGATATCTCCCTGTTGAGTTTTGAGCTTAGTATATGAGGATATTGTATGATTATCATTTTTGTGAGATGGGCATTGTTATATTATTTCTTGTTGTACAGTGGTTGATTTGAGTTATACAGCAGTTTTTCATTTTTAGCTCTGATATCTGTTAGCTGTAGTGCTTTTCTTGCAGGTAGGACGCTTCGCCTATGCGGGGTTTGGCATAGGTGGCGGATCTGTTGGCGAGCCCGGGGCGCAGTTTCGACCCCGGGGCGTGACAAAAAGTGAGCGGACTTAGTGAGTCGATCTACAACCACCCAAATGGCATCTGCTCCTCCCTGGGCCTTCGGTAATCCGACCACAAAATCCATCGTAATGTGATCCCATTTCCATTCAGGGATTGGGAGACTCTGTAACTTGCCAACTGGCACCCGGTGCTCAGCTTTTACCTGCTGGCAAGTTAAACACGGGGCCACAAATCTCCCAATATCCCTCTTCATACCACTCCACCAGAAGTGTGCCCTGAGGTCATTATACATCTTCGTCCCACCAGGATGAAGGGTGTAAGGTGTATAATGGGCCTCTCTCAATATCTGCTCTCTGATCTCGTAGTCCACTGGCACACACGCTCGGTCCCTGTACCGCAGTACTCCCGAAGCATCAACTACAAAGTCCCCAGACTGATCGCTCAAAATTTGATCTCTAATCCTGGTCAAGTGGGGGTCCTCACTCTGTCTCTCTCTGATCTGTTACGGAATTTAAGTTGGCGTATTTCGTGAATTCGGTTAAGTCTTGAAGATTGAAGGTAAAGAAGGTTGGATCATATAACTCAATCTCAAGAAAGAAGAATTCAAAAGGATCATGTATGTTTTACTTAATATCTTTGGTGATCCGAATACTTCTTATAGTGTAGAAACACTTGGATGAACTTGTAATTGCATAAATATCAAAAACTGGACATGGGACATGTTCAGGATCCGGATCAGACTTTGCAATCCGGATCCCGAACGTTGTTCGTTCATGCACCAGTTCAATCCGGATCGTAGCTTTCTTTGATCCGGATCCCGAACACTGGGTTTACCATTTTATTTGAACGATCCGGATCAGGCTTTTCAATCCGGATCCCGAACGTTGATGTTTGGTGAACTTTATGAACGATCCGGATCAGGCACTTCGATCCGGATCCCGAACCTTCGTTTTTTTGGAAACTGTTTTTCTCGCTACTGCAATCCGGGTCGCCGAACTCCGATCCGGATCGTCGTCATGTAAAATTCCAGAAAAGGATAGTTTTTGATCCTTATCTTCTTCCAAGGGTTTCTAACCTATAAATAGACCCTATGATTCTTTTTCTAGGGCTAATCCAATAATCCAAAAAGAAGCCGCTAAACCTAAAAGCCGTCATCTTATATACGGCCTAAGATCCACATATAGAGAAGAAAGGAAATCATAGATTCTATCTTATGTTTCTTCATCTATATTGATTGATTTGATTCTAGGTTTTCATACTCACATTTTGAGTAGAATGAAATCAATGAATACTTAGATGGTATTTCCGATCTATTTCTAATCTAAGTATTCGGCGGATCATCACCACCCAAAAACAACGATTTATCCCAAAATCGGCGCGTGGACTCGCGTGACCTTGTGGATTCAAGATGCTACCGCTCTCGTGGATTCGGAGCGAGGTACATTCGTGGATTCGAAGCGTGCTACTGGGTGAAGACCGTGGATTCGGTCGGACATCGTGGACTCGACGTTGGACGCCGTGGATTCGGCGTTGGACGCAGATTGTGGATTCGAGAAGCGTCGTGGAGCGAGCGGAGAAGATCAACTAGGAGCGTATGGAAAAGGTTGAGTCGTCTGTGAGTACGGTATATCACCTTGTACGTGTTTAATTCTAGTGGATTTCACCGTGTTATCGGTCCCGTGGTTTTTTACTCCGGTTTGGAGTTTTCCACGTAAAAATCTCTGCGTGTTATTTATTTTTTCCGCATTGGGTTTTATATCGCAAAGATTTTTGAGTGTTTATTGTTTACACCTATTCACCCCCCTCTAGGTATTTTTTCCCCTATTTAGATCCTATTATACATAACCCAACAAGTGGTATCAGAGCGGGAATAGGGTTGTAAACAATGGTTGAAGGTGGAAACATCAACAGACCTCCGTTCTTCGATGGAACAAATTATGCGTACTGGAAAGTACGGATGAAAGCCTTTTTAATTTCCATCGACGAACGGGTGTGGCAATCAATTGAATTAGGATGGTCTAATCCAACTGAATTTATTGGTGATGTTCGCACCATCAAACCTAGGTCGAAATGGACTAAGGAAGAGATTGATATATCTTCTTACAATGGCAAGGGAATTAATGCTTTATTTAATGCCTTATCTCAAACAGAGTTCTCTCGCGTCTCGGCATGTGAGACTGCGAAAGAAATCTGGGATGTTCTTCAAGTTACGCATGAGGGAACTAACCTTGTGAAGATTCAAAAACTGCAAATGCTTACGAGCAAGTTTGACTCTATTTTCATGGCAGAAAATGAATCGTTCACAGACTATTACACACGATTGCAAGACATCGTAAACTCATGTGCTAACTTGGGAGAGAAGATTCCAGAATTTAAAGTTGTAAGAAAAATATTAAGAACTCTTCCTGAAAGATTTCGTTCCAAGTTTACAGCCATTGAAATTATTAAACACCCGGACGAAATCCGTGTAGAAGAATTAGTTGGTTCATTACAAACTTATGAAATGACATTTCCTACTAACTATTCTTCGGGAAAGGCATCCTCTTCTAAGTCTTCAGGTTATGCGTTGAAAACAACAAAAGAAGAAGACGCGGATTCATCCTCCTCAGGCGATGACGAGAACCTATCTATGGAGGACTTTGAGAAGCAGCTTGCTCTCTTGACAAGAAGATTTCGCCGAAACTTTCGAAGGGGTAACTCAAGCAAAACTCCATCCTTCGTAAAGTCGAAGAAAGGCAAAGGTTCTTCAAGTTTCAAACCAAGAAAGCAAGAGGGTTTTTCTAAGGATAAGAAAAGCACAGAAGGACAAGTCCAATGCTTCAAGTGCCGAGGATACGGCCATATCTCAACGGAATGTCCAAATAAGAATTCGTCCAAGAAGAAAGCGATGCAAGCCGTCACTTGGGATGACACCTCATCGTCAAATGAGTCATCGTCAAGTGATGAAGAAGACAACGCAACAGCGTTCCACGCGTCCACATCTTCACCCTTCATGTGCTTAATGGCAAGTACATCCGAGTCATTGTCCAACTCCACTGTTGAAAAGAATGCAACGGACAATGAGTCGGATGATTCGGAAGGTGAAGATTTTGCTCTAGCCTACCACAGACTTTTGAGGGATTCAAAGAAACTGGCTAAGCAAAACAAGGGGTTGAGTGGGAGATTGCAGGATCTCGAAGAAGAAGTAAAAAGGGTAACTTCTCTCTCGACCGATCTTGAAGTGGAAAGGGATAATCTGATAAAAGCAAATGTTTCCCTTCAAGAGTCCAATGAGCAACTCGAGAAGAATTATATAGATATGGTGAACAAAGCGAATTACTTCTTGAAGCTCAACGGCGAGGCTCGACAGGAAAAATTGGAAATGACAGAGACCATTCTCCAACTCAAGGATGACTTACAGCGATTTTCATCAGGAAGGAGTAAGTTGGATAAGCTTCTTGGTCTTGGTCAATCAAACAAGTTCGGCCTCAGATACAATCGAACTGAAGACAATTTTAGTTCGGTTGGGACAGTCTTTGTGCCCCAGTCGGTATCTCCTCCTCCGACACCGGAACCAACGACAAGCAACGACAACAAGCCTACTTCACCCTCCTCGGGATCGTCAAGCACTAAGGTATGTTTTCGTTGTGGTATTGCAGGGCACATAAGGAGAAATTGCAAGATGGGAGCCAAACGGTCAACTCAAGCACATCTTGCAACGACTACCAAAAAGGTAATTCCTCGGAAAGCAAATGCAAATTATTCGAAAGGAAAAAGCCTCGGTAGTTCATCAAACAAGACGACGACGTCAAGGAAAAGCGACGGATCAAACAAGACGCTTTCACCAAAGGTATCAACCTCACAATCATTTCCGACGTACACCAAAACTCGAAAGGTTTGGGTACGCAAAGGTGAATTCTTCTTTCATCCTTGAATCACGTCGGTACCAAACGGCCCTTAGAATTATTGCATATGGATCTTATGGGGCCGACACGTCAACCATCCTTGGGAGGTAAATGGTATATTTTCTTATTGGTTGATGATTTCTCTAGGTATTCTTGGGTAGCATTTTTAAAAGAGAAAGCTGATACTTTTGATTCTTTTCACGAGATTTGCCTTCGTATTATGATTGAAAAGAATGAAAAGATCATTCGTGTTAGAAGTGATAGAGGTGGAGAATTCATAAATTCTAAATTCATTGATTTTGGCACTTCCAACGGCATTAAGCATGAATTCTCAGCACCCTATACACCTCAACAGAATGGTGTTGTCGAGCGCAAAAACAGGGTTGTACAAGAGATGGCACGTGTTATGCTTCACAGCCGGAATTTACCGCTATATTTTTGGGCTGAAGCTGTGAACACTGCAATCTATGTTATTAATCGAGTTTATTTGCGCCCGGGAACGTTAAATACACCATATGAACTATGGTGTTGTAGAAAACCTAACATCAAATATTTTCGCATCTTTGGGAGTCGATGTTACATTTTACGTGACCGCGAAAATCTTGGAAAATTTGACTCTCGAAGTGACGAAGGGATTTTCTTGGGGTATTCTACAAATAGTAGAGCATATCGGGTATTTAACTTGGAATCTAAAACGATCGTAGAATCTATAAATGTTAAAGTAGATGAAGCTTTCCACTTTGCATCTGATAAATCTACCCCTGATATCTCTCTTGATGATGATACTCCTGTAAGTGCATCTTCTCATGATAATACTTCCAATATTAATGATGCATCTAATGGTTCTTCAAGTCTATCTAATGTGCAGGAATCATCTCATGTACCTCCGAGTACTCCATTACATCAAACGTTACGCATCTCCAAGGATCATCCTGAATCAAACATCATTGGAGACCCACAAGAAGGAGTCAAAACTTGGAGACAGTTGGTTTGTGGATTCGCTTGTTACGTTTCCATGATCGAACCAAAGAATATCGATGAAGCTCTTCAGGATGACTACTGGATTGAAGCAATGCAGGAAGAGCTCCATCAGTTTGAACGCAACAAAGTCTGGGAATTAACGACGCCTCCGAAGCAACACATTGTGATCGGTACTAAATGGATTTTCAAGAACAAGAAAAATGAGGATGGTACCATCATCAGGAACAAAGCACGTTTAGTTGCTCAAGGCTACTCTCAAATAGAAGGTATAGACTTTGATGAAACGTTCGCCCCTGTAGCTAGACTCGAGTCCATTCGTATCTTATTCGCTATTGCTTGTCACTTTAAAATAAAACTCTTTCAAATGGACGTTAAGAGCGCGTTTTTAAATGGGTTTTTAAATGAGGAAGTTTATGTGGCTCAACCGAAAGGTTTTGTAGACTGTAAACTACCTAACCATGTTTTTCGTTTGAAAAAGGCTCTTTACGGTTTAAAACAAGCACCGCGAGCGTGGTACGAAAGGTTGACAAAGCACCTTTTGGAGAAGGGCTATACTCGAGGGGGAGCAGATCAGACTCTCTTTGTGAAGCATTATCAAAATAACTTCGTTGTTGCACAAATCTATGTCGATGACATTGTGTTTGGAGCAACAAAGGATAATGATGCTTCTAAATTCGCAGAAACCATGGAAAGCGAATTTGAGATATCTATGATGGGGGAACTGACATACTTTCTTGGATTGCAAGTGAAACAAAATGGTGAAGGCATCCATCTGTGTCAATCCAAGTATGCAAAGGAGTTGGTAAAGAAATTCGGATTAGAAGATTCTAAAGATTTTCCTACTCCTATGGGAACTAGCAATAAGGGATTAGGAAGTGAATCTCTTAGTGAGAATGTAGACGAGAAACTTTATCGCAGCATGATTGGAAGTCTACTTTACCTCACAGCTAGTCGCCCGGATATATCCTTTAGTGTTGGGATTTGCGCGAGATATCAACCAGCACCAAAGGAGGTTCACCTGAAAGCGGTGAAACGGATCATCCGGTACATCAAAGGAACCATTAATTTCGGAATTTGGTATCCTATGGGAACAAGTCTAGATATTATTGGATACTCAGATGGCGATTGGGCAGGATCTGTGGATGATCGAAAAAGTACGAGTGGTGCATGTTTTTATCTTGGCCATTGTCTTGTTGCATGGCATAGTAAAAAGCAAAACTGCATTGCACTCTCGACTACCGAAGCGGAATACATCTCAGCGGGTAGTTGTTCAACTCAACTCATTTGGATGAAAAGCGTGTTGAGCGACTTCCGGATTTCAGCAACTTCGGTAACTGTTTTATGTGACAACACTAGTGCTATAAACATTTCAAAAAACCCTGTGTTGCACTCTAGAACAAAACACATTGAACTTAGATATCATTTTCTTAGAGAGCTAGTTGAATCAAATATTCTTCAAATTTCCTACATTTCAACTGAAGATCAATTAGCTGACTTTTTAACAAAACCTTTGGATCAAAAACGTTTTATTCATTTGCGTAAAGCAATTGGAATGCTTTCCTTGAAATAACCTCTTTTTGAAACTTTTGTTTAGGTTAGGTTTTGTTTTTGTGTTTTTGTTCATCATCTATGCTTAGACATAGAACATTAATTGAGCATTAGTTTTGATTGACTTTAACTACATCCTTTTATATATTTAGAAATCTATTATGCTTTAGATATCATAATATTTCATTTGATGCAATGATCATTTATGTCAATTAACTCATCTTTGTTTTAATCAAAGTCAATTTCTCTCTCGATGATCTCTTGGTATAGTTTTTATCTTATTTGACTGTTTAGTCGAGTATGAAATCGAGATCAATATTTGGCTGAATACTTTATATCTTAAATAATTGATAGCCAATTAGGGGGAGTCAAAGAAAAAGTATTATGCTCAAAAGATGTGGAAAGAGTTACATCCCAATGTGGAGTGTGAAAACTACCACCGCATGGAGGAAAGAGCTACCACCTCGGTCGTCCGAATACTGTGTGCAGCTACCACATGTATACCAAGCAAGGTTTTTCAAGTTTGATTAAATAAAATGCATGTTGAAATACTTGACTCTGTCAAAATTTCAAGGTTGGTATAAGGTGGGAATTTTAATGAAAGATGCTCAAATTGCCACTCTCTTCAATAAATTGACTAGATATATTATCTAACTTATCTGGGATTTTAGACATCTATTGATCTTTGTATTTCATTTTCTTTACCGAATTGATGATTTGATAAAGGCATTACACGTAAGATCAAGTTAGATGTAATTGAAGTTGTTCAACTTTAAGGGATTTAATTTTTATAAATTTTCGTTTCATTTGTTGGATGTTATTGATAGATTTGGCATAATCTATTTCTTGTTGTATGAAACGATGATTTTCGTTTAAAGTTGATACACAAAAGTGCTTACAATCTTTTTCTTGTTTTTCTAGAATTTCTCTGAAATTTTCTAAAGAAAAAGTTGGAGCCGATCCGGATTGGACCTGCCGATCCGGATCCCGAACGCAGATATTCTTCTGCGGGCAGACGATACGGATTGGACTTGCCGATCCGGATCCCGAACGCAGATTTTCTCTGCGGGTAGCCGATCCGGATCATAATCACGAACTGATCCGGATCGCGGCTAGGGTTTTATATAGAACAAAAGGGTTTTGATTTCTTTTACTCCAATTTTTTGTTCCAAAGTTTCCAGAGCTTCTCTCTCTAGAATTCATCCATCTTGGAAGCTTTCAAACTCAAGTTCTTCGATTCCAAGTAAGTTTTATTGATCAAAATCTCGGTATTTCACAGTTTTTCCTATTCTTCCTCAAAACGTGATGAAATTCTTATATCTATTTCGTTTGTGGATGGTTTTTGATCAAATTTCTTTTGAAATAAGAACTCTGGGTAGAATAGTTTTGATTGTATGCTAGGTATTCTCAAGATAAACAAATTTTTGGCCTTCGATTTCAAAAATTTCGGTTTTAGGGCATATAATGGGAATTTTCGAAAATCATGCGATTGATCTATTTTTAAAATTCTTTTTGCAAAACTAATTTGATTCTTAGTCTCTCTACATGATAATGATTGTTTGGGTACAATTTTTCTAATTTTTGGAAATTAACAATTTTTTTCGTGTTCTTGAGTTGTTGCTCACAGGATTTCTTTTCACAAGAAACCAATAGCAATGGTGATCACCTGGATCATTTTTCTTCTGGCTGCTTTGGTACATACGAGAGACACTGTCAAGCCCAAGAGGGCTAAGAAAGCGAAGAAAACGAAAGATGATTCTGATACAGAATCTGAAACGGAATCAATTGATTGGGATGAGCTTCTAGTTGAAGCAACAACTGTTCCCACTGCTTCGAAGGGAAAAGCCCCTGCAGAGACTTCAAAGGCAAAGGCTCCGCCTACTGCTGCCGAGAAGGGCAAAGCTCCAATGGAAGAAACTTCTGGGAAGACAAGAAGAAAAAGTGTTGCTCGCAAAAGAGGGAGTGCTCGAGGAATTTCCATTGTGCAACCAGTTGATAGCCAAGCACCTCCACAAGACTTTATCAGCTCTGCTAGGATAAAGGACTTTGAAAACAGGGAATGCATTGGCGAAAGGCATGTTAATGTCAAAGCCTTGAAGGAAAGATCTCCGCCATTTGGGACTCTGTATGACCAGACAGGTCTTGCTCCCATTTGCGATTTCCCCGAGACCACTGGGTATTGTCTTCACTCAGTGAGGATGTTCTATCAAAATGCTTGCTATCTCGTTGATCAGGAGAGCGGACGTCGAGACTTTCAAACATTGGTAAAAAATGTTAAGATTAAAGTAACCCCTCAACTGATTGGAGAGGTATTAGGGATGAAGGCCCGAGCTGATGGCGCTCATTATCTGAAGAATCAAATTTTCAACACCAACTCCTCGAGAGTGGTAGTTGATGGCATCTGTCTTCCCGATACTCCGTCAGCAGGAAACTCAGTCTTTTCAAAAGAGCGACGACCTAAGTATCGCTACTTAACTTCATTGTTTGCTATAACGTCCTTCCAAATATGAACACGAAGGTTCTTCGGTGGGATAGGATGTTATTCCTTTATCTTCTTGGAAACCCCACAGCAGCAATGGGAGCAAACTTAAACATTCCTTACATCATCTGGGCGAGGATGGCTCGCTATGTGGAACATGCTCACCCTTCAGAGAGACTACCTTATCCAATGATCATCATGCGCATTCTTCGCAAATTTAAAGCTGACACAAGTGCGAGTTCCTACATGCACAGTCTAGGAACGATCAATGAAACAACGATTGTAAAGTCTCTCTCGAGAAAGCAAGATGAGCCCATATTACCTCCTCACCGACAACGAGCACAACAACAACAAGCAACAACCTCTGCACCGGCAGCAACCCCTCCAGTCCAACCAGCACATGCAGCACAACGAGCACCTCCATCAACTTCTGATGATGATGCATCAGTTACCTCAATCTATAAAGAACAGCAAAGGCTCTCCAACGAGCAAGAACGTATATCAAATGAACTTATTGAGGTAAAGGAAGAAATAAAGAAGGTCAACAAGAATCAGTCATCAATGAACAAACGATTAAAGAAAATCTTCCAAATTCTCGGCTGTATCAGTTCGGATGAGTCTGAATAATCCGTATCCTTCTAATTTCTGTTTCTTACGCAGATTTTTAATCCTTCTTTTTGTGCAGGTTTTTAAGTTTTAGTTTTTCGTTTTAGTTCTCACACCTTAGGTACTTGAACTGTTAACTATTCTCTCCATTTTGGTAATCTTTGGCTAACTTTTGTGACAAAAAGGGGGAGAGAGATATAAACAATGATACAATGTTTGTGAGAAACTTGAAACTATGGAGGTAAGTAGAACTTCAACTTTTGGTTTTCATTTGTGTTTGAATGCATGCCTCGACTAACTATTCGACTAACTATTTGGGCATGTAATATAACTAACAAGTTGATGCTCACTAACATGACATTTGGATTTTGATTGCATAGAAGATATGTTGGTGTTTTAACTATGATCAATTTACATATCTGAATGTATAAATGTCATGGTAAGTATAAATGAGTATAAACTTCATCTCTGTATGTGGTTTTTGAATGATATAAAATTCTTGAGGTATCTAACGATTTCTTTTGTCAAGAATGATTTCTTTTGCAGAGAGTACAGATGTCTAAGTCTAGAGTCTGTTTTAGGAGTTTAACTCATGTATTTTATTTTGGATCTCCATTGTAAATTTTTGTTGTATGGTGATAGCAACAAAAATATCTTTTTGAATTTTCTTGAGTGGATCTATGTTTTATCGCGAAACCGCCAAAGGGGGAGATTGTTACGGAATTTAAGTTGGCGTATTTCATGAATTCGGTTAAGTCTTGAAGATTGAAGGTAAAGAAGGTTGGATCATATAACTCAATCTCAAGAAAGAAGAATTCAAAAGGATCAGGTATGTTTTACTTAATATCTTTGGTGATCCGAATACTTCTTATAGTGTAGAAACACTTGGATGAACTTGTAATTGCATAAATATCAAAAACTGGACATGGGACATGTTCAGGATCCGAATCAAACTTTGCAATCCGGATCCCGAAGGTTGTTCGTTCATACACCAGTTCAATCCGGATCGTAGCTTCCTTTGATCCGGATCCCGAACACTGGGTTTACCATTTTATTTGAACGATCCGGATCAGGCTTTTCAATCCGGATCCCGAACGTTGATGTTTGGTGAACTGTATGAACGATCCGGATCAGGCACTTCGATCCGGATCCCGAACCTTCGTTTTTCTGGAAACTGTTTTTCTCGCTACTACAATCTGAATCGCCGAACTCCGATCCGGATCGTCGTCATGTAAAATTCCAGAAAAGGATAGTTTTTGATCCTTATCTTCTTCCAAGGGTTTCTAACCTATAAATAGACCCTATGATTCTTTTTCTAGGGCTAATCCAATAATCCAAAAAGAAGCCGCTAAACCTAAAAGCCGTCATCTTATATACGGCCTAAGATCCACATATAGAGAAGAAAGGAAATCATAGATTCTATCTTATGTTTCTTCATCTATATTGATTGATTTGATTCTAGGTTTTCATACTCACATTTTGAGTAGAATCAAATCAATGAATACTTAGATGGTATTTCCGATCTATTTCTAATCTAAGTATTCGGCGGATCATCACCACCCAAAAACAATGATTTATCCCAAAATCGGCACGTGGACTCGCATGGCCTTGTGGATTCAAGGTGCTACCGCTCTCGTGGATTTGGAGCGAGGTACGTTCGTGGATTCGATGCGTGCTACTAGGTGAAGACCGTGGATTCGGTCGGACGTCGTGGACTCGACGTTGGACGCCGTGGATTCGGCGTTGGACGCAGATCGTGGATTCGAGAAGCGTCGTGGAGCGAGCGGAGAAGATCAACTAGGAGCGTATGGAAAAGGTTGAATCGTATGTGAGTACGGTATATCACCTTGTACATGTTTAATTCTAGTGGATTTCACCGTGTTATCGGTCCCGTAGTTTTTTACTCCGGTTTGGAGTTTTCCACGTAAAAATCTCTGCGTGTTATTTATTTTTTCCGCATTGGGTTTTATATCACAAAGATTTTTGAGTGTTTATTGTTTACACCTATTCACCCCCCTCTAGGTGTTTTTTCCCCTATTTAGATCCTATTATACATAACCCAACATGATCCTGTCCAGCAGAGTGGGCTGCACGACTAAGGACGTCAGTCTAGCAAAGACCCCAGGGGACACAACCTCAAGCTCAAGTCGCCTCATCTCCTCAAGTAGTGGCGCTTGGTCAGTAATCATCATAGAGAAGCTCTGCACCGCTCTCCTACTCAGGGCATCTGCAACCACGTTGGCCTTGCTAGGATGGTATAGTATATCAACATCTTTAACAGCTCCAACCATCTGCGCTGTCACAGGTTTAGCTCTTTATGTGTAAATAGATACTTCAGGCTCTTATGGTCGGTGTAAATCTCGTAGTGCTCCCCATAAAGGTAGTGGTGCCACAACTTCAATGCGAATACCACAGCAGCAAGGTCTAGATCATGGGTAGGATAATTCTTCTCATTGTCCTTAAGCTGTCGAGATGCATAAGCAATTACCCTACCCTCCTCCACCAGCACGCAACCAAGTCCACTGTGCGATTCATCACTGTAAATCACATATCCTTTCCCCATAACAGGGAGGGAAAGGATAGGAGTCGACATCAATCTGCCTTTCAAGTCCTCGAAGCTCCTCTGACAGTCCTCACTCCAGATATACTTAATTCCTTTGCACGTCAAACGAGTGAGGGGTGTGGAGACCTTCGCAAAGCCCTCCACAAACCGACGGTAGTATCCAGCGAAGCCCATGAAGCTGCGCACCTCAGAAAAGGTCGTCGGTCGGGGCCAATCCCGGACTGCCTCAATCTTCGCCGGGTCCACTGCCACACCTGCGGCTGAAATCACATGGCCCAAGAAAACTAACTCCCGAAGCCAAAACTCGCACTTCGACAACTTGGCATACAACTTCCTCTCTCGTAGAAGTTGCAGCACAATCCTCAAGTGCTCCTCATGATCAGTGTCTCCGGGAGTAAACTAGGATATCATCAATGAACACAACCACGAACCGATCCAGGTACGGTCGAAAAATCCGGTTCATCAAATCCATAAAGGCGGCAAGGGCATTAGTCAATCCAAAAGGCATGACGGTGAACTCATAATGCCCGTACCGTGTCCTGAACGCCGTCTTCGGGATATCCTCGGCCTTCACCTTCAATTGGTGGTAACCTGTGTTAAGGATTTTATTTTGGCGTATTTCGTGAAGTGGTTAAGTCTTGAAGATTGAAGTTGAAGAATTGTGGATCACATGCATCAATCTCAAGAAGAAAGAATTCAAAAGGATCAGGTATGTTTAACTAAATAATTTTGGTGATCCGAATACTTTCTTATAGTGTAGAAACACTTGGATGAATTTTTAATTGCATAAAAATCAAAAACTGGACATGTAATATGTTCAGGATCTGGATCTGGGCATTCCAGTCCGGACCCCGAACATAGTTTAGTTCATGCGGAATTTCAGTCCGGACCTCCCCTGTTTCAGTCCGGACCCCGAACATTGATTCTGCAGAATTCGCATGAACAGTCCGGACTGCCCACATTTCAGTCTGGACCCCGAACATGCTTTTTTGGAAAAGTTCTGTTTAATGACGACAGTCCGTACCGTCGATCCGAAAATTCCAGATAAGGTAGTTTTTTATGCTTATCTCTTTCCAAGGTTTCTAACCTATAAATAAACCCTTTGATTTATCTTTTAAAGGAGAAGATTTAAGAATCCAAATATAAAAAAATCCACATATAGAGAGGAAAGGAAATCACGTTTAAACTTATGTTTCTTCATCTATATTGATCGATTTGATTCTAGGGTTTCCAAACTCCTATTTCTTGTAGAATCAAATTGATGAATACTTAGATGGTGTTTTCCGATCTATCTTTGATCTAAGTATTCGGCGGATTTTTATCACCAACAATCAACGATTTTATCATAAATCGGCGCGTGGATTCGCGTGGCCTTGTGGATTCAAGGTGCTACCGCTCTCGTGGACTCGGAGCGAGGCGCGTTCGTGTGATCGAGGCGTGCCGCATTGGTGAAGACCGTGGATACGGTTGGACGTCGAGGATTCGACGTTGGACTTCGTGGATTCGAAGTTGGACGCAAATCGTGGATTCGAGGCGCGTCGTGGAGCGAGCGGAGAAGATCAACTAGGAGCGTATGGAAAAGGTTGAGTCGTAGGTTTACGGTAAATCACCTTGTCCGTGTTTTAATTCTAGTGGATTTCGCCGTGTTATCGGTCCCGTGATTTTTTACTCCTGTGACGGAGTTTTCCACGTAAATCTTGCGTACTTTATTTATTTTCCGCATTGGGTTATTTTTACGCAACGATTTGGTGTGTTTATTATTTACACCTATTCACCCCCCCTCTAGGTGGTTTTTCCCCTATTCAGATCCATATAATCCATAACCCACAAGTGGTATCGGAGCAGGAATAGGGTTGTAAACACTGGTTGAAGGTGGAAACATCAACAGACCACCGTTCTACGATGGAACAAACTATGCCTACTGGAAAGTACGCATGAGAGCATTTTTTATTTCCATCGATGAACGGGTTTGGCAATCAATTGAGTTTGGATGGACAAATCCTACTGAGGTTGTAGGGCCCCTAAACTCCTTACAGCTTTTTCCCATGAATCCACTGTGCAAACACCTGTTGGTGGTGTATCTGGCCCATGGTGCATCAAAGGGATGCCACAGATGGACCCTGTGAGCTTTGGTTGGCTGTGTTGGCTTTCGGCTGCTTTTGCCGAATTTTAGAAAAGGAATTTGGCCAAATAGAGGGTGGAGTTGGATTCAGCGCGGAAAAACGCTTGAGAATGGCTTTTTGTTTGCCTAATTCTGAGTCCGGATGCCCAAAAGCGGGCTTCCGGAAGTTTTGGCAGTTTTTGGTGTTTGCGGGAGCCTCCGGCAAATTTTAGAGGCGGATTTTGGCGAAATGGACGTCGTTTTTGGAATCAGCGCGCGAAAACGGTCAAGATGGGCTATTTACTTACTGTTTTTGGGCTGCGGTTACTGTTCACGCCGGAACAGTGTTTCCGGCGATCGCCGGCGGCGGCGGGCATCGCCGGCGGGCGGCGGCGCCGCCTCGGGCAGGCGGCAGGCGGCGGCACAGGGCGCGGGCAGGGCGCGGGCAGGCGCCCGGGAGCGCGGGCAGGCGCGCGGTCCACCGCGGAGGTCGTGCGCCGGGGGGCGGGCCACGTGGCGCTTTGCGGTTGGCCGGTGCTGCAGACGCGGTCCACGGAATTTGGTCCGGGTGCACGGTGGACCGGGTGGACACGTGGCGTGAGGTTATTGGTTCGGTGCTGTGCTCCCGGTCCACGCAACCGGTGGAGTGGGTGGCCGGGGGCAGGTGGCCGGGGCAGGTGGCCGTACGGCCCGGGTCAGCCGCGACGTGCGCGGTCCACGGCGCGACGTGCGTGGTGCACGGGTTGCCGGGCCACGTGTCGCGTCGCCATTCGCTGGCGCAGGTGCACCGGGTGCAGTGGGGGCCCAGGGGAGTACTGGGCTGGACTGTGTGGTGGACCGGGCCGCACTGTGCGCGCCCGAAAGTTGTGGGCCGGGCCGCACTGTGCGCGCCCGGAAATTTCCGGGCGCCCGAAAATCGGGACTTAATGGGAATTATCCCAATTGTTTTCCTCAGCCTATTTAAAGGCAGCCCGAGCCTCTGTTTTGGGGCTTTTTCTCCCAAACCACACCTCCTCTGCCCGAGCTCTCTTAAGCTAAGTTTTTCACCTCTAAGTGCTTGATCTTCCTGCCAAGTTCTAGGATTTTAGGAGGCACGAATCCCGAGGTTCCCCATTTTACGGCGCGGCGCGACGTTGCTTTCTAGTGTTCTTCTTCGGCGCAGCGGCAGTGTTTTGGCTCCCCTGGACTACCCCGAGCTCACTTTTCTGTGATTCTTGCGCCGGCAGACTCCTAAGAGGTAGGACTTCATCTTTCGTTTTGGTCGCGCTTTCTCGTTTCGAGGTTTTGGCACGGATCCCGAGGCAAACAGTGACCCCATTTTCTGTGTGGACTTCCTTGACAGCAGCGGGGTATTTTGGCCATATCTTCGCGCACGAGCATCAGACGGAAACGAGCTTATACAACTTTTTCATCTACGGATCGCAAGGAACACGCTCGTATTTTTCTTGGATTTTTGTGAGATTTATTTCGAGGTGATAATTACTGTTTTCTCCGTGAACAGTGCACAGTTTTAACACAGATTTTTGTATGAGTGTATCCCCTTGCCGAATTTTTATCTTGACTTACCGAACTCGGATTTGGGCGTGCAAGGTACCGTTGCGAAGCTATCGACGCGAGGATCGCTGTGATATTTTTCTTGGAATTTTCTGGGCACTTTCTGCAGGTGATAATTTAACAGTTTTGAATCCGAGGTTGTAGGTGGTTATAAGAGCAATAATTGGGAGCCTAAGTGTAATTAGTGAGCTTTGTATTGTACCAGGAATATTTCGGGTGTGCTTATATTGTGGGAGCAAGGATTTGGAGTTTTGGTATTTTCTAGCTGTACGGACTTGGACAGTTTGCACCAGGTGGGTGGTTGTTGTACTCCTCTCCTTTGTTATGCCCACTAGGAATATCAGAGTACCCCTGTTTTGATGTTGCTGAATGCGTTAATTGGTAGACTCGCATGCTTTAGGGAGCAAATTATTGGTTATCTAATCCATGAAAAATTATTGTTAGACTGATTACTTGTTTTAATCGCTTAATTTCTGGACTGTATGCTTAGAGACAAGTGATAATAATTGAGGACTGCAAAACTGATGATTATTCTTATGGGACTGTCACCCTAGCTTATGTCACTTTAAACTGCTATTCTCGGAAACTGGACAAAAATATTGAGACAATGCATGATTAAATTGGTCACATGATTATGTCATCATTTACTGCTATACTATTTTGGGACTTGACTTAGGAGAAACCATGCATTTATTCTTTTCTCCTCCTTGTATTGACACTTGCGGCTTAGTCGCTCAGGTTCGAGCGTGTGTTGGACAGTGTAGTCGGATATTGGGGATTTGGGACAGGTTAGGTTTATGTCAGGGTGTTGCGGCGACCACGGATCTTGGGTGGTCGACCGGCTTATACTATTGCATCAGATTGGGTGTTTGGGGATCGGGCTTTCTTTAGTGGAGGGTTTTTCCCACTTCATTGAGTCTCGATCCAGTCCTGCTATATCGGGTTACTTGTGGTTACTTATTTTTCCTCGTGTGGGTCGCTCCCCACGAGTGCGACTCCGGAGTGCGCGGCAGACAGACTTGAGTCCTGGGGACTCCTTTTGCTTCGGTGTTATGCGTAGGCTGGCATACCCGTCGCGGCAGAGCAGGCTGTGCCAGTGTCCACTGGCGGTCAGATTGGGTCCTTTGGACAGACTTCTTTATACTGATGCATTTCTTTTCCCATCCGTGTTGAGTTATCATGTAGAGGCATATTAGGGATAGCATTTTATCAGTTGCTCCTTTTATCTACACCCCCTTTCTTTTCCTTTCCCTTTTTGCCTCTGATCACCCGGTGGGCATATCTGAGCTGAGGCTTTACCCACTAGGGGAGGCTACTGTTTATGGTAGTACTTACCCCCATTATTTTTCTTGTTCTTTTTCTCTCCCCTTGTTTTGCAGAGTCCTCAGTGGGAGTTGCTGGGCCGTCAGCAACTGATCGGGGCAAGCGCATCGCGGACTAGATAGAGAGCCTCCCGAGGGTTGTAGCTGGAGCTTTTGGGTACCTGGTCTTCTCAGACAGCTTTTGTTTATTTCTTTTTTGGGTCTGGCTTTTGCCAGCTGTTTGTATTTAGTGGTGAGCTGGGAGAGACATCTGTATTTTATTCCACTGTTGTACTCTTTTACTTCCAGCTTCTGTCTGAGATACAGTAGTTTTAGTTTAGCTCTGATTATTATGCTCTTTTATTATTATTTCTTATCTGAGCAGGTTACCGACGCTTCGTGTATGTGGGAAATACCGCATGCACGGCGGATCTGTAGACGGGCCCGGGTTCTGGTTTACACCCGGGGCGTGACAGATTAAGTTGGTATCAGAGCTTAGGGATAGGTCAGTTGGGACTTAGGAAACCCTAGGCTTTTGGACAGACCCTAGGATGATAGGGCGTGAGTGGCGTAACATTTTGCGAAAGTCGGTGATTTTATAGTTGACTCTTCCTGTGAGTGAAGAGAGATCGACATAGCCTATTTCTGTTGGACCATTATGTTGGCTGCAGACAACATAAGGTGACAGAAATAGGAGGATGTCTTTTGACTTTCGCCAGATTGGGTCGTGTGGGGTTTGGTTGCTGATGATTGGTTTCTTGTGGCAGGATGCCTCCTCGACGTCGGATTCCCACTCGGGGTGTCCCTTCACCCCCTGTTGAGCCAGAGCAGCCTACACCCCCCGAGCTTACTGAGTTGAGGGCCTTGGTGGCCCAGTTGGCGGAGGGTCAGCGCCGCCAGGAGCAGAGGTTTGAGCAGCTGCTTGCTCAGAGGGAGGCACCACCCCCAGCTGTTCCTGAGGTCCCTGTGCCTCTTGTTGCCCCTTTTGTGCCGTCGGTACCATCTTCGAGTAGCGGGGCTCCTGGAGCTATTCAGCCTTTGACTGCGGAGGAGGAGCGGGATTTTGCTGACAAACTCGCTGCGTTTGTTAAGCGGGGACCACCTAGATTCTCGGGGCGGGATGCTCAGCCCCGGGCTGTTGGGAGATGGCTTTCTGCGATGGAGAAGCTTTTTCGGGACTTCTTCATCGACCCGAGGTACCGAGTGCACATGGCGGTGCACTGTTTGGATGGAGATGCTGATTTTTGGTGGCAGCGAGTTGAGCCACTGGAGTTCCGGATTACTCGGCAGTTGCCTTGGGAGGAGTTCAAACGGATGGTGTTGGACACCTATTTTTTCTACCAGTGTGAAGAAGAAGTTGGAGGACGACTTGAAGAATCTGCAGCAGGGCGATCGACCGGCCCATGTCTATTTCCAGGAGTTCATGGAGTTGCTAAACTGTGTGCCCTTCGTCGCTCGTGACGGTCCACACCAGGTTGAGTTGTTCGAGGGAGGCCTCCGTCCAGAGATTTTCACGCTTGTGCATGCACAGAGATTTCAGACCCTAGAGGCAGCCGCAGAGCACGCACAGTGGGTGGAGAGAGGCGATCAGCAGGTGGCCAGACGGAGGGCCGCGGTCGCGCAGGGTTCCGACAGGAAGCGACCAGCCCCAGAGGACGGGGGACAGGCCAGCTCATGGAGACCGCCACGGCCGCCGCAGTCCCAGTCTTACGGCCGTGGGCGATCTGATAGGAGAGGTCCTGGTGGACCCCAGAGACCGCAGCAGCATCAGCAGCAGCACCAGCAGCAGAGATCACAGCAGAGGCAGCAGAGATCTCAGCAGCAGTCCTCGAGACAGCAGCAGCAGCCGAGACAGCCCCGATCTTCTGACCGATGTATCTTCTGCGGCGGTCAGCATGCCGCCATCACTTGTGACCAGAGATGGGGTCGATGCTTCCGTTGTGGACAGCCGGGGCATGTGCGAGCTACTTGCCCCCTTGCTACTTCTTCGGCACCTTCTTCGGCGTCGGCTCCATATCCCCCTCAGCAGCAGCAGCCATCAGCTCAGCGGCCTTATGCTCCAGCGAGCAGGCCGTCCACCTCCCATCCTTCAGATTCTCGACCTCCAGCACCGAGCGGGCGGGTGTATGCCGCCCAAATAGCAGATTCCGCAGCGGCAGACCAGGTGGTGGCAGGTATTACTCTACTTTTTGGTATTCGGGCTCGCTCTTTATTCGACACTGGAGCATCTCATTCTTTCATTAGTCGAGCATTTGCATCCCTGCATGGTCTAGAGGTAGAGTCCTTGTCTTGTGCATTAGAGGTGCGGGTTCCTGATCACGTTTTGCATGTTGAGGAGCGTTGTTTGGCATGCCCGGTGCAGTTGGGGCCTTGGATTTTGCCTGCAGACTTGCTTGTCTTGCAGCAGCTCCATGATTTTGACTTGGTGTTGGGGATGGATTGGCTATCACGGTACTCCGCCACGATCGACTGCAGAGATAGGACGGTGACTCTTCGCGAGCCAGGACAGGAGGAGTTCATCTTCAGAGGCTGCCAGAGCACGCTGTTCGCAGCGACCATTTCCTCGGCGAGAGCTAGGAGGATGATGAGTAGAGGTTGCACTGCCTTTTTGGCCACCGTGGTGGAGGTGCCTACGGCGGCACTGGGACTCGAGGATATCCCTATCGTCCGAGAGTTCCCAGATGTGTTTCCCCCTGAGTTGACGACGATGCCGCCGGAGAGGGAGATTGAGTTTGTGATTGATGTAGTCCCTGGGACTGCACCAATCTCAAAGGCACCCTATAGGATGGCGCCAGCTGAGTTGAGGGAGTTGAAAGCCCAGCTTCAGGATCTTTTGGATAGGGGTTTCATTAGACCCAGTGTTTCTCCGTGGGGAGCGCCTGTGTTGTTTGTTAAGAAGAAGGATGGATCACTGCGGTTGTGCGTGGATTATAGGGAATTAAACAAAGTGACCATCCGGAACAAGTATCCCCTCCCCCGGATAGATGATTTGTTTGATCAGTTACAGGGAGCATCCGTGTTCTCGAAGATTGATCTGCAGTCCGGTTACCACCAGCTTAGGGTGAGGGCCGAGGACATCTCCAAGACGGCTTTCAGATCGCGGTACGGGCATTATGAGTTTACTGTGATGCCTTTTGGGTTGACTAATGCCCCTGCCGCATTCATGGACTTGATGAACAGGATTTTTCAGCCGTTTTTGGATCGGTTTGTGGTGGTGTTCATAGATGATATTCTGATCTACTCCCGGAGTGATCTGGAGCACGAGGAGCACTTGAGAACCGTGCTACAGCTTCTGCGAGAGAAAAAGCTGTATGCTAAGTTCAAAAAGTGCGAGTTTTGGCTCCGGGAGGTTGCCTTTCTGGGTCATGTGGTTTCAGCTGCTGGAGTGGCGGTGGATCCGGCCAAGGTGGATGCTATTAGAGATTGGCCGAGGCCGACGACCATCACCGAGGTACGGAGTTTTCTTGGATTGGCGGGCTACTATCGGCGCTTTGTGGAAGGCTTTGCGAAGCTTTCCTCTCCCCTCACTCGTCTGACCAGAAAAGGGGTTAAGTTTGTTTGGAGCGAGATTTGCCAGAGCTGTTTTGAGGAGCTGAAGCAGAGGTTGATGACCGCTCCAATCCTTGCCCTCCCAGTTATGGGGGAAGGATTTGTGATCTACAGTGATGCCTCACATAGTGGTCTGGGGTGTGTGTTGATGCAGCATGGTAGGGTAATTGCCTATGCTTCGCGGCAATTGAAGGACTATGAGAAAAATTACCCTATTCATGATCTGGAGTTGGCAGCGGTGGTGTTTGCTCTGAAGCTGTGGCGGCATTATTTGTATGGAGAGCATTGCGAGATATATACTGATCACAAGAGCTTGAAGTATCTGTTCACCCAAAAGGAGCTGAATTTGAGGCAACGCCGGTGGTTGGAGTTGTTAAAGGATTACGATCTGAGTATCCTTTACCATCCCGGCAAGGCCAATGTCGTGGCAGATGCTTTGAGTAGGAGGACGAGTCTGAGCTTATTGATCTCGCAGCAGGCGCCGTTGGTCGAGCAGATGAGGCGGTTACAGTTGGAGGTAGTATCCCCTGGGGTCTCTGCTAGACTCATGTCTATGGTCTTGCAGCCCACTCTGTTGGAGAGGATCAGGGACACTCAGAGTGAGGACCCCCACTTGATGAGGATCAGGACGCAGCTTCAGGCGGATCAGACAGGGGATTTTTCTGTGGATAGCTCGGGAGTACTGCGGTACAGGGACCGACTGTGTGTGCCTATGGATCAGGAGATTAGAGATCAGATTTTGAGGGAGGCCCATTTTACACCTTATACCATCCATCCTGGAGGTACTAAGATGTATAAGGACCTCAAGGCACTGTTTTGGTGGCCCGGGATGAAGCGGGACATTGGGAGATTCGTAGCTCATTGTTTAACTTGCCAGCAAGTGAAAGCAGAGCATCGCGTTCCTGCTGGTAAGTTGCAGAGTCTTCCAATTCCCGAGTGGAAGTGGGACCACGTCACTATGGATTTCGTCACTGGATTGCCGAGGGCGCAGAGCGGGGCTGATGCGATCTGGGTTATTGTGGACAGACTCACCAAGTCGGCGCACTTCTTACCGGTTCAGATGACTTGGTCACTGGAGCGTTTGGCACAGTTATATCTGGATGAGATAGTGAGGCTTCACGGTATCCCTGCTTCGATTGTGTCAGATCGTGACCCGAGGTTCGTATCACGCTTTTGGGGAGTTTGCATTCAGCATTGGGGACTCAGCTCAGGTTTAGCACCGCTTTCCACCCACAGACCGATGGACAGTCAGAACGCACCATACAGACCCTCGAGGATATGTTGAGAGCGTGCGTTATGGATTTTGGAGGAGGGTGGTACCGGCACTTGTCGTTGGTTGAGTTCGCGTACAACAACAGCTATCAGGCGAGCATCCAGATGGCTCCGTTTGAAGCGTTGTATGGACGCAAGTGTCGGTCTCCCTTATATTGGAGTGACGTGGGTGAGAGAAGGACTTTGGGACCGGATTTACTTCTGGAGGCAGAGGAAAAAGTCAGGATTATTCGCCGGCATCTTGAAACAGCCCAGAGTCGTCAGAAGAGCTACGCCGATACTCGACGGCGAGACCTGGAGTTTCAGGTTGGTGATCATGTCTTCTTGAAGGTCTCGCCCTCGAAAGGGGTCCGGAGATTTGGAGTACGGGGAAAGCTCAGTCCCCGCTTTATTGGACCCTTTGAGGTACTTGACAGAGTTGGTCCTGTGGCATACAGAGTTGCCTTACCCCCGCGCCTGGCCGGAGTTCATGATGTCTTTCCATGTCTCAGCTCTGAGGAGATATGTTTTTGACCCGTCGCACGTGATTGACTTCACTTCGTTGGAGATCGGCGAGGACTTGGTCTACGAGGAGCGCCCGTTGTGGATTCTTGCTCGTGAGGTGAGGGAATTGCGCAACCGGGCCATTCCATATGTGAAGATCTTGTGGAGCAATCATGAGGAGCGAGAGGCTACTTGGGAGCTGGAGACAGTGATGAGGGATGCCTACCCCTTCTTATTCGAGACTTCTGGTTGAGGTACGTCTGTTCTGTTTTCTTTGTTTCGGGGACGAAACATTTTTTTAGTGGGGGAGGTTGTAGGACCCCTGAACCCCCTTGCAGCTTTTTCCCATGAATCCACTATGCAAACACCTGTTGATGGTGTTTCTGGCCCATGGTGCATCAAAGGGATGCCACAGATGGACCCTGTGAGCTTTGGTTGGCTGTATTGGCCTTCGGCTGCTTTTGCCAAATTTTAGGAAAGGAATTTGGCCAAATAGAGGGTGGAGTTGGATTCAGCGCGGAAAAACGCTTGTGAATGGCTTTTTGTTTGCCTAATTCTGAGTCCGGATGCCCAAAAGCGGGCTCCGGAGGTTTGGGCAGTTTTTGGTGTTTGCGGGAGCCTCCGGCAAATTTTAGAGGCGGATTTTGGCGAAAATGGACGTCGTTTTTGGAATCAGCGCGCGAAAACGGTCAAGATGGCTATTTACTTACTGTTTTTGGGCTGCGGTTACTGTTCACGCCGGAACAGTGTTTCCGGCGATCGCCGGCGGCGGCGGGCAGCGCCGGCGGGCGGCGGCGCCGCCTCGGGCAGGCGGCAGGCGGCGGCACAGGGCGCGGGCAGGGCGCGGGCAGGCGCCCGGGAGCGCGGGCAGGCGCGCGGTCCACCGCGGAGGTCGTACGCCGGGGGGCGGGCCACGTGGCGCTTTGCGGTTGGCCGGTGCTGCAGACGCGGTCCACGGAATTTGGTCCGGGTGCACGGTGGACCGGGTGGACACGTGGCGTGAGGTTATTGGTTCGGTGCTGTGCTCCCGGTCCACGCAACCGGTGGAGTGGGTGGCCGGGGGCAGGTGGCCGTACGGCGGGGCAGGTGGCCGTACGGCCCGGGTCAGCCGCGACGTGCGCGGTCCACGGCGCGACGTGCGTGGTGCACGGGTTGCCGGGCCACGTGTCGCGTCGCCATTCGCTGGCGCAGGTGCACCGGGTGCAGTGGGGGCCCCGGGGGAGTAATGGGCTGGACTGTGTGGTGGACCGGGCCGCACTGTGCGCGCCCGAAAGTTGTGGGCCGGGCCGCACTGTGCGCGCCCGGAAATTTCCGGGCGCCCGAAACTCGGGACTTATTGGGAATTATCCCAATTGTTTCCTCAGCCTATTTAAAGGCAACCCGAGCCCCCTTCCTTTGCCTTTTTCTCTCAACCCTCTCACTCTCTGCCCGAGCCCCCTCAAGCAAAGTTTTTCACCTCTAAGTGCTTGATCTTCCTGCCAAGTTCTAAGATTTTTGGAGGCTCGAATCCCGAGGTTCCCCATTTTACGGCGCGGCGCGACGTTGCATTCCTGGGTTCTTCTTCGGCGCGGCGACAGTGTTTTAGCTCCCCTGGGCTACCCCGAGATCATTTTGCGGTGATTCTTGCGCCGGCAGACTCCTAAGAGGTAGGACTTCATCTTTCGTTTTGGTCGCGCTTTCTCGTTTCGAGGTTTTGGCACGGATCCCGAGGCAAACAGTGACCCCTTTTTCTGTGTGGACTTCCTTGACAGCAGCGGGGTATTTTGGCCATATCTTTGAACACGAGCGTTGGACGGAAACGAGTTTATACAACTTTTCCATCTACGGATCGCAAGGGACGCGCTCGTATTTTTATTGGATTTTTGTGAGATCTACTTCGAGGTGAAAATTACTGTTTTCTCAGTGAACAGTGCACAGTTTTTAGCACAGATTTTTGTATGAGTGTACCCCCTTGCCAAATTTTTATCTTGACTTACCGAACTCGGATTTGGGCGTGCAAGGTACCGTTGCGAAGCTATCGACGCGAGGATCGCTGTGGTATTTTTCTTGGAATTTTCTGGGCACTTTCTGCAGGTGATAATTTAACAGTTGTGAATCCGAGGTTGTAGATGGTGATGAGAGCAATAATTGGGAGCCTAAGTCTAATTAGTGAGCTTTGTATTGTACCAGGAATATTTCGGGTGTGCTAAAATTGTGGGAGCAAGGATTTGGAGTTTTGGTATTTTCTAGCTGTACGGACTTGGACAGTTTGCACCAAGTGGGTGGTTGTTGTACTCCTCTCCTTTGTTATGCCCACTAGGAATATCAGAGTACCCCTGTTTTGATGTTGCTGAATGCGTTAATTGGTAGACTCGCATGCTTTAGGGAGCAAATTATTGGTTATCTAATCCATGAAAAATTATTGTTAGACTGATTACTTGTTTTAATCGCTTAATTTCTGGACTGTATGCTTAGAGACAAGTGATAATAATTGAGGACTGCAAAACTGATGATTATTCTTATGGGACTGTCACCCTAGCTTATGTCACTTTAAACTGCTATTCTCGGAAACTGGACAAAAATATTGAGTCAATGCATGATTAAATTGGTCACATGATTATGTCATCATTTACTGCTATACTATTTTTGGGACTTGACTTAGGAGAAACCATGCATTTATTCTTTTCTCCTCCTAGTATTGACACTTGCGGCTTAGTCGCTCAGGTTCGAGCGTGTGTTGGACACTGTAGTTGGGTATTGGGGATTTGGGACAGGTTGGGTTTATGTCAGGGTGTTGCGGCGACCACGGATCTTGGGTGGTTGACCGGCTTATACTATTGCATCAGATTGGGTGTTTTGGGGGATCGGGCTTTCTTTAGTGGAGGGTTTTTCCCACTTCATTGAGTCTCGATCCAGTCCTGCTATATCAGGTTACTTGTGGTTACTTATTTTCCTCGTGTGGGTCGCTCCCCACGAGTGCGACTCCGGAGTGCGCGGCAGACAGACTTGAGTCCTGGGGACTCCTTTTGCTTCGGTGTTATGCGTAGGCTGGCATACCCGTCGCGGCAGAGCAGGCAGTGCCAGTGTCCACTGGCGACCAGATTGGGTCCTTTGGACAGGCTTCTTTATACTGATGCATTCCTTTTCCCATCCGTGTTGAGTTATCATGTAGAGGCATATTAGGGATAGCATTTTATCAGTTGCTCCATTTATCTACACCCCCTTTCTTTTCCTTTCCCTTTTTGCCTCTGATCACCTGGTGGGCATATCTGAGCTGAGGCTTTACCCACTAGGGGAGGCTACTGTTTATGGTAGTACTTACCCCCATTATTTTTCTTGTTCTTTTTCTCTCCCCTTGTTCTGCAGAGTCCTCTGTGGGAGTTGCTGGGCCGCCAGCAACTGATCGGGGCAAGCGCATCGCGGACTAGATAGAGAGCCTCCCGAGGGTTGTAGCTGGAGCTTTTGGGTACCTGGTCTTCTCAGACAGCTTTTGTTTATTTCTTTTTGGGTCTGGCTTTTGCCAGCTGTTTGTATTTAGTGGTGAGCTGGGAGAGACATCTGTATTTTATTCCACTGTTGTACTCTTTTACTTCCAGCTTTTGTCTGAGATACAGTAGTTTTAGTTTAGCTCTGATTATTATGCTCTTTTATTATTATTCCTTATCTAAGCAGGTTACCGACGCTTCGTGTATGTGGGAAATACCGCATGCACGGCGGATCTGTAGACGGGCCCGGGTTCTGGTTTACACCCGGGGCGTGACACTCTGACCACTCAGCCCGCTACCCGGGCGAGGAAACTCTAAGTCCCGAAGGATAAGAAAAGTGCGGGATGTCTAAAGCATAAAGGAACCTAGCCCAAATTAAGGTTCACAAATGGTCTGGTCAAACTCATGCACATATGACGGGGGTGCTAGTTAAGTTCCAAGAAAACACTTAAACTAGCATGCAATCCTATCACAATAGAATTAGAAGGAAGTCCGTAGACTTGGAGAGAAAACCAACCCACCTCAGAAAGCCACCAATTGCTCGTCGACACTTGCAATTGGCTCAGCGGCTTACCTGGCCTCCAAGGGGTCCGCACGCAACACGAAGCCCGATGCCAGAATCCGCACGCGAATCGGAGCACGCAGCGACCAACCACACGACCGCGCGCCCCGCGGAAACTAAAAACTGCACCGCAAGCTGCCAGAAGCGAAGAAATCGCAAAATCACTCCACACAGTCAAAACCGAGCATCCGACGGCGAAAAACAGCTTCCGTCGGCGAAAACAGCCTCCGTCAGCGAAAACCAGCGCCCGACGGCGAAAAACAGCACGCGGCGGCGAAAACAGCTCCGTCGGCGAAAAAACAGCGCCCGACGGCGAAAAACAGCACGCGGCGGCGAAAACAGCTCCGTCGGCGAAAAACTACGCCCGACGGCGAAAAACAGGCAAAATCTGCTAGCGAGACAGTTCGCGAAAACCCTGCGAAACTGCTCGCGAAAACCGCTCAAAATCTGCTCACAAACTGCTTGCAAAAACTGCTCAAAACCGGCTTGCGAAAACAGCTTGCGAAAATCTGCTCCGTCGGCGAAAAACTGCGTCCGACGGCGAAAACAGCTCAAAAATCAGCTTGCGATAATCCTGCGAAAACCGCTCGCCAAACAGCGGAAAACAGCGAAACCTGCGCGCGAAACCGCTTGCGAAAATCCTGCGAAAACCGCTCGCCAAACAGCGGAAAACAGCGAAACCTGCGCGCGAAACCGCTTGCGAAATCTGCCGGCGAAAACTGCGAAAAATGGCTCCGTCGACGAAAGACTGCGCCCGACGGCGAAAAACAGCGCGCGGCGGCGAAAAACAGCTCCGTCGGCGAAAACCAGCGCCCGACGGCGAAAAACAGCGGCCGACGGCGACCAACGGGCTCCGACGGCGGAAAAACGGCGCCGGCACGCAACCCGAGGTGTCGCCCGCCGTCCGGGAGCACGCCGAGCGTCCACCAGCCCTGCCGCGCGACGAGGGAGACCCACCGCGCGGCACCAAGCCAAACCGCGCGGCGCAGGGGCTGCTGCGCAACGCTGGAGCGCGTCGCGCAGTGCCCCAGCGGCGCTGCGCACGGCGCCCAGCGGCGCTGCGCGCGGCCGCGCGCAGCCCGCCGCGCGCGCGCGGCCGCTGCGCGCAGCCCGCAGCGCTGCGGGCAGCAGCGCGCGCCCGCGCAGGCCCGCGCACGCCTGCGCGCGGCCCGCGCGGCCCGCGCAGGCCCGCGCGCGGCCCTGCCGCGCGCGGCCATGCCGCGCGCGGCCATGCCGCGCGCACCTGCGCTGCGGCCAAGCGGTGCCGCGCGCGCCTGCGCGCGGCCCTGCCGCGCGCGCCCGCGCGCGGCCAGGCAGTGCCGCGCGCACCTGCGCGCGGCCCTGCCGCGCGCACCTACGCGCGGCACTGCCGCACGCGCCTGCGCGCGGCCAGGCAGGGCCTGCCGCGCGCGCCTGCGCGCGGCCTGGCAGCGCCGCGTGCAGCACTTTGCTGCACGCGGCGCCGCGCCCAGCGGCACCTCGCCGCAGGGTGCTGCCAACAGCAGCACCCTGGCGCCGCGCGTGCGCCGTTGCGCGCGCGCGCGGCCGCCGGCGACGGCAAACCCAAGGAAAAATCCGAAAAAAGGCCCCGATAAAACCGATAAATCCCCAAAAATCCAATCGCTCCAAAAATCCAATTTTTAGCATTTAAAATCCAATTATAAAAATCCCTAAAGCTCGAAAACTCCAAGAAACCTCAAAAAGAGAAATTGCTTACCTCGACGACGCTCGCCGCACGCCCACGAGCTCCACGCGGCCTCCAATGGCGAGTCCAAAAAAAATCCAAGATCGGCTCAAAACTCCTTTTCCTTCATCTTCTTCCTTTTTCTTCTCTTTTCTTTTCCTTTCTTTCTTTCTCTCTTTCTTTCTTTCTTTTTCCTGCTGCAGAGGGTGGGTGGCTGGTGCTTTTATAAAGCAAAAGCTTTATTAATTAAATCTATTAATTAATTAACTCCAAAAACTCCAACTCCAACTCACTTTTTGCCTTCGGGCTCTCCGCCGCTGCCCGGAACCTCCCGAACTCCGCTGTAAATCGAAAATACACGCGCTCACAGCTTTTTCTCTTCAAAAAGCTCATCCGTTGAGGCGGGGTGCTCAAATCAACTACCGGCTCCAAAATTGCCAGTTCCAACTCACTTTTTGCCTCCGGGTCCTCCGCGTCAGTCCGGAACCTCCCGAACCTCGCTGTAAATCGAAAGTACACGTGTCCACAGCTTTTTCTCTTCAAAAAGCTCGTCCGTTGAGTCGGGGTGCTCAAATCAATTACCGGCTCCAAAATTGCCAGTTCCGACTCACTTTTTGCCTCCGGGTCCTCCGCGTCGGTCCGGAACCTCCCAAACTTCGCTGTAAATCAAAAGTACACGTGTCCACAGCTTTTTCTCTTCAAAAAGCTCGTCCGTTGAGTCGGGGTGCTCAAATCAATTACCGGCTCCAAAATTGCCAGTTCCGACTCACTTTTTGACTCCGGGCCCTCCGCGTCAGTCCGGAACCTCCCGAACTTCGCTGTAATATGAAAGTACACCTGTTCCAAGTGTTCCTGAATTTTCGGCGCTCCACGGTGAAGTCGGAAATTTCCAATCTCATCCTCAATCGGCCTACAAAGCCCGGAAAAACCCCGAATCGAGCTGGAGCTTCCGCGTTGATCCGAATCAACCCGGCATCCACTGTAAACTCAAATGCAACATGCTCAAGGCATCTCTCTGCTCCAAGCCATCTGTGTGGTCGGCGCGCTATCCAAAGCCCCGGTACTCTACACTAAAGGCTAAATTGAATGAAAGGAAGTATTGCTTAAAGAAAGGTAAAAGGGGGAAATAAAGTACATTGGGCCGAACACTACGGGAGGCGGTGCTACAACCTATTCTTGTTTGATTGGGGTTGTAGGCATCCGTCTTTTGGAACCCTCGGACCCGATAAATGTAAACTGTAAAAGAAAAGTCTAAATGGCTAATGGAAGGGTTGAGCATATGTCACTCCCAAGTGAATTAAAGAATTAAAGACAAGTTGCCAACAGGAGGGTTGAGCATATTTCACTCCCGGGGGAAGTGTGTAAGCAAGACTGAGCTTCTCAAAGGAAAGGCAAAGTAAAGAGCTAAAGGCTAAAGGAAAGAAAAGAAAAAGATAAAACGGGCTTACCTTCGGAGGTAAAATGTAGATCTTTTCGGAGTGCAAGGGCAGTGATCCTTTCCCGGGCAGTGTCCCGTATGACAAGTTTCCCGTAGGACGGGGTAGCACTTGAGGTGCTATCGGCAACCTTGAAAATCTTGTCTTATGGTAGCATGACTGCCGGGCTGGTGCCCTTTGGGCAAGAATTTTCGAGGGTTTAGCAATTGGACTAAAGCACAAGAATGTGAAAAAGGTAAAGAGAAAAATAGAGTGGCCTAGGTGGCCGGGTTAGTATAACCCTTTTGTAGCGGCATAGTTGCCGAGTTTTGGATAGGGGCCCAGAGGGGCAAGATTGATAGCAATGAGACAAAGAACATACACAGATAGTGTAGAGTTAATCATACATAATTATGATCATGTTAGTCAACATCTGCAGTTATTTATAGCATAGTTATCTTGCAATCCTGCTTCCATCGGACCAAGTGGTGTAGAACATTCTTTCTCGGTGGTTGAACCCACTGGGAACTTTAAGTAGTTCTCACACCCTTGGGTGACCATTTTTCCAGGTCCAGGTACATCGAGCGAGGCACGCGACAGGGGCAAGGGCCCAGCAGAGTAGCGACCTAGCAGTCTAGAGTCGCCAGCACCCTTTTGGAGTATTTTTCTTTTGAGCAAAATTTGTATGTGAGAAACAATGTAAATTTTAAATGTTTTAAGTTTCATTTGGAAAAGAAAAAGTTGTAATTTTTGTATAGTAGTTGTATGTTAAAGAGAGTTGTAACATAAGCAAAGTTTAATATTTCGCTCAAGTACGATATCTTTCATTATCATCTAACTGTTTGTTGAATGAATGGAAGCTTTTAATTTCATAGTTTAGTTCTCTGATTGATTACTCTTCCGCTACACTAAACTGTGATTGTTGGAATGAACCATTTCTTTCGAGTCTTGAAAGGTCATGCCCGATTGGCGGGTCTGTTAGCGCGCCCGAACTGTCCAAATTGGCGGTCTCGGGGCGTGACAATTGCAAAATTATGTGTTATATGAATTGGAGACATTATTCAACAAAAATTCTAGCTCTCTATCGCAATTTAACCTTCCTATTCCAAATAGAGTGGTTGCAGAAGATTTAAGTAATAGGCTTTTAAGAGAAGAATTGGATTATGACGCAGATGGTTTGAGAGCTGAACATGAAATCTTATACCAGAGTTTAAATAACGAGCAACTAGCTTTGTATCGCACAGTTTTGGCATCTGTTTATGAAAATAGAGGAGTGTTTTTTGTTTACGGACATGGTGGAACGGGAAAAACTTACCTTTGGAAAACAATAATAGCAAAGTTGCGTTCTGAAAATAAAATAGTTTTAGCTGTGCCTTCATCAGGAATTGTGTCGCTTCTACTTTCAGGAGGTCGAACAGCGCATTCAAGATTTAAAATACCTATTAAACTCGACGACTTCTCAACATGTGAGATAAAAAAAGGAACACAGATTGCAAAATTGCTTAATCATACAAACTTGATAATCTATACAAACTAATTAATTGCCGGTTCTTCACAGCTTATGTGTTGCCCACCCCTGCTTCCTTCGCCTACGTGTCGCCCTCCCCCCGCCTCTGCCCTCTCCTTCTCTCCCGCCCGGTTTCTCCGCACTCCCTCTGCACATGGCCTTCTCCCTCCCTCAGTTCTTTCGCAGCCCAAACCGCGCCTCCTCCGCCTACGTGTCACCCGAACCGCGCCTCCTCCGCCTACGTGTCGCCCGACCCGCGCCTCCTCCGCCTACATGTTGCCTGACCCGCGCCTCCTCTGCGCCTCCTTACCTCTTGCTCTCGCGTTCCTCTCTCCGCCTACGGGGTGTGGACATCCGCCGTCCGTCGCTGGGGGGTCGAGATCTGCCGTCTCTCTGCCTTGCTCTCCAAGCCATGTGCAGATCCGTGCGTACGGCACGGAGATCCGCCGTCCGTCCCTGGGGGGTCGAGATCTGTTGGCCCTCGCTGCGTGGTCGAGATCCGGCCAATCTAGCCGTACGATCGCTGATCCGAGATGATCCTGCAGGTCCTGATTCCTGCGGGCCGCTGTCCCCTCCTCGCATGTAATGTTCCTCTAACCTCCTCTAACTCCTCTCTTCCTAGGGAGTACAGTAAGGTACACCCCCCTCCCCCCCCCCCCCCCCCCCCCCCCCCCGCCTACTTCCCTCTCTTCTCTTCTTCCTTCTCTTCGAATCACCCCGGTGCTTCGAATTATCGCGGTGCCGGAGCCCGTCTGGTACCGACGGTCATAATGGTTGGTTACTGTATTGTATCATGCTGCCTGCACGGCTTGCATCTCCCTGTTCCTCTTCCTTCGGCTATAAATGTTGTTGTGACTTCAGAAGTGATGCTTGCAGATGCCCCACCTCCATTTCTTGAGGTCTCTTTTGCCCCCATATATGAGATTTTGTACTTGATAGTAGTGGTTACTTACACCTCTTGATTCTTGATTATATATAATTATTCTTGCAAAAAAATTAAACAACATCTACTTCAAAATTATATAAACTTTCTTCTCCCAGAAAAAAAAAATATATATATCTACCTGTTTTTGCTGTATCTCCTGGGTTCTCCCTCTTTCCTACAAGAAAGGTGCCTTCTCTTTATGTATTATGTATATTATGAGTGTTCCATGCATTTCTACATATGGCATTTGTAGCAGTTCTTTCTTCTCTCTATGTAATGTGTTCAATACATAAAATAGCATAGAAATATGAAAATTATTACGAATAATTTAAGTGCTTTCTTCTCTGTATGTAATGTGTTAAATAAATTAGATACTATAAAAGTATAAAAATCATTGCCAACATTTTTTTTTCTCTCTTCTGTGTGCACGTCTGGTGTTTCTCTCTTTGAACTCCAAATTTAATTCCCTTCCTTTGATTACTTCTTTGTTCCTCCAGTTCATTCTCTCGGCTGTGATTGCCACGACGACAATTGTTCAACTTTCTAATATTAACTTGCTTGCGGAAATATGTAAGCAAATAGGTGTGCAAAATCCTGATTGTGAGGTGACCTCCGCTGCGGAGGGTTGGTACATAGCGTACATAGATGTGGAAATTGCGCATGTCGGTTCTGTTATCAAAACATCCCGTTGTTGGGGTGGGCCATCTCCTAATATTGAAGAAGCCAAGGATGACCAAAGTTCGTTGAACTAATTGATATTATGACGTTTCTCAACATTCTTAAACTCTCCAAAGCATTTCATATTTCATTTATCACATTCAAAGACCTCGATCTGATTTCTTCCTTCAAAATCTGCATTATCCACATTAGGTTCTCACATGAACCAACAATGCAATATACATGAAAATATTGCATTAGGTTCTCACATGAATCTCAGACTGAAATCTGCATTAGGTTCCTCAAAATCAGCATTAGATTCTCACGTGGACCTCACTTCTCCTTTTCTTCTTCTCTTTTTCTCTTCTTTTCTTCTTCTCCCTGCAAGCTGGGAGCTCGAAGCAGAAGCAGCAGTGAGCAACAACAACGGCAGCAGCATCTCTTCTTCTTCCTCTTCTTCTTCTTCCTGCGGTTTGGGGAGCAACAATAACAGCATCAGGTGCCGCATTAATGTAGATTTTATCTAATACAGATTCTCAGGAATCTCATGTGTATTCCTTTTGTTCTAATCTAGCTAAGATCAATATCGGTGTGAATTATCTAATTGTGTGAATACCGAACTTCTGTATATGATTGTGTATGTACTTTAATTCCGGCAACTAACATATTTCCTCAGTTGCATAATCTGCTCACAAAGATCTACTCGGTGGAGTATATATATATATATATATATATATATATATATATATATATATATATATATATATATATATATATATATATATATATATATTACACATTGAATCTTCTAATTCCATCTAGTTCCTAAAGCAAAGTTTGAAGGGATTTTTCACACCCCTAATCCAACACAACAAAATGGGCAGCAATAATATACAGAGGCAAAAGAAATGGTAGAAACCTAATGTAGATTTTATCACACAATGGTTAATGTAGATTTTATCTAATGCAGATTTTGTGGAATCTCATGTGTATTCCTTTTGTTCTAATATAGTTAGGATCAATATCTGTATGAACCTCATGTAATGATGATTGTAAGCATCCTAATGTACATTTTATCTAATGCGGATTTTCAGGAACCTCATGTGTATTCCTTTTGTTCTAATATAGCTAAGATCAATATGTGTGTGAACCTCATATAAAGATGATTGTTGACACATTATGATTCTTGACACATTTCTCAGTAAATTTGGACGTGAATTGTTTACTGCATTACTATAGATTTTATCTAATACAGATTTTGAGGAATCTCATGTGTATTCCTTTTGTTCTAATATAGCTAAGGTTGATATCTATGTGAAGCTTATATAAAGATGATTGTAAGCATATTAATGTACATTTTATCTAATGCAAATTTTGAAGAATCTCATGTGTGAAGCACCTTTTATCTAAACTGCATAGGAAATAAAGAAATTAGTTAAGGTCAATGCAGATTTTGAGATATCTAATGTACATTTTATAGTAAACTGCTTGCCTATTCCTATATTCCCTGTAATATCTAGGTGATGATCCAAAGGAAGTGAAGGCAAAGCTGAAAGTAATTCGTATGAAAACCTAATATAGATTTCATTCCAATTATTATAATGCAGACTTTGGAGTCCCTCCGAGTGGCGTCTCCTTACATTCATAGGTTCGAAATTCAGCTTGATGGACTGATGATAACTTCACTGATGGACCAAAGATGTCAAAAGAGAAAGGTGGACGCCTACAGATTTGTTATCTTGAAGCAATTGGCAGATTGTGTAGTGTTGCTCGGCGAGTTTCTGTAGGTTTTTAAGGATCCACAAGGATCTAAATAGGTACTATCAAACAACTAGAGAGGGGGTGAATAGGTGTAATACTTATAAAACCAATCTCAGTGCAAAATAAAAACCAATGCGGAAAATAAAAATAGCACACCGAGATTTACGTGGAAACTCCAATCTAGGAGAAAAACCACGGGACCAACACGCAATAACAATCCACTAAGAAAAGAAGAATAACAAGGTGATTACCGACTCCACGGACTCAAACCCCTCCTTCAAGTTCTTCGGACCTTGCGCTCACCGATTGCACGTCCACTGCACACGTTCGAATCCACGAACGCCACTCGAATCCACGAGCACACGTTTCGAATCCACGAAACGGCTTTAGCACACCGAATCCACGATGCCACGTCAAATCCACGACGCAAACTCAGCCGGTAAGAATATTGGCTTCGATGGTGATCCTTTGCTTAGATTCTCATTGAGGAACCGTAGAAGAAATCTCTAAGCAAAGATTAGATCAATTCGACAAAAGATATGTTCTTGAAAGAACCGTCGAATTGACCTAAAAGAGGCTATAAAGAAGAACGATAAAAACCTAGCCTCTAGGGTTGCTCTCAAGTGTTTAATTAATTAATCGGTAGTTTTTGAGAAACCCTAAATGTCTATTTATAGTTTAGAAACCTTTGAAAAGAGATAAGCATCAAAAACTGACTTAACAGAAATTTTCCCGTACGACGATCCGGATCGGATTTACGGCGATCCTGATCGTCGTCTTTTTTCAGCAATTCCTGAAAAAACAAGGTTCAGGATCCGGATCGGAATTCTGATCCGGATCGGAATTCTGATCCGGATCGGTTCAGGATCAGAAATTCTGAAACATCCAATTTGTCCAGTTTTTGATTTTTAAGCAATGAAAACTTATCCAAGTGTTTCTAAACCACTCAAATGTATTCGGATCACCAAAATTATTTAGTTAAACGTACCTGATCAATCCGAATCCATTTTCCTTAAGATTGATGTAATTGATCTACAATTCTTCTACTTCAATCTTCAAGACTCAAAACACTGAGTGTCAACTTGAGATCTTGTTGAATCTTCTCTAAGTCTTCGATTGCTGATTGACAATTTGATCACTTCAAGACTCTGACTCAACTCAACAACTCAACTACTCAACTCACGAAATATGCCAACACAAAAAGCCGTAACAATCTCCCCCTTTGGCAATTTCGTGACAAAACCCAAACATACATAAAACGCTCAAGACACTCATCTTAAACCAAAAAATCGAAACTCAATGTCATCACCAAAACATTGACTTTCTTTGCGTGAAAGATCCAATAAACAAAAATTACAATTGAACCAGTCTTAGAACAAACTCTATGACTTAGGACTTGGAGTCTTAAAGTGATGTATATCCTGCAAAACAAAAACTCCAAACAAAATCAATCGTTTAGTCGTTAGAAATGGAATCCTACATTTGATTCATCCTTTTCGTTCTTTTTGTTTTTCGGCTCCTTTTTCATCATCTCTTTTCTTTATCTCCCCCTTTCTTGAGCATCTCTATTCTCCCCCTATCTCTGTTCTCCCCCTATTTCTGTTCTCCCCCTTTTTGTCACAAATTGGCAAACAGTGAATATAGGCAAAAAGAAATCACTAACAACATTAGTTCATAGAGAAAGAGAGATAAAAGCTAAGTTCCGGTATATAACAAAAACACGGATTGCGTACCGGTACTCGAAAGCAAAAATCAAATAATTTCTTGAAACAAATCCAGATTTTGAAATATTTGAATTACCGATTTGTATTCCATCAAGAAAACAATTTAAGTGCTTGAAAATAACATGAGATCACATAGATGTCATTCAATCCAATTAATTTTACAAAAATTAAAAAGATTTACTCCGAAATCATGAAAAACAAAGATAAAACATTATAAACGTTTTTCATGTTATATTCGTCAAACACAAATCATCAAAAATAACCTAGAGATTCAAACTCTATCAAGATGTAACGGATTTACAAAGATGACTTACGGAGAGTTTCAAATGACATCAATTTTGAATTTTACCCTTTCAAATTTGAGATAAGCACTAAAATACCCAAGGGTGGCTCTTTGAGCATCTTTTAACTATCCCACCTTATACCAACCAGGAGATTGTTCAAAATAAGAACTCTGAATTTAAATCTCCGAATGCTTCATCTAAAAAATTTCAAAATTATTTTTCTAGCATCCAAAACATGTGGTAGCTTCACACACAAACCGGACGGCCGGGGTGGCAGCTCTTTCCAACATGTGGTGGTAGTTTTCACACTCCTTTCGGATGTAACTCTTTCCACATCTTTTACAATTCATTTATTTACCCTTGTAAGAATGCAATCTCTTACGTGAAAGAATTAAATCCCAAATTTTAGTCAATCGGTTGTCTCATGTTTATCACAAAGAACTCACACAACCGAGATAGAATAATCATCTAAAGATCACACATGATTACTAAAATTTGATGAATATAATTATCAAAAACTCTTATAATGAAGTATCTTCAAGAATTATGATTATAGAGTAAAGTTGATAATCCATATAAAATTAATTTGGAGTGAATGAACGTGAAGCCCCTTTTTATTCAATGCACTTGTTCATTAAAAACCTTTTGTTCAAAAACAAAACATAAAAATAAAGAGCATTGAAAACATGTAATGCAAAGATTAAGAAAAATATGAAGGGAAAACCAATCAAAGCATTACATACAGTCATAAGCTAATTAGAACTTAAGACAAGGAAAGATATCACCTTTCCGAATCCAAAATCGCTGGATTTTGGGTTGTCTTGATTCGTTGTGGCCGGGGGTTGTCCGCTTTGACTGTTGATCCACCTTAGGTCTTTGCCTCGCAATGATCCACTTGTATGATTGATGTTGTGGCTCGGACCTTTGGTGGGTTGAGTGAACTCCTTTGACTTGATGTATCTTTTGAGTCCGTTGAGTCCACTCCGTAGATGAAGTTGCCGAAGGATTTTTCTTTCTCTTTTTTGGGCAATCCTTCACCAAATGTCCTTCAAGTTCACAAAGGTGACACGTTCTTCCTTTCAATTTGATTGTGGAACTTGAAGCATGCACAGTTTGATCCTTTTTAAAACCCGAACCAACCTTGCTTGTTTGACCTAATCCGCACATACAATCTAGTTTCTTGGAAACGGTTGAAAGCCTTTGTATGTCGGATTTGAGTTCATGAACTTGCTTGGTCAATGCTTGGTTGGTGACATGAATCTTCTCAAACTGTTTTTTTAGAAAACCAATCTTGTCCATATATGATTTAGCGTTTGTCTCCGATTGGTTTAGCTTTTCTTGGAGGATTTTATTGTTATCCAATAAACGTCCTTGTTCCTCCTCGAGATCATGAAGTTTTATCTTTAAAGCTTGATTCTCGTCTTGAACTTCAAGTCGTTGCTTCCTCAACTTCTTGATATGATTGGCCATCTTCTTTGATTCCACAAGAAGTTGTTGGTATGCCTCAACGAGTTCTTCTTCGTCCGACTCCCCCTCACTTGAAGACTCTCCGCCGGATGTTGATGTTTCATGCAAAATCAAAGGAGTAGAGTCAGTGACTAAAGATGATTGTCACGCCCCGGGGGTTCAAATCGCGCGGAAGAGGAGCCACCGATGCCCCTGAATTAGCCATATATTTTTTTTTGTAAAACATTACTCCCCGGCGCGTGCCCAGACCCGCCGCATACACAAATTCATTCTGCAAATGGGCAGAGTCTCCTTTGTATATGCACGGCGTCTCGACTACCAAGTGTCTCACAAGGCGTAGCTCACACAATCTCTAACCACATCAGTTGGAGTCTCGTACACATACAACCAAACAATACACATGATATTCTAGCATTCACTTAGAGCATAGAGGCCGGTGTTTTGAAAGGATAAATAATCACAAGGTTTTGAAAGCGGCATCCACACGACGCCATCGTTTATGAAAACTGTTCGCAAACACATAAATCCCATAAGGTTTGTAAAGCTCGGTGCCCACTCGACACCCACGTTTTAAAAGTAGTTTTCGCAATCGGTTTTCTTTGCTTTCCATCGTTCAAAACGGCCAAGTAAGAGAGTACGTAGAATTCATTCAATTATTCGAAAAGGAAAAAGGGCAACATCCACTTCGACCCCACGGGGGTGTCGCAATCCACAACTAGCTACCATGAATAATAAAAGAAAAGGGAAAAAGAGTCACTGTATCTGAAGTCACCCAAAATCAGATCAGCACCCTCGCGTCCTCACCGGCGCCCTAGCACTAGCCCCTGGACGAACCTGTCACGGAGTGGGAAGTCAGTGACTAGAAATAGCATGATAAGCGTAGTAAACAAAGATAAGGCAAACCACAAACACCGGGGCAACTATCCCTCCCATGCATCTTCCACCATAACCACACCCTGTATCAAAACAACATCGGGCACCTTCCCCGATGTCCACCGCCGAGCACCTGCCTCGCAAAACAACATCGGGCGCCTTCCCCGATGCCCACCGCCGAGCACCTGCCTCGGCCGCCGAGCACCTGCCTCGACGTCACCGCTCACACCCCCCACCCACGGGGGCCCCCATTCCTAACGCCACCGCCGCGTGGGGTACACGGGTCAACGTACCACTTTTCCGGAAAAGCACACCCTTGCGGTGGCCAAACCGCGGGTGTGCGTGTAGCAAACTTGAGCCTCAGATTGACATTAAGTAACATAACATAACAGGGTTAGTGCATAAACAGAAGGAGACTGACAATTCCACCTTGCCCCAACATGCTATTTCTAACTGTTAAACCCCATTCCCGAAATCCCCGGGAACGTACCCACCTTGTGTGCGTCGTCCTGCGTTCGTCCAGTCCGCGTCTGTGCACCAGTCGCGTACAGCGTCCCGCACTCCTGAAGGAACAAGGGCAAGTCAAAGCTTAAAAGTCCGAAGCTTACAACGACCCCCAACAGCGTGCAGCGGAGTTCTTCGCACAGCACCGGCCCGTGCGACGAACACTCTGCCTGGGCGCAGCCCCGCGCGGCACCAGCCCGCGCGGGCGCCCCTCCTGCGGTGCGGGGCGACCCCGCGCGGCACCAGCCCGCGCGGGCGCCCCTCCTGCGGGCGGCCCCGCGCGGCCGGGCGCCGCGCGGGCGCGCTGCTCGCGGAGCGGGGCGACCCCGCGCGGCACCAGCCCGCGCGGGTGCCCCCCTCTTGCGGGCGGCTCCGCGCGGCCGAGCGCCGCGCGGCGCGCTGCCCGCGGTGCGGGGCGGCCCCGCGCGGCACCAGCCCGCGCGGGCGCCCCCTCTTGCGGGCGGCCCCGCGCGGCCGAGCGCCGCGCGGGCGCGCTGCCCGCGGCGCGGGGCGGCCCCGCGCGGCACCAGCCCGCGCGGGCGCCCCCTCTTGCGGGCGGCCCCGCGCGGCCGAGCGCCGCGCGGGCGCGCTGCCCGCGGTGCGGGGCGGCCCCGCGCGGCACCAGCCCGCGCGGGCGCCCCCTCTTGCGGGCGGCCCCGCGCGGCCGAGCGCCGCGCGGGCGCGCTGCCCGCGGTGCGGGGCGGCCCCGCGCGGCACCAGCCCGCGCGGGCGCCCCGCTCTTGCGGGCGGCCCCGCGCGGCCGAGCGCCGCGCGGGCGCGCTGCCCGCGGTGCGGGGCGGCCCCGCGCGGCACCAGCCCGCGCGGGCGCCCCCGCTCTTGCGGGCAGCCCCGCGCGGCCGAGCGCCGCGCGGGCGCGCTGCCCGCGGTGCGGGGCGGCCCCGCGCGGCACCAGCCCGCGCGGGCACCCCCTCTTGTGGGCGGCCCCGCGCGCGGGCCGAGTGTCGCGCGGCGCGCTGCCCGCGGCGTGGGGCGACCCCGCGCGGCACTTGCCCGCACGGCGCCCCACCCGCGGCCGGCCCCGCGCGCAGCGATGCGCGACGGCGCCGCCCCCCCCTCCTCCCTCCTCGTGACCAACAAAAGAAAAAAAAAGAGAGGGAGATTCCCCCAAACGGAAACATTTCCGACTCACCTCGATGTGCGAAAGAGGAGGAGAAGGAGGGATCGTCCGCTTGCCTCCACCGGTCCACCCTTGCCCGTGCGCTTGGTTATTCTTTGCCGGCGGCTACGAGGGAGGAAGAAGAGGAAGAAGAAAAGAGGCGGCCACCAAAAGACAAAGAAAAAGAGGAACCCTAATCCTCTTTCCCACACGGCTATATTTATATACTAAAGGAATTAGGGTTTACCTTAAAAGGTGTGCGGGCTGCCGACACGGATCCCGAGGCGTCTAAGGGGGGGCCCCAACTTCGAGAATTAATTCTGGTCAGACCGGGAGTCGGAAAAATAAACCGATCGCGCCCACGCGCTCCGTTCCACGAGCTCTACCGCCTAAAATTATTTGTGGGCCCCGACGGTCTGTCCGGAAAAACACCAAAAATGAGGCCCCCGGTCAGGCATTACAAGAAGAGGGTGACCAGAAGGGTTAAGGAAAAGCCGGGTCTTACACCACTTACCGCTAAAAACAAGTTTCGTCCCCGAAACTTAATCTTCCCCAGCGGCGAACAGGTCCGGGTAGCACTCCCTTATCTTTGACTCGGGTTCCCAAGTTGCCTCACGCTCTTCTTGATTGCTCCAAAGCACCTTCACGTAGGGAATTGTCCGACTACGCAGCTTTTTGTCCTCCCGGGCTAGGATCCGCACCGGTACTTCCGCGAAACTTAAATCCTCCTTGAGTTCAATCGCGGAGGCGTCAAGCACTCGCGATGGGTCGGGGAGGTATTTCCGAAGCATGGATACGTGGAACACATCATGAACGCGGTCAAGGTTCGGTGGTAGGGCGAGGCGGTAGGCTACCGGGCCGATGCGCTCCAGAATCTCAAACGGCCCTATGTACCGCGGGCTCAACTTGCCCCTCAACCCAAACTGCTTCACCCCCTTTGACGGCGACACCCGCAGTAACACGTGTTCTCCCACCTGGAACTCCAAGTCGCGACGTCTCTGGTCCGCGTAGCTCTTTTGCCGGCTCTGGGCGGTCGCCAAACGTCGCCTGATGAGGCGCACTCTTTCCTCTGTCTCGGCCACTAGGTCCGGCCCCAAAAACTTTCTCTCCCCCAGATCGTCCCAACAGATCGGGGATCTACAAGCGTCTGCCGTACAATGCTTCGTACGGCGCCATCTGAATGCTCGCTTGGTAGCTGTTGTTATAAGCGAACTCTGCAAGGGGTAGGTAGCGCGACCATCCGTCTCCCAAATCCAGCACGCACGCCCGAAGCATGTCCTCGAGTATCTGAATCACCCGCTCGGATTGCCCGTCCGTCTGGGGGTGAAAGGCTGAGCTGAAGTGTAACTTGGTCCCCAAGGCTCGTTGTAGACTCTTCCAAAAGTTCGAAACGAACCTCGTGTCCCTGTCCGAGGTGATCGTCGTCGGCACCCCGTGCAGCCTTACAATCTCGCTGAGGTAGACCTGTGCCAGCCGGTCGCGTGTCCAGGTCGTGTGGATGGGTAAGAAGTGAGCGGACTTCATTAGCCGATCCACGACAACCCTGATGGCGTCGTGTCCCTGCTGCGAACGGGGGAAACCGGTGACAAAGTCCATTGTGACTTGCTCCCACTTCCATTCGGGCACGGGTAGAGGTTGCAATTTCCCCGCCGGCCGTTGATGCTCGGCTTTCACCTGTTGGCAAATCAAACAGTGAGCCACGAACAGCGTCACATCTCCCTTCAATCCTGGCCACCAGAAGGTCTGTCGGATATCCCGGTACATCTTGGTGCCTCCAGGGTGCGCCACGTAGGGGGCGCAATGTGCTTCGGTCAGGATTTCTTTCTTTAGATCCGGCAGATCGGGCACGCAGATCCGCCCTCGGAACCGAAGGGTGCCGTCCGTTCCCACTGCAAAGTCTCCTTCTTGCTCCGGTGAAATCCTATCTCTTTCCAGCTGCAGCTGTGGATCCGCACCTTGGCCCTCCCGAATCCTCTCCAACATGGTCGGCGCGACTGTTAGGGTCAACAGTCGCTCAACCGTCCCTGCTGGTACCACTTCCAACCTCAATCATGAAAATTCCGCGATCAAGTCATTCTGCTGCGTGATCGCGCCCGCCGAAGTTCCTTCTGCTTGTCCCTTCCTGCTTAGAGCATCGGCTACCACATTTGCTTTCCCCGGGTGGTACTGGATGGTTAAGTCGTAGTCCTTCAGTAGCTCCAACCACCTCCTCTGCCGTAGGTTAAGCTCCTTCTGGGTGAAAAGGTACTTAAGGCTTTGGTGGTCCGAGAACACGTTGCAATGCACACCGTAGAGGTAGTGCCTCCACAGTTTCAGAACGAAGACCACTGCGGCAAGTTCCAAGTCATGGATCGGGTAGTTCTGTTCGTAATCCTTGAGTTGTCTTGAAGCATAGGCAATGACTCTTCCTTGCTGCATTAGTACTCCTCCCAGTCCTATTCGCGATGCATCGCAGTAAACTTCGTAGTCTTCTCCAGGGGTTGGTAAGGCAAGCACAGGCGCCCTTGTTAACCGTTTCTTAAGTTCTTCAAAGTTCTCTTGGCATTGGACCGTCCAAATGAACTTTACTCCTTTCCGGGTTAGGCGGTTCAGAGGGGTTGCAATCTTCGAGAAACCCTCCATGAAACGTCTGTAGTATCCCGCAAGGCCCAAGAAGCTGCGCACCTCTGTCACTGTGGTCGGCTGGGGCCAGTCGGTCACCGACTCCACCTTCTTGGGATCCACTGCGACTCCTGCGGCTGAAATGATATGCCCTAGAAACCCCACTTCGTGAAGCCAGAATTCGCATTTCTTAAGTTTTGCGAACAGCTCCTGCTCCCTAAGGGTCTGTAGAACAATTCGTAGGTGCTCCTCGTGCTTCTCATCGGTGGTGGAGTAAATTAGGATGTCGTCGATGAAGACCACGACGAACTGATCCAGGAAGGGTCTGAAAACTCGGTTCATCATGTCCATGAACACCGCTGGGGCATTGGTAAGCCCGAACGGCATTACTGTGAACTCGTAATGGCCATACCGAGTCCGGAATGCCGTCTTCGGAATATCCTCGTCTCGAACTCTGAGCTGGTGGTAGCCCGACTGCAGGTCGATTTTTGAGAAGACAGTTGCACCCCGCAGCTGGTCAAAGAGGCCATCAATCCTAGGTAAGGGGTACTTGTTTTTCACTGTGACCTTGTTGATTTCCCGGTAGTCGATGCACAACCGCAAGCTCCCGTCTTTCTTTCGTACAAAGAGTACAGGTGCGCCCCAAGGGGACACGCTCGGTCGGATAAACCCCTTGTCCAGAAGGTCCTCTAGCTGCGCCTTAAGTTCCTTCAGCTCCGCGAAGGCCATCCTGTAGGGGGCCTTCGTGATTGGTCGAGTGCCGGGTGGAAGCTCAATAGGAAAGACAACTTCTCGCTCGGGGGGTAAACCAGGTAATTCGGCCGGAAAAACATCTGGGAAGTCCCTCACCACAGGGATGTCGGGGAGTGCCGTGGAGGATCCGGCGGCCGGGGCCACTGACACCAAGTAGGCCATACACCCGCCCTCTACCAACTTTCTGGCTCGGGATGCAGGGATCATGGAAGAAAAGGAAACGCTCTTGCAAGCCAAGTACACGTTCTCCGGAAAATCGGGGTACATCAGTCGTACCTCGCGCTTTTCGCAGTCTATGACCGCAAGGTACCACGTGAGCCAATCCATTCCGAGCACTACATCATACTCTTTCAATGGAATGACTACCAGATCCCAGGGGCACGGAAGCCTTCCCATCCATAAAGGGCAGGAAGGCACCATGTTGCGTGCCTCTAAGGATCCCCCCGCGGTGTGAACGGTCATCAGACTGGGTAAGGGTCTCAACTCAAAATCATGGGTCAGTGCGAAATCTCGGGACATAAACGAGAGGGTCGCCCCGGTGTCAAAAAGGGTTCTAGCGCGATAAACAGAGGCAAGAGTGATACCTGCGACGACGTGCTCAGACGGGTGTGTCTCCTGCTGACCCATCGAATAGACGCGGCCTCCCGAAGGCGGTGGCTTTTCCCCTACAGATCGGGGTCCTGGCGGTCTGGGGGCTGACGTCATTGGCGCTTTCCCCCGCCCTGCGTGCTGGGGTGAAGGCACGGAGGCTGCTGAAGATGTGGTGCCTTGGTTCAGGGGACAGTTGAAACGGAAGTGTCCCTGCTTGCCACATCGGAAACAATGGTCCTGTCTCTTGGAGCAATCCATCACTCGGTGCGCCCCGCCGCAGATCACGCATGAGCGATCCTCCGGGCGTTGTCCCTCTCCTGGCGCTCCCCTGGTCCTTTGCTGGGGTCTCCACCGCTTAGGGGGGCCGATTCCCGCTGGAGGAGCCCCCTCCCCCTGAAGTCGTCTGGGTCCGCTTCCTGTCGTCTTGCTGGTGGGAGCCTTCCCTCCGGGCGCGCGTGACGGCGAAGCCTCGTTCCACGATGGTGGCTCGGTCGACCACCTTCTGAAAGGTATGTAGATCCGCCGCGTCCACCACTTGGAAAATGTCAGTCCTCAATCCATCCACAAACAGTTGTGCCTTATGGGATTCGTCCCGAATGACGAACGGGACACAGTTCGCCAGTCTCACGAACTCCCTCTGGTACTCCATCACTGTTTTGGTTCCCTGCCTGATGTGGTTTAGGTCGTCTTCCAGTTGTTTCTTCACGCTATTGGTAAAGAACGCCCCGAATAGCTGCTGTTTAAAGGTAGTCCATGACGGAAGGGTAGCGCCCGACGCAGAGTCGGGGCGTACGGTCTTCCACCAAATGCGGGCGTTCCCCTCGAGCAAGTGGGCGGCCAGGGGGACCCGCTCGTGGTCTTCCATCAATAGGTCCTCGAATAATTTCTCCATTGTATCCACCCATTTCTCCACAACCCAGGGGTCTGTCGTGTCCCCCTCGAACGTTGGCGGGTCGTATTTCTTGAAGTCGGCCAGGTTGGCGCGCACATGGTCTCGCTCGTTTGGTAGATTCGCCCCCTCCTTCGCGACGTTGGCGGTCGCGGCGGGAGTGGGTAACACTACCGTCACACTCGGAGCAATTCCGACGATTGGTGTCGCCGCCGGCCCTGCCGTTGCCGTCGAAGGGGCCACCTCTGGCGCCGAGGCCCGGGTGGGGGCAGCCCCTCCTTCGGTCTCCATCACCGGTGCAGCTGGCCCCGGGAGAGGGCCCGGGGCAACCTCTGCCGTCGCAGCGGCCTGCTGTTGCTGCGTCAGTTGGCGCACGCGGTCGTTCAGGGCTGCCAACTGTTCCGCCATCTCTTGTAGCTGCTGCCTTAGGAGCTGATTCTCCGCGGTCATCGCTTCCGCTGCGTCCGCCCCCGTGTCCTCGGCTGTGGATCTAGTCCTGGCCATGATCTGAACATTTGCACGAACCAGTTACTCCTAGTTTAAATAAAACGGCACGCCACTAGTGCTGGCACTAGAGGGAGAAAAGAAAAAGAACACTAATTTCCCCCCCCCCCCCCCCCCCTTTTTCCCTCAACGAGCACTCGCGTTTTATTTATCCCGTGTTCACTTTATTACTCAGTAGCCAGAGTATTGCGCCCGTGGATGTTAGGCCCCGACTGTTGTGGTTAAAGTTTACCTCTCTGATACCATCTTAATCTGTCACGCCCCGGGGGTTCAAATCGCGCGGAAGAGGAGCCACCGATGCCCCTAAATTAGCCATATATTTTTTTTTGTAAAACATTACTCCCCGGCGCGTGCCCAGACCCGCCGCATACACAAATTCATTCTGCAAATGGGCAGAGTCTCCTTTGTATATGCACGGCGTCTCGACTACCAAGTGTCTCACAAGGCGTAGCTCACACAATCTCTAACCACATCAGTTGGAGTCTCGTACACATACAACCAAACAATACACATGATATTCTAGCATTCACTTAGAGCATAGAGGCCGGTGTTTTGAAAGGATAAATAATCACAAGGTTTTGAAAGCGGCATCCACACGACGCCATCGTTTATGAAAACTGTTCGCAAACACATAAATCCCATAAGGTTTGTAAAGCTCGGTGCCCACTCGACACCCACGTTTTAAAAGTAGTTTTCGCAATTGGTTTTCTTTGCTTTCCATCGTTCAAAACGGCCAAGTAAGAGAGTACGTAGAATTCATTCAATTATTCGAAAAGGAAAAAGGGCAACATCCACTTCGACCCCACGGGGGTGTCGCAATCCACAACTAGCTAACATGAATAATAAAAGAAAAGGGAAAAAGAGTCACTGTATCTGAAGTCACCCAAAATCAGATCAGCACCCTCGCGTCCTCACCGGCGCCCTAGCACTAGCCCCTGGACGAACCTGTCACGGAGTGGGAAGTCAGTGACTAGAAATAGCATGATAAGCGTAGTAAACAAAGATAAGGCAAACCACAAACACCGGGGCAACTATCCCTCCCATGCATCTTCCACCATAACCACACCCTGTATCAAAACAACATCGGGCACCTTCCCCGATGTCCACCGCCGAGCACCTGCCTCGCAAAACAACATCGGGCGCCTTCCCCGATGCCCACCGCCGAGCACCTGCCTCGGCCGCCGAGCACCTGCCTCGACGTCACCGCTCACACCCCCCACCCACGGGGGCCCCCATTCCTAACGCCACCGCCGCGTGGGGTACACGGGTCAACGTACCACTTTTCCGGAAAAGCACACCCTTGCGGTGGCCAAACCGCGGGTGTGCGTGTAGCAAACTTGAGCCTCAGATTGACATTAAGTAACATAACATAACAGGGTTAGTGCATAAACAGAAGGAGACTGACAATTCCACCTTGCCCCAACATGCTATTTCTAACTGTTAAACCCCATTCCCTAAATCCCCGGGAACGTACCCACCTTGTGTGCGTCGTCCTGCGTTCGTCCAGTCCGCGTCTGTGCACCAGTCGCCAACAGCGTCCCGCACTCCTGAAGGAACAAGGGCAAGTCAAAGCTTAAAAGTCCGAAGCTTACAACGACCCCCAACAGCGTGCAGCGGAGTTCTTCGCACACCACCGGCCCGTGCGACGAACACTCTGCCTGGGCGCAGCCCCGCGCGGCACCAGCCCGCGCGGGCGCCCCTCCTGCGGTGCGGGGCGACCCCGCGCGGCACCAGCCCGCGCGGGCGCCCCTCCTGCGGGCGGCCCCGCGCGGCCGGGCGCCGCGCGGGCGCGCTGCTCGCGGAGCGGGGCGACCCCGCGCGGCACCAGCCCGCGCGGGTGCCCCCCTCTTGCGGGCGGCCCCGCGCGGCCGAGCGCCGCGCGGCGCGCTGCCCGCGGTGCGGGGCGGCCCCGCGCGGCACCAGCCCGCGCGGGCGCCCCCTCTTGCGGGCGGCCCCGCGCGGCCGAGCGCCGCGCGGGCGCGCTGCCCGCGGTGCGGGGCGGCCCCGCGCGGCACCAGCCCGCGCGGGCGCCCCCTCTTGCGGGCGGCCCCGCGCGGCCGAGCGCCGCGCGGGCGCGCTGCCCGCGGTGCGGGGCGGCCCCGCGCGGCACCAGCCCGCGCGGGCGCCCCCTCTTGCGGGCGGCCCCGCGCGGCCGAGCGCCGCGCGGGCGCGCTGCCCGCGGTGCGGGGCGGCCCCGCGCGGCACCAGCCCGCGCGGGCGCCCCCCTCTTGCGGGCGGCCCCGCGCGGCCGAGCGCCGCGCGGGCGCGCTGCCCGCGGTGCGGGGCGGCCCCGCGCGGCACCAGCCCGCGCGGGCGCCCCCGCTCTTGCGGGCGGCCCCGCGCGGCCGAGCGCCGCGCGGGCGCGCTGCCCGCGGTGCGGGGCGGCCCCGCGCGGCACCAGCCCGCGCGGGCGCCCCCTCTTGTGGGCGGCCCCGCGCGCGGCCGAGTGTCGCGCGGCGCGCTGCCCGCGGCGTGGGGCGACCCCGCGCGGCACTTGCCCGCACGGCGCCCCACCCGCGGCCGGCCCCGCGCGCAGCGATGCGCGACGGCGCCGCCCCCCCTCCTCCCTCCTCATGACCAACAAAAGAAAAAAAAAGAGAGGGAGATTCCCCCAAACGGAAACGTTTCCGACTCACCTCGATGTGCGAAAGAGGAGGAGAAGGAGGGATCGTCCGCTTGCCTCCACCGGTCCACCCTTGCCCGTGCGCTTGGTTATTCTTTGCCGGCGGCTACGAGGGAGGAAGAAGAGGAAGAAGAAAAGAGGCGGCCACCAAAAGACAAAGAAAAAGAGGAACCCTAATCCTCTTTCCCACACGGCTATATTTATATACTAAAGGAATTAGGGTTTACCTTAAAAGGTGTGCGGGCTGCCGACACGGATCCCGAGGCGTCTAAGGGGGGGCCCCAACTTCGAGAATTAATTCTGGTCAGACCGGGAGTCGGAAAAATAAACCGATCGCGCCCACGCGCTCCGTTCCGCGAGCTCTACCGCCTAAAATTATTTGCGGGCCCCGACGGTCTGTCCGGAAAAACACCAAAAATGAGGCCCCCGGTCAGGCATTACAAGAAGAGGGTGACCAGAAGGGTTAAGGAAAAGCCGGGTCTTACAATGATAAACAAAAATTAGAAGAGGGAATTTGAGAGGCATGAAAAGCAACGACTTTTTCCTCTTTACTTGAGGTCGATTCATTAGAAGTAGAATCATCCCAAGTTTTCGCTTGCAAAGCCTTCTTTTTATATAATTTCGGAGAAGGACAATCCGTTGAAATATGGTCGTAGCCTTTGCATCTATAACATCGGATTTCCCCTTCGAATTCATCTTTTTCCTTAGAAGGTTTTGCAAGGCTATTGAGGTTAGAGGATTTAGAAACCGATGATCCTTTAGATGGTTTCGTGAAGATCCATCGGTTCGATTCTTCCAAAATTTTTGACGAAATTTCTTTATGATCCGCGCCAATTGTTCTTCAAAATCGGCAAAAGAGATTTCATCGTCGGAACTTGATTCGCTATCTTCTTCCTTTGTTGATTTGAATGCAATACCTGTAAGCTTAGAAGAAGACTTGGAAGAAACTTGATTAGTAGGAAAAGTCATTTCATAAGTTTGCAAAGCACCTACTAATTCCTCTACACTCATCTCATCCGGATGACTAACGGTTTCAATGGCGGTAACTTTTGTTACGGAATTTGAGTTGGCGTAGTTTCGTGAAAGTCTCAAGTCTTGAAGATTGAAGGTGAAGAAAGTTGGATCATTTAACTCAATCTCAAGAAAGAAGAATTCAAAAGGATCAGGTATGTTTAACTAAAGATTTTGTGTGATCCGAATACTTCTTGTAGTGTAGAAACACTTGGAAGAATCTTTCATTGCATAAAAATCAAAAACTAGACTTGGGACATGTTCAGGATCCGGATCAGGTTGTTCGATCCGGATCCCGAAGGTGGTTCGTTCATACACCAGTTCAATCCGGATCGTAGCCTCTCTTGATCCGGATCCCGAACACTGAGTTTACCATCTTCCTTGAACGATCCGGATCAGGCTTCGCAATCCGGATCCCGAACGTTGATGTTTGGTGAACTGTATGAACGATCCGGATCAAGCACTTCGATCCGGATCCCGAACCTTCATTTTTCTGGAATTGCCTGACTCGTTACAACGATCCGGATCACAGCTAATCCGATCCGGATCGCCGTCCGTAAAATTTCCAGAAATGTTAGGTTTTTGATTCTTATCTCCTTCCTAGGGTTTCTAACCTATAAATAGACCCTATGACTCTTTTTCTAGGGTTAATCCAAAAAGAAGGAAAATAGCCGTCATATTCTTATATCATCTTTTACGGCTCTAGATCCACATATAGAGAAGAAAGAAAATCATTAGAGAATACTCTATGTTTCTTCATCTATATTGATTAGTTTGATTCTAGGTTTTCATACTCACATCTTGAGTTGAATCAAACTAATGAATACTTAGATGGTATTTCCGATCTATCTTTGATCTAAGTATTCGGCGGATCATCACCACCAAAAACAACGATTTACCCCAAAAATCGGCGCGTGGATTCACGTGTCCTTGTGGATTCAAGGTTCAACCGCTCTCGTGGATTCGGAGCGAGGCACGTTCGTGGATTCGAAGGGTGCTATTGGGTGAAGACCGTGGACTCGGTCGGACGTCGTGGATTCGACGTTGGACGCCGTGGATTCGGCGTTGGGCGCAGATCGTGGATTCGAGAAGCGTCGCGGAGCGAGCGGAGAAGATCCTCTAGGAGCGTATGGAAAAGGTTGAGTCGTAAGTGTGTACGGTAAATCACCTTGTACGTGTTTTAATTCTAGTGGATTTCTGCCGTGTTATCGGTCCCGTGGTTTTTTACTCCGGTGATGGAGTTTTCCACGTAAAAATCTTGCGAGTTATTTTTATTTCCGCATTGGGTTTTTATCGCAACGATTTTTGAGTGTTTATACGTTTACACCTATTCACCCCCCTCTAGGTGTTTTTTCTCCTATTTAGATCCTTATTACATATAACCCAACAAGTGGTATCAGAGCGGGAATAGGGTTGTAAACAATGGTTGAAGGTGGAAACATCAACCGACCCCCGTTCTTCGATGGAACAAATTATGCGTACTGGAAAGTGCGGATGAAAGCCTTTTTAATTTCCATCGACGAACGGGTGTGGCAATCAATTGAATTAGGATGGTCTAATCCAACTGAATTTATTGGTGATGTTCACACCTTAAAACCTAGGTCGAAATGGACCAAGGAAGAGTTAGATTCTTCTTCTTACAATGGCAAGGGAATTAATGCTATTTTTAATGCCTTATCTCAAACTGAATTCTCTCGCGTCTCGGCATGTGAGACTGCGAAAGAAAATCTGGGATGTTCTTCAGGTTACACATGAGGGAACTAACCTCGTGAAGATTCAGAAACTGCAAATGCTTACGAGCAAGTTTGACTCTATCTTGATGGCAGAAAATGAATCTTTCACGGACTACTATACACGATTGCAAGACATCATAAACTCATGTGCTAACCTGGGAGAGAAGATTCCAGAATTTAAGATTGTAAGAAAGATCTTAAGAACTCTTCCTGAACGATTTCGCCCAAAGGTTACAGCCATTGAAACTATTAAACACCCGGACGAAATACGTGTAGAAGAATTAGTTGGTTCATTACAAACATATGAAATGACGTTTACTACTAACAATTCTTCTGTAAAGGCATCCACTTCTAAGTCTTCAGGTTATGCGTTGAAAACAACTAAGGAAGAAGACGCGGATACATCCTCCTCAGACGATGACGAGAACCTTTCTATGGAGGAATTTGAGAAGCAGCTCGCTCTCTTGACAAGGAAGTTTCGCCGCAACTTTCGAAGGGGTAATTCAAGTAAATCTCCATCCTTCGGAAAGTCAAACAAAGGCAAGGGTACTTCAAGTTACAAGTCAAGAAAGCAAGAGAACTTCTCAAGGATAAGAAAAGTTCAGAGGGACAACTACAATGCTTCAAATGTCGAGGCTACGGCCACATTGCAACGGAGTGTCCCAACAAGTATCCGGCGAAGAAGAATGCGATGCAAGTCGTCACTTGGGATGACAACTCAACGTCAAATGAGTCGTCTTCAAGTGATGAAGAAAAGAGCTCCACGGCATTCCACGCGTCCATATCTTCACCCTTCATGTGCTTTATGGCAAGTACATCCGAGTCATTGTCCAACTCCACTGTTGAAAAGAATGCAACGGACAACGAATCGGATGATTCGGAAGGTGAAGATTTTGCTCTAGCCTATCACAGACCTTTACGGGATTCAAGAAACCGGCTAAGCAAAACAAGGGGTTGAGAGGGAGATTGCAGGATCTCGAAGAAGAAGTAAAAAGGGTAACTTCTCTCTCGACCGATCTTGAAGTGGAAAGGGATAATCTGATAAAAGCAAATGTTTCCCTTCAAGAGTCCAATGAGCAACTCGAGAAGAATTATATAGATATGGTGAACAAAGCGAACTACTTCTTGAAGCTCTACGGCGAGGCCCGATGTGAAAAATTGGAAATGACAGAGACCATTTGCCAACTCAAGGATGACTTACAGCAATTTTCTTCTGGAAGGAGTAAGTTGGATAAACTTCTTGGTCTTGGTCAAACAAACAAGTTCGGCCTCGGATACAATCGAACTGAAGACAATTTTAGTTCGGTTGGGACAGTCTTTGTGCCTCAGTCGGTATCTCCTCCTCCGACACCGGAATTCACGACAACCAACGACAACAAGCCTACTTCATCCTCTTCGGAATCGTCAAGCACTAAGGTATGTTTTCGTTGTAATTTTGCAGGGCACATTGAAAGAAATTGCAAGATTGGAGCTCAAAGATCAAATCAACCACATCTTGCAACTGCTACCAATAAGTTCACTCCCCGGAATTCAAAGAAGGATTTTTCAAAAGAAAAGAACGTTGGTAGTACTCCAAACAAGACGATGACAAAAGAAAAAGATCAATCAGACAAAACGTCTTCATCAAGGAAAACTTCTCAACCATTGCCAACATTTTCCAAAACTCAAAAGGTTTGGGTATGCAAAGGTGAAACCCTTCCTTGTCTTTAATCGTTCTACGATTAAAATGTTGTGTAGTTTATGTAGACTATTTTTTTTCTTTCTTTTGGCCTACTCGTCAACCATCTTTGGGAGGTAAATGGTATATTTTCTTATTGGTTGATGATTTCTCTCGGTATTCTTGGGTAGCATTTTTAAAAGAGAAAGCTGATACTTTTGATTCTTTTCACGAGATTTGCCTTCGTATTATGATTGAAAAGAATGAAAAGATCATTCGTGTTAGAAGTGATAGAGGTGGAGAATTCATTAATTCTAAATTCATTGACTTTTGTACTTCAAACGGTATTAAACATGAATTCTCTGCACCCTATACACCTCAACAGAATGGTGTTGTCGAGCGCAAAAACAGGGTTGTTCAAGAGATGGCGCGTGTGATGCTTCATAGCCGGAACATACCGCTATATTTTTGGGCTGAAGCTGTGAACACCGCTGTCTATGTCATTAATCGAGTGTTTTTGCGCCCGGGAACGTTAAATACACCATATGAACTATGGTGTGGTAGAAAACCCAATATCAAATATTTTCGCATCTTCGGGAGTCGGTGTTACATTTTACGTGACCGTGAAAATCTTGGAAAGTTTGACTCACGAAGTGACGAAGGGATTTTCTTGGGGTATTCTACTAATAGTAGAGCATATCGAGTATTTAACTTGGAATCTAAGACGATCGTAGAATCTATAAATGTTAAAGTAGATGAAGCTTTTCACTTTGCATCTGAAAAATCTACCCTCGATATTTCTCTAGATGATGATTCTCCTGCCGTTGCAACTTCTCATAATAATACTTCCAATATTAATGATGCATCTAATGGTTCTTCAAGTTTATCTAATGTGCAGGAATCATCTCATATATCTCCGAGTACTCCGTTTCAACAAACGCTACGAATCTCCAAGGATCATCCGGAATCGAATATTATTGAGATCCACAAGAAGGAGTTAGAACTCGGAGGCAGTTGGTTTGTGGATTCGCTTGCTACGTATCTTTAATCGAACCAAAGAACATAGATGAAGCTCTTCAGGATGACTACTGGATTAAAGCAATGCAGGAAGAGCTCCATCAATTTGAGCGAAACAAAGTCTGGGAATTAACGAAGCCTCCAAAGCAACATAATGTGATAGGTACCAAATGGATCTTCAAGAACAAGAAGAATGAGGATGGTACTATCATCAGGAACAAGGCACGATTAGTTGCTCAAGGCTACTCTCAAGTAGAAGGTATAGACTTTGATGAAACATTCGCCCCTGTAGCTAGACTCAAGTCCATTCGTATACTGTTTGCTATTGCTTGTCATTTTAAAATCAAATTATTTCAAATGGACGTTAAGAGCGCATTTCTAAATGGGTTTTTAAATGAGGAAGTTTATGTGGCTCAACCGAAAGGTTTTGAAGACCATAAACAACCTAACCATGTTTTTCGTTTGAAAAAGGCTCTTTACGGTCTGAAACAAGCACCGCGAGCATGGTACGAAAGGTTGACAAAGCACCTTTTGGAGAAGGGCTACACTCGAGGGGGAGCTGATAGGACTCTCTTTGTGAAGCATTATCAAAGCAATTTCATTGTAGCACAAATCTATGTCGATGACATTGTATTTGGCGCAACAAGAGATAATGATGCTTCTAAATTCGCGGAGACCATGGAAAGCGAATTTGAGATGTCCATGATGGGCGAATTGACTTATTTCCTTGGATTGCAAATTAAACAAAATGATGAAGGTATTCACTTGAGTCAATCCAAGTATGGAATGGAGTTGGTTAAAAAGTTTGATCTTGAAAAAATTCGAAGGATTTTCTGACTCCAATGGGAACTAGCCACAAGGGACTTGGAAGTGAATCACAAAGTGAGAATGTAGACGAGAAACTGTATCGAAGTATGATTGGAAGTCTACTTTACCTCACGGCTAGTCGCCCGGATATATCTTTTGGTGTTGGGATCTGCGCGAGATATCAATCTGCACCAAAGGAGGTTCACCTGAAAGCGGTGAAAAGGATAATCCGGTATATCAAAGGATCAATTAATTTCGGAATTTGGTATCCTATGGGAACAAGTTTGGATATTGTTGGATACTCAGATGCCGATTGGGCAGGATCAGTGGATGATCGGAAAAGCACGAGTGGTGCATGCTTCTATCTTGGCCATTGCCTTGTTGCATGGCACAGTAAAAAGCAGAATTGCATAGCACTCTCGACTGCCGAAGCGGAATACATTTCAGCTGGAAGTTGTTCAACTCAACTCATTTGGATGAAAAGCGTACTGAGCGACTTCCGGATTTCAGCATCTTCGGTAATAATACTTTGTGACAACACAAGTGCAATTAACATTTCTAAAATCCCTGTGTTGCACTCTAGAACAAAACATATTGAACTTAGATATCATTTTCTTAGAGAGCTAGTTGAATCAAATATTCTTCAACTTTCATATATTCCAACTGAGGATCAATTAGCTGACATTCTAACAAAACCTTCGGATCAAAAACGTTTTATTCATTTGCGAAAAGCAATTGGAATCTTTCCTTGAAATAAACTTCTTTTGAAACCTTTGCTTAGGATAGGTTTTGTTTTTGTTTTGTTTTGTTCATTATCTATGTTTGTACATAGGACATTAATTGAGCATAGATCATAATTGACTTTAATTGCATCTTTTCGCACATTTAGAAATTTATTATGCTTTTGCCATCATAAATATTTCACTGTTGCAATGATCATTTATGTTAATTAAATCATCTTCTTAGTGATCAAAGTCAATTTCTCTCTCAATGATCTCTTGGTATAGTCATTATCTTATTTGACTGCTTAGTCGAGTATGAAATCGAGATCAATTTTTGGTTGAATACTTTATATCTTAAATAATTGATAGCCAATTGAGGGGGAGTCAAAGAAAAGTAAAATGCTCAAAAGATGTGAAAAGAGTTACATCCCAATGAGGAGTGTGAAAACTACCACCACATGGAGGAAAGAGCTACCACCTCGGTCGTCCGAGTATTGTGTGCAGCTACCACATGTATACCAAGCATGGTTGTTCAAATTTTTGATTATGAAAAATGCTTGTGAAATACTTGACTCCGTCAAATTTCAAGGTTGGTATAAGGTGGGTTTTTAAAGAAAGATGCTCAAAGAGCCACTCTCTTCAACAGATTGTCTAGATACATTATCTACTATATTTGGGATTTCAAACATCTATTGATCTTTGTATTTCATTTTCTTTACTGAATTGATGATTTGATAAAGGCATTACTCATAAGATCAAGTTAGATGTAATTGAAGGTGTTCAACTTTAAGGGATTTAATTTTGTAAATTTCGTTTCATTTTTGGATATTATTGATAGATTTGGCATAATCTAATTCTTGTTGTATGAAACGATGATTTTTGTTTAAAGTTGATACACATTTGTGCCTTACAATCTTTTTCTGGTCTTTCTTGAATTCTCTGAAATTTTCTAAAGAAAAAGTTGGAGCCGATCCGGATCGGGCAAGATGATCCGGATCCCGAACGCAGGTATTCTTCTGCGGGCTGACGATCCGGATTGGACCTGCCGATCCGGATCCCGAACGCAGTTTCTCACTGCGGGTAGCTGATCCGGATCGCAAGCATGGTCTGATCCGGATAGCGGCTAGGGTTTTATAAAGAACAAAAGGGTTTTGATTTCTTTTACTCCAATCTTTTGTTCCAAAGTTTCCAGAGCTTCTCTCTCTAGATTTCACCCTTCTTGGAAGCTTTCAAACTCAAGTTCTTCAACTCCAAGTAAGTTTTAATTGATCAAAATCTCGGTTTTTCACCGTTTTTCTCTATCTTCCTCCTCAAACATGATGAATTCTTGAATCAATTTTGTTTGTGGATGGTTTTTGATCAAATTTCTTTTGAAATAAGAACTCTGGGTAGATTAGTTTTGATTATATGCTAGGTATTCTCCTGATTAACGGATTTTTAGACTTTGATTTCTAAAATTTCGGTTTAGGGCATATAATAAGGATTTTCGAAAATCATGCAATTGATCTATTTTTAAAAGTCCTTTTGCAAAACTAATTTGATTCTTAGTCTCTCTACATGATTATGATTGTTTGGGTACAATTTTTCAAATCTTTGAAAATTAACATTTTTTTCGTGTTCTTGAGTTGTTGCACACAGGATTTCAATCTTCTTAAGGCACTTGGATCAATGGGATTCTCATTGATCATGTCTTTTATTGGTCCACTATGGTGCACACTCGGGCCACAAACAAATTAAAGAGAGCTAAGAAAACACAACAAAAGGGTGAGTTTCCATGTGATCAGCGACACAGAAGTAGATTGTCAAGAGATAGACTGACTGAATTAACCGATGATGATGAATCAATGCCCGATGCATCGAAAGAAAAAGCACCCATGGGACAAAGGTAAAGCACCTATGACTGCACCAACCATCTCGGTGAAAAGGAAACGACTCGCTCGACGGTTTGGACGAGCACGAGGTTTCATGGCTAACGAACCGATTATTCGGATTCTCCACCTCGTGAGGAACAAGTGTTCGTTAATGCGGATCGTCTAAGGGCATTTGAGAATCGTGAATGCATTGGTGAGAGGCATGTCAATATTGAGGCTCTACGAGATCACTCTCCCCTGAGTTTGGCGTTCTGATTGAACAAGCAAATCTTATTCAAGTTTGTCGATTCCAGAAGTGCTTGGATACTGTCTGCATCTTGTAAGGGCCTTCTATACAAATGCACGGCACCTTCGAGAGAAATGAAAACGGTCCAATGGAATTTTACACGAATATCCAAGGCACAAGATTCAAAAATACTCCACATTGATTGGCGAGGTTTTGGGAATGCCTGCCAGCAAGACAGGAGTTAATTACTTGAAGGGAAAGGTTTTGACAAACACTGTGTGGCAATGGTTATAAGGGAATTGTTTGGAAGGAACGCAATCAACGGAGAAATCGATCAGATCCAAAGAACTTCGTCTTGAGTACCGTTTCTAAACTTTATCACTTGTTACAATATCCTTCCAAATTTGCAGACGGAAGTCTTGAGATGGGATCGAATGCTATTTTGTATCTCTTAGGACTCGTCTGAGGCAAGGGATGAATATCAACATTCCATACATTATTGGAATAGAATGGACAAGATATGTTGAGCAACCTCCATCCCACGGAAAGAATTCCATTTCCACTGATGATAATGA
>CM055060.1:30991374-31038984 GCA_029204045.2 Tillandsia leiboldiana
GGAGGCTGTTTTCGCCGACGGAGGCTGTTTTTTCGCCGTCGGATGCGCGGTTTTGACCATCTTGATTGATTTTGCGATTTCTTCGCTCCTGGCAGCTTGCAGTGCTGTTCTTAGCTTCCGCCGTGGGCAGTTGTTGGTTTTCCCGTCGCGTGGACCGCCGGCTTGTTTCGGGACATCCGCAGAGCGCGCGGTCGTGTGGTTGGACGCAGCGTGCTCCGTTTTGCGTGCGGACCTCGTGGAGGCAAGGTAAGTCCCGCTGAGCCCAATTGCAAGTGTCGACAAGCAATTGGTGGCTTTCTGAGGTGGGTTGGTTTTCTCTCCAAGTCTACGGACTTCCTTCTAATTCTAATGTGATAGGATTGCATGCTAGTTTAAGTGTTTTCTTGGAACTTAACTAGCACCCCCGTCATATGTGCATGAGTTTGACCAGACCATTTGTGAACCTTGATTTGGGCTAGGTTCCTTTATGCTTTAGACATCCCGCACTTTTCATATCCTTTGGGACTTAGAGTTTCCTCGCCCGGGTAGTGGGCTGAGTGGTCAGAGTGTTGTGGGACGGGTGTTGCACTCGGGCCCGGGGGGGGCCGAGTGGGGTCTGGTGGCTGGGTTAGGCCAGTGTTAGTGTTTTGGGGAACCGTTTCAGATAAACGGTGGTCCCGGGGGTTTTCCTTTCCGCTGTTCTTCTCGTCACCACCAGGTTGGGATCGTGGTGCACGTGTGTTAGCAGGACCTTGAACCCAGAACCTTTTGGATGAATACATGATTTTAGTCAGCCAATGTTCCTTCCAAGCCTCGCAAGGTTGTCTGAGTCTGTTCTCGTCTGTTGGGACGAAGGCATCAGCTCTTCGAGGCTTGGGCATAAAACTTGATTTCAAAGGGTTTTCCTAAAAGAGACTAAAAATCATTAAAAAGATGGATTTCTCTCAGATCGAATGGTTTTCTGAAATAAATGACATGGTTTCTTATAAACTTATCCACCCGAGCGGATTCGAGTGATCTGGGTTCTAAGGGCTGCTTTCTCTCTTGGGGACGTAGATGTTAGTCTCCCGGGGTTTCGGACCCTTCGTAGATCTGGCTGTGGAGCATCTCCAGTCGTTAGTTGTGTGTTGAGTTCAGTGGAGTTGTGTTGTGGGAGCCGTTGGGAGAGACGGTGGTCCCAGCGGTGTAGTACTTTCGTTGAGTGGGTCAGTGTTGTGAGATTGAGTCGTGGAGGGTTCTCCGACTGAGTTGTGCTTTGAGCATCGAGATACCGATCTGTTTGATCGAGGACTATAGCCTGCAGGAGCCACTTGTGAGACAGTGATACTGATGAGATACTGGAGTTCGGTGGGGTCGCACCCCTCGAACCACGCCCCGGGTGCGTTGATGATTCCGAGCCTGATGAGGCTGCGATGATGATACCGAGCCTGACGAGGCTGCGATGATGCGCCTAGTTCATATACTAGAGGTCGCTTGATACCCCTGGTCGTGCTACCATGGGGTCACTGTGTGAGATATCGAGTTTGTCCGTTTGGACACCCTGGTTGATACACCAGGGGGCGCAGGCTTGACCCGACTGGACCCTGTGGGGCAGTCGCTGAGATTTGAGATACACTGAGAGAGTGATGGCGTAGCATGTGTCATTGTAGAGTGTCTTGGGTAGTACTTGTGTCATATTGCCAGCAGTGAGTGACTGCATACCATCATCCATAGTCTCTTCTTATTGTGCATAGTAGATAGAGGCATGATAGCTGTAGATTCTTTTCTAGCTTATTTATTTTATCATCAGTCTTTTCTCTATCTTATGCCTCTGGTAGACTTAGTGGGCAGACCGTGGTTCTTGGAGACGGTACCCACTGAGAACTACTGTAGGATGTAGTTCTCACACCCTCTGTCGGTGACAGGTTGCTGAGGCTTTCTTCCGTTCCTGCTGGGATTGATTGGACGGACCGAGGACAGGGAGTCGCGTGATAGTTCCCTACCAGCATTGTTACTTTAGAGAGAGGTAGATGTACCATCCCGGATTGTGGGAGTTGGTTATGTTTCCTGTTAGCTATCTCCCATTTGGATTTGTAGATGTTGTATAGGTGGACTTCTATTTGTATCATCTGATTTTGGGAGATAGGCTATGTGTTGTTGCAACCTTGTAGAGAAAAATTTTATAGTACAGCTTTTTATCCGCTCTGATATCTGTGTAGCTGTAGTTTTGTCTTTTGCAGGCTAGACGCTTCGTCTGTACGGCAGTTTCCGTACAGATGGCGGATCTGTTAGCGAGCCCGGGTCGCAGTTTCGACCCCGGGGCGTGACAGATTAGAGTGGTATCAGAGCCTAGGATATAGGTCATTGAGGACTTAGAAACCCTAGGCTTGTGGTTGGACATTAGGATGACTACGTGAGAGTCGTGACTTTTAGCGAGGGTCCAGATTGAGTTTTTACCTCTCCCTCGGGTTGGGATGAGTGATTGGATATGTTATTCTCTCAAAGTGATTATTTTGGCTGCAGACAACATAATACTTTAGGAGGGATAACAAGTTTTAGACTCTCGCTGGATTGGGTCGTATGGTTGTTGTGTCCTGATGTTCGTTTTTGTTTCAGTTACCTGCGATGCCGCCGAGACGTCGTGCAGCGACGAGCGGGCGTTTGACCTCAGCTGAGGAGCCCGGACGGCGGGCTGCCGAGCAGGCTAGGCAGAGAGAGGTTCGAGATCTGCGGGCTCAGGTGGCCCAGATGCCGGAGGCGTTGCGGCGCCAGGGGAAGAACATGGAGCGTGTGTTGCGCATGTTCGAGCTGAGAGCATCTCCCGGGGTATCGCCAGTAGTACTCCAGCCGCGACATTGTCGATTTCGACCCTGATCGCACCACTGATGGTGCAGGAGCAGCGAGAGGTTGCCAACCGGTTAGTTTACTTCATCCAGTCCCATCCCCTGCAGATTTTGGGATTAAGTTGGGGCCTTGGGAGGCCGAGAACTGGATCGCTGCTATGGAAAAGCTGTTCAAGGATTTGTTCATCCAGGAGAAGCTTCAGGGCGCTTGATCTTGCGCCTTTGGTTAGGGACGCCGAGAGTTGGTGGCGTCGGATTCGTCCTGTCGGACCACCGAGAGCGAGTTTCCACGATGGTTGAGCAGTGGGCCCCTTGTCACCCAGGATGAGGTTTAGAGGTTGATTTTGTTGAGAGGGGACTGCACCTGGATATCTATCTCATTGTGTATTCTCGGCGAGTGCCGACCGTAGATGCAGCGATTGGGCATGTGCGATGGATTGACCGAGGATCACTGATCACGTCCAGGAGGGACGGAGATCGAGGGACCAATTCCAGAGAGAGAGTCTTCCAGTATTGCCTGATTTCGGGATAGTGGAGTGGATCGAGGTTGCCATGGTGCCAGCCTCAGGATCATGTGTCTCAGAGGAGACAAAGACCTGGAGGTTCTCGGTAGTTGAGGCGACAGGATAGTGGATTGGAGACCGAGATAGTGGTCGGCATGGTTATGGAACCTTGCAGCCGGGGCTGTGCCCGGTTAGTGTTCAGAACCCGGTAGGGGCTTTCTAAGCTTGCCTTGCGGTCAAGTGGATTGACTAAGGCCTGCGATTGTTAGTATTTGAAGGATCGAGTTCTCCAGCTGTGTTGAACGGGTTAGCAGCCGGGCCCGTCGTGGACATTTGGATTTATTTCCGAAGTGGCTTAGAGCTTCAAGATCACTGGAGGATTGTGCAGCAACTCCCAAGAGGGGAGATGTTGGTTGCCTAATCGAGAGATGTACCTGCGGAACTAGATAGTTTTGGTTGCTAAGGAGCAACGGAGGATCTTTTTTGCCTTTTTGGAGACTTCGATTTTTGGAAGCCACCAGCCGCAGAGGTTTATGTTTCTAGACTTGAGTTTACGCGGGGAGTTTGGACCGTGATTTTCGTCTGATAAGAGGAAGTGTAATTGAACCCTCGCACTTTATCGGCTTTTCTTCGTTGGAGTCGAACAAGGATTTGAGCTATCAGAAGCAACCGAAGAAATTCTTGCTTGTGAAGTTATGGAATTTACGGTTGGTTTTACCCGGTGAAGGTTCGGTGGTGCCAGTATTTTGAGTTAGAGCGACCACCTGAGAGCCGAGAGGATGAGTTTGGGTTGCCGATTGGTGGGCGCCAGGTTAGCGGATCGCTTGGTACTTGGTATGACTTCCTTTCCTTGTGGTTGAGATTAGAGTTTGCACCCCTACTTGGTTGAGTTGGTGGATTGTAGTTTTGGGTTGCGGCCTTAGTAGGGACAGCTTCAACATCTCTCTCTCCTTGTTTTCCCGTTTTATCACCGAAAATAGCGGACGGAGCGAAAAATTTCGAAGGACTACTCCAGAAGTGGAGGCGATGCTGGAACCTGTTCTTGTTTGATCGGGGCGAAGGCATCGGTCCTTTGGAAATTTTGGACTTTTCGCTATTTTCGGCTGCTTTTCAATTGAGAGAGAGTTGGAGTTGATGTTATTCCCGATGTAAGTTTCTTGGGGTAGGGTGTGTGTTTTGGTTTCGAGGACGAAACCTTTTGAAGGAGGGGAGAATGTAAAGTACCGGGGCTTTGGATAGCGCGCCGACCACACAGATGACTGGGAGCAGAGAGTTGCCTTGGGCATGTTGCATTTGAGGTTACTGTTGATGCCGAGTTGATTCGGATCAACGCGGAAGCTCCAGCTCGATTCGGGGTTTTTCCGGGCCTTGTAGGCCGATTGAGGGTGAGATTGGGAATTTCAGACTTCACCGTGGAGTGCTGGGAATTCAGGAACACTTGGAACACGTGTACTTTTGATTTACAGCGAGGTTCGGGAGGTTCCGGACTGACGCGGAGGACCCGGAGGCAAAAAGTGAGTCGGAACTGGCAATTTTGGAGCCGGTAATTGATTTGAGCACCCCGACTCAATGGACGAGCTTTTTGAGGAGAAAAAGCTGTGGACACGTGTACTTTTGATTTACAGCGAGGTTCGGGAGGTTCCGGACTGACGCGGAGGACCCGGAGGCAAAAAGTGAGTCGGAACTGGCAATTTTTGAGCCGGTAATTGATTTGAGCACCCCGACTCAATGGACGAGCTTTTTGGGGAGAAAAAGCTGTGGACACGTGTACTTTTGATTTACAGCGGAGTTCGGGAGGTTCCGGGCAGCGGCGGAGAGCCCGAAGGCAAAAAGTGAGTTGGAGTTGGATTGTTGGAATTAATTAATTAGTTAATTAATTAAATAAAGCCTTTGCTTTATAAATAGGCTCCAGCCTCCCTCTGCAGCAGGAAAGAAAGAAAGAAAGAAAGAAAGAAGGAAAGAAAGAAAGAAAGAAAAGAGAAGAAAGGAAGAAGATGAGGACTTGAAGGCATCTTGGATTTTTGGACTCGCCATTGGAGGCCGCGTGGAGCTCGTGGGCGTGCGGCGAGCGGCGACGAGGTAAGCAAAATTTTGATTTTGAGGTTCTCTCGGGTTTTTGAGCTTTGAGGATGTTTAATTGGTTTTTAAAATGCAAAAATTGGAATTTTGGGGTTTTTCGGATGTTTGGGAGTTTTTATTTATTTTTTTGGATTTGCCGTCGCCGGCGGCCGCGCGCGCGCGCAACGGCGCACGCGCGGCGCCAGGGTGCTGCTGTTGGCAGCACCCTGCGGCGAGGTGCCGCTGGGCGCGGCGCCGCGTGCAGCAAAGTGCTGCACGCGGCGCTGCCGTGCCGCGCGCAGGCGCGCGCGGCAGGCCCTGCCTGGCCGCGCGCAGGCACGCGCGGCAGGGCCGCGCGCAGGTGCGCGCGGCACTGCTTGGCCGCGCGCGGGCGCGCGCGGCATGGCCGCGCGCAGGTGCGCGCGGCACTGCTTGGCCGCGCGCAGGTGAGCGCGGCATGGCCGCGCGCGGCAGGGCCGCGCGCGGGCCTGCGCGGGCCGCGCGGGCCGCGCGCGGGCCGCGCGCAGGCGCGCGCGGGCCGCGCGCAGGCGCGCGCGGGCCTGTGCGGGCGCGCGGGCGCGCGCTGCTGCGCGCAGCGGCCGCGCGCGCGCGGCGGGCTGCGCGCGGGCGCGCGCAGCGCCCGCGCTGTCACGTGTCGATCAGGTTGGTTCGACCGTGACATCCTTGGGGGCCACTTTTGGATGACATTTGGTAGTCATTTGGGTTGACAGAGTTCGGGTTTGCGAAGTTGGGACAATCCGTCAGGGTTGAGCCGCGGGCGAACCAACGGAGGCAATTCCCTAGCAATGGCCCATGCCATGACCAAGGAAATGGTGCCGCATGCGGGGTTTCAAAACGTAGCCCTCGGTGAGCACCTTTGTACCCCCGGGGTGCCAAAGGGGTGGATGCCTCGTGGGTTATATAGAGGAGGGGTTGGACACTTGCGAAGTGGCCCCGACTCCCCCGTTGGCCTATAGGACATAGGCCATCCCTTGGCGAGCGGAGTCGCCAAGCCTAAGTTCGTGTGAGCGGGATTTGATGGTCGTTGAGCACACGGGCTTGGGGTAATGCCAAAGACACGAGGTCGACGGCATTACGGAGCGGGGTTGGCCCAGAGGTTTTGCCTCTAGGTTCGCTTGCACTACCTTATGCCGTTTCGGATCTCTGTAGTGGAGCGAACGAGCGGATGAGGGACAGTCTTGCGAAAGGTTGGTCCGCCTCAATGGACAAGGCTTGCAAAGGCATGTGGGTGCCTAGCGGGGATTCGTGAGGCGCGAGGCCTACGAAGTTCGCGAGGCGAAGGAACGGTCGGTCCGCCGTAATGGACAAGGCTCGCAAAGGCAGCGGTGCCGAGCGGGGATTCGTGCGGCGCGGCCCACGAAGTAAGAGGAGACAATCGATGCTGGTTTTCGTGAAGTGAGCCATGGAGAGGACCGAGGGTGTTGGCGGCCAGGCATGACCGGGCAATGGAGGTGCCGAATGGCTAGCGAAGCGGAGCGAGGCTGATTCGATTGTGAGCGACATCCGTCAAGCAACCTTGGATGCTGGGCCGAGTGTGTTGGCGGCCAAGCATGGTCGTGCAATGGAGGTGCCAGGGGGTTGGCGACGCGGGGAGAATGTCGCTAGGTTGGCAAACCCTTGCGAAGGGAACACACGCGGGGACAAGTAGTGTGGGGTATTCGGGAAGCGGACCTTGGACCGAATCGGGAGCGATGACGGAACTAGGTGGCCGGCGGAACGGGACATGCCCGACCTGACTATGGATCCTGTCGTGGGAATTGCGGGGCGCGCGGCGCCTTGGCAAGGCAACGGGCTGGCAGACGGGCGAGAGGCGTGGGACGGGTCGCTCGGTTAAGCAGACGAGCGGAACGCGCAAGGGCAACTCGCTCGGGCCCATTCAAGTGGACTAAGTTGGGAGAACTTGTATTGTCCTGGATGTTTGCTTCGGAGGCAAAGGGACATTCGGTTAGTAGCACTCTCGAGGAGAGTTTGTCCGGCTAGGCGGAATATACTCGGCTTGAAGGCCAGCCTCGGTGGCGGGGCTGTTTGTTCGGAACTCGCGGAGTTCGACAAAGGGTTCGACGTAAGGCGCGGCGCCGGGCAGTCAGGCTCGTGGAGGAGCATGCTTGGTTAATGCTTGAGTTTGATCCCGCTGTTTAAGTTCGAGGGCGTGTCCGTGGCAAGGGGACTCGGGAAGGCTGGCTCGGGTGTGCGACACTTGAGCGCCGCACGGGGTAATGTTAAGGCGAAAAAGCTGACCCCGTGACAAGTGGTATCAGAGCTAAGTTGAGCTCATGGGTTGAAGATTTGGCCGGAAGGTGCGACCTTGGCGGCGAAGTTGGTGTGAGTGGAGTCACTCCAACGAAGGTACTAGGCGTCGGCGAGGCACTGTGGCGGTACTACGCTTGTGGGAGATGCGGAGTCAGAGTGCAGCGGATTCTAGTACAATACTTGTAAAAATGGCTAAGTCCGGAGTCGTGTGGCAGGCGACGAGGCAATGATTGGGAGAATCATTATGTGGTCCGTGGTCGCGGTTACCACGGAGTGGAATTAGGCGGGTGCCTAAGGAATCCGAGTTCGTGAAGTGGTGTTCGCGGCTTGGGAAAGAGAGGAACACATTGTGCGACGATGTGCCTCCGGGATTGTGGTCTTGCAGCGGATGAATCTCTAGAAGGGAAGGATTGGGATGCAGCACACGCGGCAGAAGGGTTTCTTCGTAGTGACTGAGTTTAAGTGTTTCAGTACAAGAAGATCGATGGGAGATCGATTACTCTTCGAGTGTGTACCCATGAATTGAAAAGAGTTATCTCGATGCGAGAAAGAGATCGCAATTGAACCTGTACTCCTAGGGTAAGGAGAAAAGTCTGTATCTGGGCAGGGCGGTGACAGCGTTGATTGTTCAGAACAGCATCCACGTGTACAATGGACGAATGACGTGGATCCCGCTGATGGGTGTAGTCAAGGTTGTGGTAGAACCGAAACTTGTGCAGCGGAAGTGGGCATTGCGAATGCCTGGATTTGGTCTGAGTGCGCTCGGCGGAGCTTGCGACTCAGGGTGGGGGAGCACATTTGAGCAGAATGTGGCCCCGATGTTTGGTAACTTGATAAGGGATCTTGTCTAAGGAACGTGGCGGAGAAAAACACACATGTCAGAGGAGTTAACTTCGTGGAGCACAAGTTGGGAACCAAGACTGATCGGGTCCGTGGCAGTAACAGCTAAGCTTTGGGCTAGGTTGTGAAGTGGGCCAAGGGTTGCTGGATGGTTTGGTGTTTCTCACTTGGGGCGAGAAGGCCGATGGGAGATCGGTTGCTCTCGATGGTGTGGCCACAGGCTGGACGAATGGGACTCCCTATTCGAGCGAATCAAACGATGAGATTGGACTTTGTTCAGAGGAACAGGGTAAGGAGCTATGTTCGGGAAAAGCAGTGACAGTGCTAAGGTCTCGAGATAGCGGGCACGTATCCGTGCGACGGATCGTGTGGGCTCTGCTGGCAGATTGCAAAGGTTGTGCGAGGACCTGAGCTTTTGGAGCGGAGGGACTGGGACTCGAGTGTAGACGTGGAGACAAGTCATGACACTCGGGTGGACTGTGGTCCAGGATCGCCTAGTGACAGGTTGCTGGGAGGGGAAAGACTCAGTTGTCAACTCAAAGGGTCGAGGTATCGCAATTTGTGAGGGGGTGGACGTTGGATGGCGACATCACCGTTACCAACAGTTGTGAGAAAGACTAGCAGATGGGTTAAGCTTGGGTTCCGTTCAGCGGCTATTGCGAAGGTGATTGCTGGAGGTACGGAGGACGGCAAGTTTGTGCAATGGAAACGAGGTGTCATTAGTCTCGAACTTGGCCGAGGACTTTGGTGGAGGACCGAAGTCGGGTTTAGCGAGAGCCTAGAGGGAGTGGTCTTGAGCGACCGGGAGTACAGAAGCCAAAGGTGCTAAGCAGCAACGAGTATCGAAAGTGCAAAGCAGTCAGGAGGCATAACAAGAGTTCATGGTAGAGCAGGTAGATGTGCGAAGTAGTCGAGGGCAGGTGTGTCTCGGCAAAAGACTCGAAAACTCGGAGAGACCATGGTGATGGCTTGACGTTATGTGATTGCGGGGGCATTTGTGAGGCCAAAGTTGTGTGCGGGAAGGGCACGAGATGGGCAGAAGTACTCATGGATAATGGAAGGGGTTGGATGTGATCTGGCCCGACCACAGTTTGTGTCTAGGGTGTTCCAAGGTGGGGAACCCTAGGTTACTATTGTGTTATTTCGAGGTGGAGAAGCGAAGCCGAGCTGCGAGCTGATTCGCGTTGGACGCTCCAAGACGTTGGGACGTTTGGAGTTGGACCTCGGAGGGAGCGAGGGAGGGCCACTCTTCTGAGTTCAAAGGAACTCGTGCACGTTTGGATAGGTATATTCGCGGAGTATACCGAGTGCACTAGTTGGTCCGGTAGCGTTCTGGAAAGAGATCGCTAGCTGGAATGGGATTCCCTGCGAGGGAGGCGCAAGGTTGGTGACTAGCTGCAGGAGACTTGGGTTAAGTAGGGGCGAAAGGGACAGAAGGGCCGAGTAGCGCCTCGAGAAGGACCGAGTTGCAGTGGAGTGCCAGTGCCATCTGGGTTGTCGTGAGCAGACGACAAGGTAAACATTCTGGTTCCGTGAGGGAGTTTTGTGGTGCGAGGGAGGCATCCGGAGCTGGGAGCTTCAACTCAAGGGGACAGAATGGTTTGTGCAGTGTATTGGGTCAGTGTGGCATGCGATGCCAAGGCCGAGGGCGGCTCTGATCTGTGGTTTGGTCGAGATGACCAAGGAGTTTCAGCAACGCGTTGGGTAGCGGACATACTCAAGGCGGGTCAGCGTGGCATGCGATGCCAAGGCCGAGGGCGGCTCTGATCTGGAGTAGTGTTTGGCAGCTATCAACAAAGCTGGAGTACGGATGGACATCGACGAGGACGTCGATAACTTGGGTGGGGGAGTCTGTCACGTGTCGATCAGGTTGGTTCGACCGTGACATCCTTGGGGGCCACTTTTGGATGACATTTGGTAGGCATTTGGGTTGACAGAGTTCGGGTTTGCGAAGTTGGGACAATCCGTCAGGGTTGAGCCGCGGGCGAACCAACGGAGGCAATTCCCTAGCAATGGCCCATGCCATGACCAAGGAAATGGTGCCGCATGCGGGGTTTCAAAACGTACCCCTCGGTGAGCACCTTTGTACCCCCGGGGTGCCAAAGGGGTGGATGCCTCGTGGGTTATATAGAGGAGGGGTTGGACACTTGCGAAGTGGCCCCGACTCCCCCGTTGGCCTATAGGACATAGGCCATCCCTTGGCGAGCGGAGTCGCCAAGCCTAAGTTCGTGTGAGCGGGATTTGATGGTCGTTGAGCACACGGGCTTGGGGTAATGCCAAAGACACGAGGTCGACGGCATTACGGAGCGGGGTTGGCCCAGAGGTTTTGCCTCTAGGTTCGCTTGCACTACCTTATGCCGTTTCGGATCTCTGTAGTGGAGCGAACGAGCGGATGAGGGACAGTCTTGCGAAAGGTTGGTCCGCCTCAATGGACAAGGCTTGCAAAGGCATGTGGGTGCCTAGCGGGGATTCGTGAGGCGCGAGGCCTACGAAGTTCGCGAGGCGAAGGAACGGTCGGTCCGCCGTAATGGACAAGGCTCGCAAAGGCAGCGGTGCCGAGCGGGGATTCGTGCGGCGCAGCCCACGAAGTAAGAGGAGACAATCGATGCTGGTTTTCGCGAAGTGAGCCATGGAGAGGACCGAGGGTGTTGGCGGCCAGGCATGGCCGGGCAATGGAGGTGCCGAATGGCTAGCGAAGCGGAGCGAGGCTGATTCGATTGTGAGCGACATCCGTCAAGCAACCTTGGATGCTGGGCCGAGTGTGTTGGCGGCCAAGCATGGTCGTGCAATGGAGGTGCCAGGGGGTTGGCGACGCGGGGAGAATGTCGCTAGGTTGGCAAACCCTTGCGAAAGGAACACACGCGGGGACAAGTAGTGTGGGGTATTCGGGAAGCGGACCTTGGACCGAATCGGGAGCGATGACGGAACTAGGTGGCCGGCGGAACGGGACATGCCCGACCTGACTATGGATCCTGTCGTGGGAATTGCGGGGCGCGCGGCGCCTTGGCAAGGCAACGGGCTGGCAGACGGGCGAGAGGCGTGGGACGGGTCGCTCGGTTAAGCAGACGAGCGGAACGCGCAAGGGCAACTCGCTCGGGCCCATTCAAGTGGACTAAGTTGGGAGAACTTGTATTGTCCTGGATGTTTGCTTCGGAGGCAAAGGGACATTCGGTTAGTAGCACTCTCGAGGAGAGTTTGTCCGGCTAGGCGGAATATACTCGGCTTGAAGGCCAGCCTCGGTGGCGGGGCTGTTTGTTCGGAACTCGCGGAGTTCGATAAAGGGTTCGACGTAAGGCGCGGCGCCGGGCAGTCAGGCTCGTGGAGGAGCATGCTTGGTTAATGCTTGAGTTTGATCCCGCTGTTTAAGTTCGAGGGCGTGTCCGTGGCAAGGGGACTCGGGAAGGCTGGCTCGGGTGTGCGACACTTGAGCGCCGCACGGGGTAATGTTAAGGCGAAAAAGCTGACCCCGTGACAGTGCGGTTTGGCTTGGCGCCGCGCGGCGGGCCTCCCTCGTCGCGCGGCAGGGCTGGTGGACGCTCGGCGTGCTCCCGGACGGCGGGCGACACCTCGGGTTGCGTGCCGGCGCCGTTTTTTCGCCGTCGGAGCCCGTTGGTCGCCGTCGGCCGCTGTTTTTCGCCGCCGCGCGCTGTTTTTCGCCGTCGGGCGCAGTTTTTCGCCGACGGAGCCGTTTTTCGCAGTTTTCGCCGGCAGATTTCGCGAGCAGGTTGCGAGCAGTTTCGCAAGCGGTTTTCGCTGTTTTCGCTCGCAGATTTCGCGCAGTTTCGCGCAGGTTTTCGCGCGGCTTTCGAGGCGTTTTCGCGATGGGTTTTCGCAGTTTTCGCGCGCCGTTTTCGCGCAGTTTTGCGCAGATTTTCGCGCAGGTTTTCGCCGTTTTTCGCGAGCAGTTTGCGAGCGGTTTAGCGCATTTTCCGAGCAGTTTTCGCGAGCGGTTTGCGCAGTTTTCGCTGGTTTTTCGGAAGCTGTTTTTGAGCAGTTTTTGCGCCGACGGAGCTGTTTTCGCCGTCGGGCGCTGGTTTTCGCCGACGGGCTGTTTTTCGCCGTCGGGCGCTGATTTTCGCTGACGGAGGCTGTTTTCGCCGACGGAGGCTGTTTTTCGCCGTCGGATGCGCGGTTTTGACCATCTTGATTGATTTTGCGATTTCTTCGCTCCTGGCAGCTTACAGTGCTGTTCTTAGCTTCCGCCGGGGGCAGTTGTTGGTTTTCCCGTCGCGTGGACCGCCGGCTTGTTTCGGGACATCCGCAGAGCGCGCGGTCGTGTGGTTGGACGCAGCGTGCTCCGTTTTGCGTGCGGACCTCGTGGAGGCAAGGTAAGTCCCGCTGAGCCCAATTGCAAGTGTCGACAAGCAATTGGTGGCTTTCTGAGGTGGGTTGGTTTTCTCTCCAAGTCTACGGACTTCCTTCTAATTCTAATGTGATAGGATTGCATGCTAGTTTAAGTGTTTTCTTGGAACTTAACTAGCACCCCCGTCATATGTGCATGAGTTTGACCAGACCATTTGTGAACCTTGATTTGGGCTAGGTTCCTTTATGCTTTAGACATCCCGCACTTTTCATATCCTTCGGGACTTAGAGTTTCCTCGCCCGGGTAGTGGGCTGAGTGGTCAGAGTGTTGTGGGACGGGTGTTGCACTCGGGCCCGGGGGGGGGGCGAGTGGGGTCTGGTGGCTGGGTTAGGCAAGTGTTAGTGTTTTGGGGAACCGTTTCAGATAAACGGTGGTCCCGGGGGTTTTCCTTTCCGCTGTTCTTCTCGTCACCACCAGGTTGGGATCGTGGTGCACGTGTGTTAGCAGGACCTTGAACCCAGAACCTTTTGGATGAATACATGATTTTAGTCAGCCAATGTTCCTTCCAAGCCTCGCAAGGTTGTCTGAGTCTGTTCTCGTCTGTTGGGACGAAGGCATCAGCTCTTCGAGGCTTGGGCATAAAACTTGATTTCAAAGGGTTTTCCTAAAAGAGACTAAAAATCATTAAAAAGATGGATTTCTCTCAGATCGAATGGTTTTCTGAAATAAATGACAAGGTTTCTTATAAACTTATCCACCCGAGCGGATTCGAGTGATCTGGGTTCTAAGGGCTGCTTTCTCTCTTGGGGACGTAGATGTTAGTCTCCCGGGGTTTCGGACCCTTCGTAGATCTGGCTGTGGAGCATCTCCAGCCGTTAGTTGTGTGTTGAGTTCAGTGGAGTTGTGTTGTGGGAGCCGTTGGGAGAGACGGTGGTCCCAGCGGTGTAGTACTTTCGTTGAGTGGGTCAGTGTTGTGAGATTGAGTCGTGGAGGGTTCTCCGACTGAGTTGTGCTTTGAGCATCGAGATACCGATCTGTTTGATCGAGGACTATAGCCTGCAGGAGCCACTTGTGAGATAGTGATACTGATGAGATACTGGAGTTCGGTGGGGTCGCACCCCTCGAACCACGCCCCGGGTGCGTTGATGATTCCGAGCCTGATGAGGCTGCGATGATGATACCGAGCCTGACGAGGCTGCGATGATGCGCCTAGTTCATATACTAGAGGTCGCTTGATACCCCTGGCCGTGCTACCATGGGGTCACTGTGTGAGATATCGAGTTTGTCCGTTTGGACACCCTGGTTGATACACCAGGGGGCGCAGGCTTGACCCGACTGGACCCTGTGGGGCAGTCGCTGAGATTTGAGACACACTGAGAGAGTGATGGCGTAGCATGTGTCATTGTAGAGTGTCTTGGGTAGTACTTGTGTCATATTGCCAGCAGTGAGTGACTGCATACCATCATCCATAGTCTCTTCTTATTGAGCATAGTAGATAGAGGCATGATAGCTGTAGATTCTTTTCCAGCTTATTTATTTTATCATCAGTCTTTTCTCTATCTTATGCCTCTGGTAGACTTAGTGGGCAGACCGTGGTTCTTGGAGACGGTACCCACTGAGAACTACTGTAGGATGTAGTTCTCACACCCTCTGTCGGTGACAGGTTGCTGAGGCTTTCTTCCGTTCCTGCTGGGATTGATTGGACGGACCGAGGACAGGGAGTCGCGTGATAGTTCCCTACCAGCATTGTTACTTTAGAGAGAGGTAGATGTACCATCCCAGATTGTGGGAGTTGGTTATGTTTCCTGTTAGCTATCTCCCATTTGGATTTGTAGATGTTGTATAGGTGGACTTCTATTTGTATCATCTGATTTTGGGAGATAGGCTATGTGTTGTTGCAACCTTGTAGAGAAAAATTTTATAGTACAGCTTTTTATCCGCTCTGATATCTGTGTAGCTGTAGTTTTGTCTTTTGCAGGCTAGACGCTTCGTCTGTACGGCAGTTTCCGTACAGATGGCGGATCTGTTAGCGAGCCCGGGTCGCAGTTTCGACCCCGGGGCGTGACAGATTTGAGTGGTATCAGAGCCTAGGATATAGGTCATTGAGGACTTAGAAACCCTAGGCTTGTGGTTGGACATTAGGATGACTACGTGAGAGTCGTGACTTTTAGCGAGGGTCCAGATTGAGTTTTTACCTCTCCCTCGGGTTGGGATGAGTGATTGGATATGTTATTCTCTCAAAGTGATTATGTTGGCTGCAGACAACATAATACTTTAGGAGGGATAACAAGTTTTAGACTCTCGCTGGATTGGGTCGTATGGTTGTTGTGTCCTGATGTTCGTTTTTGTTTCAGTTACCTGCGATGCCGCCGAGACGTCGTGCAGCGACGAGTGGGCGTTTGACCTCAGCTGAGGAGCCCGGACGGCGGGCTGCCGATGTGAGGTCCCGGAATCCCCCGCGTAGGGTTGCTGGTTGTTGGGCAGCTTTCGGTCGCCGTTGGGGGTGTTGGTGCGCGTGTTGGGGGCCCAGAAATGGATTTGTGATGCAATTTGGGATTTGCTTGCATCACTGGAGGCCTGTGTGGGTTGCGCGCAATTTGGACACAAGTGGTGGACTTCGGTCTTAAATTGAGACCCCGTGGGAAGTTGGAGGACCCGTCGGGTGTTTAGAAGTGATTTCGCGTGTTTCAGATGTCAAAATTAGACTCCGGGTGAAGTCCGGATAAAAGTTTACCTCTCCGGTCGCCTTCGGGAATTTTTAGAGTTGGAATTGGGCAAATCGGACTTTAAAAATGGTCCCGGCGCGATAATCGGATCGAGTGGGCATTCGGCAAATTTTCGGATGAGAATTTGGAGAAATGGACATCGTTTTTGGATTCAGCGCGCGAAATCGCTAAGAATGGACTATTTACTTGTTGGTTTTGGAGCCCAGTTGACGTGCGCGTTTTTCGAGGCATCGCGGCACGTTTTTCGAGGTGGCGTGTGGATCCCGAAGCAGCTTTTGGTGGCACGGATCCCGAGGGCGCGGCAGGCGTACGGTCGCGACAGGGGGCACGCAGGCGCGCGGCGCGGATTGCGCAGGGGCCGCCACGTGGCGGCCCCCCGTTGGCGCCCGCGCGGGCGCGGGGGCACGCGCGCCCGTGTAACGGGCGCGTGTCCCGCGCCTGCGCGTGGTGCGGTGCAACGTGCCCGTGTGGCGGGCGCGTTGCCGTGCGCCACGTGGCGCCCGGGCGCGTGCGTGAACCCGGCGCACGCGCCCGGCTGTGGACCGTCGGTTTAGGGGCTCCCTGGTTGGCCCGTGCCGTGGACCGGGGCCGTGCACCGGCCCCGTGGACCACTTTCTCTCCCCCTCCTTTTCTTCTTCTTCTTCCTCCCCGCACCGCCATCTTTCTCCTTTTTTCTTTCTTTCTTCTCCACCCGAGAGCGAGAGGGAGTGAGGGAGGGGGGTTGCGTGAGGTGCGGCGGCGCGTCGTGGACTTCGTTTGGCGTGCGGATTCCGGCACCGTGCTCCGTTTTGCGTGCGGACTCCGGCAGCGGACACCGTTTTGCGTGCGGACTCCGGCAGCGGACATCGTTTTGCGTGCGGACTCCGTTTGGCATGCGGATTTCGGCACCGTGCTCCGTTTTGCGTGCGGACTCCGGCAGCGGACATCGTTTTGCGTGCGGATCGCGTGGAGGCCAATTGCAAGTGTCTACGAGCAATTGGTGGCAAATCGAGGTGGGTGGCCTTTTCTCCAAGTTTTATGGAATGTACATTAATTCTATTGATGTAGGACTATGCATGATAGTTTATTTCCTTGTGTAGCATGCTAGATTGTTGGAATGGCTATCCCTTTATTATCTGTTAAAGTAGTTATCTTGGAACTTGACCTAGCACCCCCGTCATATGTTGTATGTGTAACCAGACTAGTAGAAAACCCTCACTTGGGCTAGGGTTATTTATGCTTAGACATCCACACTGTTCCTTCATCCCTGGACATAGTGTTTTCTCGCCCGGGTAGTGGGCCGAGAGGTCGGGACTTGCTTTTAGTGTGGGATGCTTTTACACTCTTGCCTGGGAGCAGAGTGGAGTCTGGTAGTTGTACTGGGTTGCTTATCTGTGCCGGGAGCCGTTTGGGTAAACGGTAGTCCCGGGAGGTCTTGTTTCCCTGTTGTGCCGTCGTGGAGGGAGCCGTTGCACAGACGGCAGTCCCGGGCCGTCGAGTATCTTCCGGTCCGTCTTGTTGGGAACCGTTGGGGTTGACGGTGGTCCCAGGTCGTTGAGTGTTGTCCGACCTGTTTTGTTACCCTGAGTTGTGGGTCGTTCCTGGCTGTGGAGTATCTCCAGCCAGTGAGCCTTGTGCTGCGAGCCGTTGGAGAGGTTAGTGTCTCGTGTTTCGAGTTAGCCGAGCAGCTGAGTCGTCGAGAGTGCTCCGACTGTTGTGCGAGGTATTTGGGGATCTTGAGTCCTACCGTTCTGAGAGTGAGCGTGGATTTTGACTAGCCTGCATATGCCAATGTTTGATACTCTATGCCGCGCCGTTCTACTCGGTTGGAGTCGCGTCCTGAGATGCCGCTGTGGATACGATGGTTGGCCTGTTGAGGCAGTTTTCCGCAGTTGAGGCAACGATGGGCCTGTTGAGACAGTTTTGCGCGAGGGATGAGTTAGTAGGACAGGACGCCCCACGTAAATCCCGTCCTCATGTGGATGTGTGGTAGTGGGCAGGAGCGTTCCTAGTCGACGGGCGCAGGCTTGACTGGACCCTTGAGGTAGTCAGTTCGTTTGGGTCGATTGAGCACCTTGGGTGCGAGTGGTCTCATTTACTTTCATCTGTTCCACTTTTTGGAGTATCTAGATAGAGGCATGGTAGCTGTAGAGTAGCTCCAGCTTTTCTTGTTCAGTTTTCATTGCATTGTTATCTTTGGCCTCTAGTAGACTTGGTGGGCAGACCGTTGGGCTTGTTGACGGCACCCACTGAGAACTACTGTGGGAAGTAGTTCTCACACCCGTCGTGGTGTCTTTTTCCCCAGGAACTTCTTCTCCTGTTCCTGTTGCTCCAGTTGCTGATCCTTCTGACCGAGGCGAGGGAGTCGCGAGCTAGTTCCCTACCCGTCGTTGGAGTGTAGCGGTACCCCTTCAGAGGAGAGCTTCAGTAGACTAGTTTACTTCTTTTTCCTCTGTTGAGAGACCTTTGTTGTGAGGTATAGAGTTGTACTTCATTTTACATTTTGAGAGACTGATGTGGTGAGGATTTCTTTTTGTAGTGAGAGCTTGTACACTGATGTACCTTATTGGAGATATCTCCCTTTTGAGTTTTGTATCAGAGGACTTTGTATACGATCGTATTTGGGAGATGGATATTGTATTATTCTCAGTTGTACAGTGTTTGGTTTTCAGTTCTTACTAGTTTACTTTCAGCTCTGATATCTGTATCTCTGTAGTTGATTCTTTCTGCAAGTTAGACGCTTCGTCTGTACGACAGTTTCCGTACAGATGGCGGATCTGTTAGTGAGCCCGGGTCGCAGTTTCGACCCCGGGGCGTGACAGCCGAGCAGGCTAGGCAGAGAGAGGTTCGAGATCTGCGGGCTCAGGTGGCCCAGATGCCGGAGGCGTTGCGGCGCCAGGGGAAGAACATGGAGCGTGTGTTGCGCATGTTCGAGCTGAGAGCATCTCCCGGGGTATCGCCAGTAGTACTCCAGCCGCGACATTGTCGATTTCGACCCTGATCGCACCACTGATGGTGCAGGAGCAGCGAGAGGTTGCCAACCGGTTAGTTTACTTCATCCAGTCCCATCCCCTGCAGATTTTGGGATTAAGTTGGGGCCTTGGGAGGCCGAGAACTGGATCGCTGCTATGGAAAAGCTGTTCAAGGATTTGTTCATCCAGGAGAAGCTTCAGGGCGCTTGATCTTGCGCCTTTGGTTAGGGACGCCGAGAGTTGGTGGCGTCGGATTCGTCCTGTCGGACCACCGAGAGCGAGTTTCCACGATGGTTGAGCAGTGGGCCCCTTGTCACCCAGGATGAGGTTTAGAGGTTGATTTTGTTGAGAGGGGACTGCACCTGGATATCTATCTCATTGTGTATTCTCGGCGAGTGCCGACCGTAGATGCAGCGATTGGGCATGTGCGATGGATTGACCGAGGATCACTGATCACGTCCAGGAGGGACGGAGATCGAGGGACCAATTCCAGAGAGAGAGTCTTCCAGTATTGCCTGATTTCGGGATAGTGGAGTGGATCGAGGTTGCCATGGTGCCAGCCTCAGGATCATGTGTCTCAGAGGAGACAAAGACCTGGAGGTTCTCGGTAGTTGAGGCGCCAGGATAGTGGATTGGAGACCGAGATAGTGGTCGGCATGGTTATGGAACCTTGCAGCCGGGGCTATGCCCGGTTAGTGTTCAGAACCCGGTAGGGGCTTTCTAAGCTTGCCTTGCGGTCAAGTGGATTGACTGAGGCCTGCGATTGTTAGTATTTGAAGGATCGAGTTCTCCAGCTGTGTTGAACGGGTTAGCAGCCGGGCCCGTCGTGGACATTTGGATTTATTTCCGAAGTGGCTTAGAGCTTCAAGATCACTGGAGGATTGTGCAGCAACTCCCAAGAGGGGAGATGTCGGTTGCCTAATCGAGAGATGTACCTGCGGAACTAGATAGTTCTGGTTGCTAAGGAGCAACGGAGGATCTTTTTTGCCTTTTTGGAGACTTCGATTTTTGGAAGCCACCAGCTGCAGAGGTTTATGTTTCTAGACTTGAGTTTACGCGGGGAGTTTGGACCGTGATTTTCGTCTGATAAGAGGAAGTGTAATTGAACCCTCGCACTTTATCGGCTTTTCTTCGTTGGAGTCGAACAAGGATTTGAGCTATCAGAAGCAACCGAAGAAATTCTTGCTTGTGAAGTTATGGAATTTACGGTTGGTTTTACCCGGTGAAGGTTCGGTGGTGCCAGTATTTTGAGTTAGAGCGACCACCTGAGAGCCGAGAGGATGAGTTTGGGTTGCCGATTGGTGGGCGCCAGGTTAGCGGATCGCTTGGTACTTGGTATGACTTCCTTTCCTTGTGGTTGAGATCAGAGTTTGCACCCCTACTTGGTTGAGTTGGTGGATTGTGGTTTTGGGTTGCGGCCACAGTAGGGACAGCTTCAACATCTCTCTCTCCTTGTTTTCCCGTTTTATCACCGAAAATAGCGGACGGAGCGAAAAATTTCGAAGGACTACTCCAAAAGTGGAGGCGAAAAATTGCGAAGTTCGAGTGTGTGGAGGGTTGAATGATACCCTTAGAATGTTTTTGTAAGCTTCCGGAAGGTTCTAGAAGGTTTGCGGAGAGTTTGGGCGCAAATCGGAAATTTTCGAAAATTTTGATTTTTGGGGGTTTTTGGCTTCGGGATCCGGATCGGATAGGCGCGATCCGGATCGTCCGCGCGAAACTGGAAATTCCACGTTCGGGATCCGGATCGGATAGGGCAATCCGGATCGTGCAGGTCTGGACAGCACAGTAAGAAACGAAATAACGTTTCTTGCAAGGGGCTTTTTGACTTTTGTTGCTTGAGGGTTTTTTTAACCCTCGTCACCTCTCTTTTCCTCTCATTTGGAGAGGGCAAGAGAAAGTGCTAGAGAGAGAAAGGGAGAGGAAGAGATCTTGGATTTCCTTCTCCAACACCTCTCTCTACTTGGGTTCTTCTTCAACCTCCCCTTCTCCACCATTGAAGCTTGCTACAAGAGCTTGGAGGAAGGCTAGCACTTGGAGAAGAAGGAAGTTTGGAGCTTTTGTGCCTATCCTTTGCTTTTCCAAGGTGGGATTCAAGCTCAAAGAGGTTTAGAATACTTCTTTTTCATTTCTTTTGGGATTTTTGAAGGAAAACCTAGCTTTTGGAAAACTAGGGTTTACTTTAGGGCTTTTTGACCTATAGCTTTTGGGGTGGAATTGATGGGTGTAGAACACTCTTGTGGGTTGGTTTTGAAACTTTTCTTGTTTGGATTTCAAGATTTAGCAAGATTTCTCAACCCAAGGTATTTTTTTCCACCTATTTTCCTTATAATTTTAAGGGATTTTGTGATTAGGGTTTTGTGATGTTTTAACCCTTTGGAAACTTCTCTTAGGGCATAAGAGGAAGTGTGGGCTTCTTGGTAAGGATCCTTCATAAGGATTTGGCAACCTTCCGGTGGGTCTGACGTCACCGAAATGGGTGAACTCCCCCTATGTCTTCTATAGACTTTTAGGGCATCATTGTTATATTAAATATGCATCGTTTGATTTATCATGATTTATGATCATGCATTTGAACCCCTTCATGTGTAGAAAAATTCATACTCTATGTAGTAGAGGTAAACATTGTAGGTGCATGGGCACTTTGAGGGGGGATTGAATAGGAATTTTCGTGAACTTAAGCTTTTGGATACGAATAGAGAATAACTATACATGTTATAGAATTATTGAGGTATGTTATGCATATGATCATGTGTAACTGGACATTTTGACATTAGGGCCATCTAGTGTTGTGAGATACAAGTAGAAAACTTCTAAACTTGTACAATCAAGATGAAATAGTCAGATTCCATGTTTGAGACATGAGGACAACTTGTAAATGTTTTACTCTTTCATTATGCAAGATAATGTTAATATTGTATATGAAACATTGACACTTGAGATACTATACCCCGACCTAAAGGTCGATGATGCTATTCCATGTTTCAGACACGATGATCGAGACTTGCTTACTTGCCGTTTGTGCTCATTCGCACATGCTTGGTAGGGTCGCTCCCTCCAAGCCGGCACTCCGGAGTTGGCCATTTGCGACAGTATGATCGCCGTGCGGGATTGGGTGCCGATTGGGACGCCGTTGGATTGGTATAGCTCCTTGGGGGATACCACCACGGGACCATGAGGTGTGGCTCAAGCTTAGACTCAAAGAAAGTCTTCAAGAGAAAAGGATTAAGTTAACCAAACTTGACATTGAAATATCACATAGATGATACATTCATGGTAGTTGGGCATACATGATAGCAAACTTGACATTGGACACCACATGAATAATACTACTGATTGTAGTTGGACATTATGATAACATGATAGATTCATATCATCATTACTTTGTACATGAGCATAGAGGCATGATAGTAGTAGAGTACTTTACTTTGCTTCAGTTGTTTATTACTTGCATTTTATTTCAGCAGTTATACTATCTTATGCCTCAGTTGACCTAGTGGTGTAATTCGCTTCTCTCGGCGGCTTACCCACTGGGAACTATTGATTAATAGTTCTCACCCCATTTGGGTTGTTGTTTTGCAGAGCCATCCGCAGCGGGAGGGGCTCGGGACCGTGGCAAGGGGTTATCGCATAGTTAGCTAATCCCCGTCGCACCACTCGAGGTGGTTGCGGGGCACCTTTTCTTTTGTTTTTCTTGGAGAGGTGTCAGTGTATTTTGGCATAGAAACCACCCATGTATTTTGATAAGTTGTATTTGAAGGGACCAAATTTGTATATTGGATTTTAACTTCTTGTATGTTAGTTGTTATCTACTTTCCTCTTTGATGTATAGATTAGTTCTGTTGTGCTCTGATTACTAGTAGGATGTGTATATTGCTTCCTTTCCGCTTGGTTGTTGTAGACGCCTTGTGTGTACCGGGGGGTACCTTGTGCACACGGCGGGTCTGTGCACGTGCCGGGTAGGCTTACGCTGGGGCCTGGGGCGTGACAGATTATATTGGTATCAGAGCCTAGGGTTGAGTCTTAGAGGACCTAGCAAACCTTAGGCTGGTTGGACCATAAGGATTAAGAACGTGAGAGACGGGGTCTTATATGATTACTTGGCGAAAGTAACCTGATTGGGTTAATACTATAACTTCATATGAGTTGGAGTTGATTGAAGTGATTGCACCTTCTATTTCCTTGGAAGGTCTGGTTGGCGGCCGACAACCTGACATCGGGAAATAATTGTGGCATGCTTCATTTGCTTTCGCATGATTGGGATTTGTTTTGAGTGGGGATGCGTTTCGCGTTGGTTATTTTAACCTACGCATTTTATGCCTGTTACAGTTTGTGATGCCTACGACTCGCTCCATGACGGCCGAGGAGGCCGAAGCGGAGACATCCGCTACTTCCGGATCCAGTGAGGTCCGAGATTTGAGAGAGTAGTTGGCTATGCTAGCTGATGTAGTGGAGCGGCAGTCGGCTGCGGCGCGAGAGCAGGCTGAGGCTTCGCGTCGGCAAGATGCAGAGGTTGAAAACTCTTTTGACCCAGCAGTTGGCGGCAAGGGGAACTCAAGACGAACTCAAGACCCTTCGCACCCACCAGTGCAACCACAAAGCACATGGGTGGAGTGACCGATGCACTTCGACCTGAGGTGCCCGAGCCTTCACATCACCCTCCGAGTGCTAGGCGCCAGGAAGAGGTTGTGATGTCACCGCCAGTTCAGACTCCACCGGCGAGGACGGTTTTACCGATGATGGTAGCAGGAGAAGAGCGGGACCGACTCATGGCTCGTTTGAAGGAATTCCGGGAATCCAAGCCCCGGACATATGATGGAGAGAAACCCGACTATTGGGTTTTTGAGAAGTGGATTCTACACATGGAGAAACTTTTCCACGATACCTTCGTAGCGGAGGGGGACCGGGTGTGGTTGGCGACACACCATCTTGAGGGCGATGCTTACCAGTGGTGGACGGACATTCGGGATGATCCCACGACCGATTTGGCGGCAATCACATGGCCGCGGTTCAAGAAGATGCTTGCAATGAAGTATTTTCCGGCGAGCGCAAAAAGGCAATGGAAAGAGACCTCCGCACCTTGAGGCAAGGAGACAAAACCGTGGCGGAGCACGAGAGGGAATGTACTTGGCTACTCAACTGTATTCCGCACGTTGTGAGGGACGACGAGTTTTAGTTCCCGATCATACCTTGGAGATTCGGGAGTTTTCCCCTAGCGGTCCTGTTAGGATTGGGGATTGGATCTTGCCGGCAGATTTGTTGGCCCTCCATCGACTTGGAGAATTTGATGTGGTTTTGGGCATGGATTGGCTCACAAGCTATCATGCTACCATTGATTGTGAGAATCGACTCGTGACGTTTCGAGAACCAGGACAAGAGGAAATTGTGTTCAGAGGCTGCAAGAGTTCGCTGTTTGCGATGACTATCTCTTCCACCAGAGCAAAACAGATGATTAGGAGTGGATGTGTCGCCTACTTGGCTACTGTTGTGGATAGTAGCAGTGAGACTCCGAGAGTGGAGGATATTCCAGTTGTGCGAGAGTTTGCTGATGTGTTCCCGGTAGAGCTACCGGGGATGCCTCCGGATAGAGAGATCGAGTTTGTGGTGGATCTGACCCCTGGAACTACCCCAATCTCGAAGGCACCACATAGGATGGCACCGGCAGAGTTAAAAGAGCTCAAGGCCCAGCTTCAAGACTTGTTGGAAAAAAGGCTTCATCCGGCCGAGCGTTTCACCTTGGGGAGCACCAGTTTTGTTCGTCAAGAAAAAGGATGGATCACTTCACCTTTGCGTGGACTATCGTGAGCTTAACAAGGTCACAATTAAGAATAAGTATCCATTGCCGAGGACTGATGATTTGTTTGATCAACTCCAAGGATCAAGAGTGTATCGAAGATTGACCTTCAATCTGGATATCACCAACTCAAGATCAAGCCCGAGGATGTTCCTAGAACGGCTTTTAGGACACTATGAGTTACTGTTATGCCGTTTGGGCTCACAAATGCCCCGGCAGCTTTTATGGATTTGATGAACCGTGTCTTCAAGCCCTTTCTGGATAGATTCGTCGTGGTGTTCATCGACGACATTTTGGTGTACTCTCGAAGTGATGAAGAACATGAGGGTCACTTGCGGCAAGTGTTGCATTTACTTCGAGAGAAAGAGCTCTACGCCAAGCTGAAGAAATGTGAGTTTTGGCTACGAGAGGTAGCGTTCTTGAGTTATGTAATATCAGATAAAGGAATAGCTGTGGACCCCAAGAAAATTGAGGCAATTAAGGATTGGCCTAGACCGACGAACATCACCGAGATCCGGAGTTTTATCGGTCTGGCCGGTTACTATCGGCGTTTTGTTGAGGGATTTGCAAGGTTATCTACTCCCCTAACGCGACTAACGCATAAAGGCACCAAGTTTATTTGGAATGATGCATGTGAGAGAAGCTTCAGGGAATTGAAGGAACGGTTGACAACCGCCCCGATATTGGCTCTGCCTACTGTAGAAGCGGGATACGTGATCTATAGTGATGCTTCCTTGAGTGGGTTAGGGTGTGTTTTGATGCAAAACGAGAAGGTTATTGCTTATGCCTCTCGTCAATTTAAAGGACTACGAGAAAAACTATTCCACTCATGATTTGGAATTAGCCGCCGTGGTATTTGCATTGAAGCTGTGGCGACACTACTTATACGGTGAGCATTGTGAGGTATATACTGATCATAAGAGTCTAAAGTACCTCTTTACTCAGAAGGAGTTGAATCTTAGGCAGCGCAGATGGTTGGAGCTGCTTAAGGATTATGATTTGACTATTCTCTACCATCCTGGGAAAGCAAATGTTGTGGCGGATGCTCTAAGTCGCAAATCGATGGAGAACTTAGCGATGATGATCACTTACCAACAACCATTACTTCAAGATATGAGACGGTTGGAGTTGGAGGTTGTGGCACCCGAGACACCCATGAGATTGATGGCATTGGTGTTGCAACCGACCCTTATGGAAAGGATCAAGATGAAATAAGTCCAAGATCCTAGTTTGGAAAAGATTCGGGCTACACTTGTGGATGGCTGAGTCGGTGAGTTTCATGTGGACGATCATGGCGTACTTCGTTTTCGGAGTCGACTTTATGTACCGGCGGATTTGGAGATCAAAGAAGAAATCCTGAAGGAAGCACATCGAGCACCTTATTCTCTTCATCCAGGTGGCACCAAAACGTACAAGGACTTAAGGTTACTTTACTGGTGGCCCGGCATGAAGAAAGATGTTGGAAAATTTGTGGCTCAATGCTTGACATGTCAACAAGTGAAAGCCGAGCACCGACTTCCCGCAGGCAAGTTGCAGAGCTTACCCATCCCCGTGTGGAAATGGGAGAGGATCACCATGGATTTTGTTGTTGGATTGCCACGCTCTCAGGCTGGGCATGATGCTATTTGGGTGATAGTGGATAGGTTAACTAAATCTGCTCATTTTATCCCTATCCCTACTACTTGGTCTAGAGAGAAGCTTGCACAAAAGTACCATGATGAGATTGTGCGATTGCATGGAGTGCCTGTTTCTATAGTTTCCGATCGAGATCCAAGATTTGCATCTCATTTTTGGAGGAGCCTTCACGAGGCCCTAGGCACGCAGTTGGATTTTAGTACAGCTTTCCACCCCCAGAGTGATGGGCAGTCTGAGTGAACCATACAAATCTTGGAGGACATGCTCAGGGCATGTGTTTTGGATTATCAAAGTGGTTGGCATCAATATCTATCGATGGCCGAGGTTGCCTATAACAATAGTTATCAAGCAAGCATCAAGATTGCGCCATTCGAGGCTCTTTATGGAAGAAAGTGCCGATCACCTCTTCATTGGAGCGAGGTGGGAGAACGAATGATTTTAGGCCCCGATGTACTCCAAGAGGCCGAAGACAGGTTCGACTAGCTCGAGAACGTTTGATTTCAGCTCAAAGTCGACAAAAGAGTTATGCGGATAGGCGTCGGCGCGATTTGGAATTTCAAGTTGGAGACCATGTCTTCCTAAAAGTATCGCCGACTAGAGGAGTCAAGAGATTTGGCATCCGAGGGAAGCTAAGTTCCCGATTTATTGGACCTTTTGAGATTTTGGAGCGTATCGGCCCGGTGGCTTATCGGCTTGCTCTATCGCCTAACCTATCGGGAGTGCACAATGTGTTCCATGTTTCGACGCTCCGGAAGTATGTTTTTGATCCATCTCATGTGGTGGACTTCGCCCCATTGGAACTACGCGAGGACTTGAGCTTTGAGGAGCAACCGGTGAGGATTTTGGCTCGTGAGGTGAAGAAACTTCGGAATCGCGAGATACCTTATGTGAAGGTACTTTGGAGCAATCACGAGGATCGCGAGGCCACGTGGGAGCTGGAGAGCGCGCTGCAGGAGCGTTTCCCTCATCTTTTTCAGCTGGAGACTTGAGGTACTTGACTTCTAGTTTCGCGGACGAAACTCCTTTTCAGGAGGGGTGATTGTAGTACACTGAACTTTAGCAAATTGCGAAGTTCGAGTGTGTGGAGGGTTGAATGATACCCTTAGAATGTTTTTGTAAGCTTCCGGAAGGTTCTAGAAGGTTTCCGGAGAGTTTGGGCGCAAATCGGAAATTTTCAAAAATTTTGATTTTTGGGGGTTTTTGGCTTCGGGATCCGGATCGGATAGGCGCGATCCGGATCGTCCGCGCGAAACTGGAAATTCCACGTTCGGGATCCGGATCGGATAGGGCAATCCGGATCGTGCAGGTCTGGACAGCACAGTAAGAAACGAAATAACGTTTCTTGCAAGGGGCTTTTTGACTTTTGTTGCTTGAGGGTTTTTTTAACCCTCGTCACCTCTCTTTTCCTCTCATTTGGAGAGGGCAAGAGAAAGTGCTAGAGAGAGAAAGGGAGAGGAAGAGATCTTGGATTTCCTTCTCCAACACCTCTCTCTACTTGGGTTCTTCTTCAACCTCCCCTTCTCCACCATTGAAGCTTGCTACAAGAGCTTGGAGGAAGGCTAGCACTTGGAGAAGAAGGAAGTTTGGAGCTTTTGTGCCTATCCTTTGCTTTTCCAAGGTGGGATTCAAGCTCAAAGAGGTTTAGAATACTTCTTTTTCATTTCTTTTGGGATTTTTGAAGGAAAACCTAGCTTTTGGAAAACTAGGGTTTACTTTAGGGCTTTTTGACCTATAGCTTTTGGGGTGGAATTGATGGGTGTAGAACACTCTTGTGGGTTGGTTTTGAAACTTTTCTTGTTTGGATTTCAAGATTTAGCAAGATTTCTCAACCCAAGGTATTTTTTCCACCTATTTTCCTTATAATTTTAAGGGATTTTGTGATTAGGGTTTTGTGATGTTTTAACCCTTTGGAAACTTCTCTTAGGGCATAAGAGGAAGTGTGGGCTTCTTGGTAAGGATCCTTCATAAGGATTTGGCAACCTTCCGGTGGGTCTGACGTCACCGAAATGGGTGAACTCCCCCTATGTCTTCTATAGACTTTTAGGGCATCATTGTTATATTAAATATGCATCGTTTGATTTATCATGATTTATGATCATGCATTTGAACCCCTTCATGTGTAGAAAAATTCATACTCTATGTAGTAGAGGTAAACATTGTAGGTGCATGGGCACTTCGAGGGGGGATTGAATAGGAATTTTCGTGAACTTAAGCTTTTGGATACGAATAGAGAATAACTATACATGTTATAGAATTATTGAGGTATGTTATGCATATGATCATGTGTAACTGGACATTTTGACATTAGGGCCATCTAGTGTTGTGAGATACAAGTAGAAAACTTCTAAACTTGTACAATCAAGATGAAATAGTCAGATTCCATGTTTGAGACATGAGGACAACTTGTAAATGTTTTACTCTTTCATTATGCAAGATAATGTTAATATTGTATATGAAACATTGACACTTGAGATACTATACCCCGACCTATAGGTCGATGATGCTATTCCGTGTTTCAGACACGATGATCGAGACTTGCTTGCTTGCCGTTTGTGCTCATTCGCACATGCTTGGTAGGGTCGCTCCCTCCAAGCCGGCACTCCGGAGTTGGCCATTTGCGACAGTATGATCGCCGTGCGGGATTGGGTGCCGATTGGGACGCCGTTGGATTGGTATAGCTCCTTGGGGGGTACCACCACGGGACCATGAGGTGTGGCTCAAGCTTAGACTCAAAGAAAGTCTTCAAGAGAAAAGGATTAAGTTAACCAAACTTGACATTGAAATATCACATAGATGATACATTCATGGTAGTTGGGCATACATGATAGCAAACTTGACATTGGACACCTCATGAATAATACTACTGATTGTAGTTGGGCATTATGATAACATGATAGATTCATATCATCATTACTTTGTACATGAGCATAGAGGCATGATAGTAGTAGAGTACTTTACTTTGCTTCAGTTGTTTATTACTTGCATTTTATTTCAGCAGTTATACTATCTTATGCCTCAGTTGACCTAGTGGTGTAATTCGCTTCTCTCGGCGGCTTACCCACTGGGAACTATTGATTAATAGTTCTCACCCCATTTGGGTTGTTGTTTTGCAGAGCCATCCGCAGCGGGAGGGGCTCGGGACCGTGGCAAGGGGTTATCGCATAGTTAGCTAATCCCCGTCGCACCACTCGAGGTGGTTGCGGGGCACCTTTTCTTTTGTTTTTCTTGGAGAGGTGTCAGTGTATTTTGGCATAGAAACCACCCATGTATTTTGATAAGTTGTATTTGAAGGGACCAAATTTGTATATTGGATTTTAACTTCTTGTATGTTAGTTGTTATCTACTTTCCTCTTTGATGTATAGATTAGTTCTGTTGTGCTCTGATTACTAGTAGGATGTGTATATTGCTTCCTTTCCGCTTGGTTGTTGTAGACGCCTTGTGTGTACCGGGGGGTACCTTGTGCACACGGCGGGTCTGTGCACGTGCCGGGTAGGCTTACGCTGGGGCCTGGGGCGTGACAAAAATTCCACAAAAACCAGAATAAGTATGTAAGCACTTTTGTGTATCAACTTTAAATGAAAATCATCGTTTCCCTTAAAGTTGAACAACTTCAATTACATCTAACTTGATCTTATGGGTAATGCCTTTATCAAATCATCAATTCGGTAAAGAAAATGAAATACCAAGATCAATAGATGTCTGAAATCCCAGATAAGTTAGATAATATATCTAGTCAATTTATTGAAGAGAGTGGCTCTTTGAGCATCTTTCATTAAAATTCCCACCTTATACCAACCTTGAAATTTTGACAGAGTCAAGTATTTCAGCATGCATTTTATTTAATCAAACTTGAAAAACCTTGCTTGGTATACATGTGGTAGCAGCACACAGTACTCGGACGACCGAGGTGGTAGCTGTTTCCTCCATGTGGTGGTAGTTTTCACACTCCTCATTGGGATGTAACTCTTTCCACATCTTTTGAGCATAACACTTTTTCTTTGACTCCCCCTCAATTGGCTATCAATTATTTAAGATATAAAGTATTCAACCAAATATTGATCTCGATTTCATACTCGACTAAATAGTCAAATAAGATAAAAACTATACCAAGAGATCATCGAGAGAGAAATTGACTTTGATCAAAAGAAAGATGATTTAATTCACATAAATGATCATTGCATCAAATGAATTATTATGATATCCAAAGCATAATAAATTTATAAACATATAAAAGGATGCAGTTAAAGTCAATAAAACTAATGCTCAATTAATGTTCTATGTCTAAGCATAGATAATGAACAAAAACACAAAAACAAAACCTAACCTAAACAAGAGTTTCAAAAAGAGGTTATTTCAAGGAAAGCATTCCAATTGCTTTACGCAAATGAATAAAACGTTTTTGATCCAAATGTTTTGTTAAAAAGTCAGCTAATTGATCTTCAGTTGAAATGTAAGAAATTTGAAGAATATTTGATTCAACTAGCTCTCTAAGAAAATGATATCTAAGTTCAATGTGTTTTGTTCTTGAGTGCAACACAGGGTTTTTTGAAATGTTTATAGCACTAGTGTTGCCACATAAAACAGTTACCGAAGTTGCTGAAATCCGGAAGTCGCTCAACACGCTTTTCATACAAATGAGTTGAGTTGAACAACTACCCGCTGAGATATATTCCGCTTCGGCAGTCGAGAGTGCAATGCAATTTTGCTTTTTACTATGCCATGCAACAAGGCAATGGCCAAGATAAAAACATGCACCACTCGTACTTTTCCGATCATCCACTGATCCTGCCCAATCGGCATCTGAATATCCTATAATGTCAAGACTTGTTCCCATAGGATACCAAATTCCGAAGTTTGCAGTTCCTTTGACGTACCGGATGATCCGTTTCACCGCTTTCAGGTGATCCTCCTTCGGTGCTGACTGATATCTCGCGCAGATCCCAACACTAAAGGATATGTCCGGGCGACTAGCTGTGAGGTAGAGTAGACTTCCAATCATACTTCGATAGAGTTTCTCGTCTACACTATGACTAAGAGATTCACTTCCTAATCCCTTATTGCTAGTTCCCATAGGAGTAGGAAAATCTTTAGAATCTTCTAATCCGAATTTCTTTACCAACTCCTTTGCATACTTGGATTGACACAGATGGATGCCTTCACTATTTTGTTTCACTTGCAATCCAAGAAAGTATGTCAGTTCGCCCATCATAGACATCTCAAATTCGCTTTCCATGGTTTCTGCGAATTTAGAAGCATCATTATCCTTTGTTGCTCCAAATACAATGTCATCGACATAGATTTGTGCAACAATGAAGTTATCCTGATAATGCTTCACAAAGAGAGTCCGATCTACTCCCCCTCGAGTATAGCCCTTCTCCAAAAGGTGCTTTGTCAACCTTTCGTACCACGCTCGCGGTGCTTGTTTTAAACCGTAAAGAGCCTTTTTCAAACGAAAAACATGGTTAGGTAGTTTACAGTCTACAAAACCTTTCGGTTGAGCCACATAAACTTCCTCATTTAAAAACCCATTTAAAAATGCGCTCTTAACGTCCATTTGAAAGAGTTTTATTTTAAAGTGACAAGCAATAGCGAATAAGATACGAATGGACTCGAGTCTAGCTACAAGGGCGAACGTTTCATCAAAGTCTATACCTTCTATTTGAGAGTAGCCTTGAGCAACTAACCGTGCTTTGTTCCTGATGATGGTACCATCCTCATTTTTCTTGTTCTTGAAAATCCATTTAGTACCGATCACATTGTGTTGCTTCGGAGGCGTCATTAATTCCCAGACTTTGTTTCGTTCAAACTGATGGAGCTCTTCCTGCATTGCATCAATCCAGTAGTCATCCTGAAGAGCTTCATCGATGTTCTTTGGTTCGATCATGGAAACGTAACAAGCGAATCCACAAACCAACTGTCTCCGAGTTCTGACACCTTCTTGTGGGTCTCCAACAAGGGAAACATTTATTTTAATCAGATTATCCCTTTCCACTTCAAGAGCGTTTGAGAGAGAAGATGCCCTTTTTGCTTCTTCTTCGAGATCCTGCAATCTCCCTCTCAAACTCTTGTTTTGCTTTGCCAGTTTCTTTGAACCCCTCAAAAGCTTATGGTAGGCAAGAGAAAAGTCTTCACCTTCTGAATTATCCGATTCATCGTCCGTTGCAATTTTTTCAACAGTGGAGTTGGACAATGACTCGGATGTATTAGCCATTAAGCACATGAAGGGTGAAGATGTGGACGCGTGGAACGCCGTTGCGTTATCTTCTTCATCACTTGACGATGACTCATTTGACGATGAGGTGTCATCCCAAGTGACGGCTTGCATCGCTTTCTTCTTTGACGGATTCTTATTGGGACACTCCGTTGAGATATGGCCGTACCCTCGGCACTTGAAGCATTGGACTTGTCCTTCTGAGCTTTTCTTATCCTTAGAAAAACCCTCTTGCTTTCTTGGTTTGAAACTTGAGGAACCTTTGCCTTTCTTCGACTTTACGAAGGATGGAGTTTTGCTTGAGTTACCCCTTCGAAAGTTTCGGCGGAATCTTCACATCAAGAGAGCAAGCTGCTTCTCAAAGTCCTCCATAGATAGGTTTACGTCATCGTCTGAGGAGGATGAATCCGCGTCTTCTTCTTTTGTTGTTTTCAATGCTAAACCTGAAGACTTAGAAGAGGATGCTTTTCCAGAAGAATAGTTAGTAGGAAATGTCATTTCATATGTTTGTAATAAACCAACTAATTCTTCTACACGGATTTCGTCCGGGTGTTTAATAGTTTCAATGGCCGTAACCTTGGATCGAAATCTTTCAGGAAGAGTTCTTAATATTTTTCCTACGACTTTAAATTCTGGAATCTTCTCTCCCAAGTTAGCACATGAGTTTACGATGTCTTGCAATCGTGTGTAATAGTCTGTGAACGATTCATTTTCTGCCATGAAAATAGAGTCAAACTTGCTCGTAAGCATTTGCAGTTTCTGAATCTTCACAAGGTTAGTTCCCTCATGTGTAACTTGAAGAACATCCCAGATTTCTTTCGCAGTCTCACATGCCGAGACGCGAGAGAACTCAGTTTGAGACAAAGCATTAAATAGAGCATTAATCCCTTTGTCATTGTAAGAAGAAAAATCTATCTCTTCCTTGGTCCATTTCGACCTAGGTTTGATGGTGCGAACATCAGCAATAATTTCAGTTGGATTAGACCATCCTAATTCAATTGATTGCCACACCCGTTCGTCGATGGAAATTAAAAAGGCTTTCATCCGTACTTTCCAGTACGCATAATTTGTTCCATCGAAGAACGGAGGTCTGTTGATGTTTCCACCTTCAACCATTGTTTACAACCCTATTCCCTCTTTGATACCACTTGTTGGGTTATGTATAATTGGATCTAAATAGGGAAAAAAACACCTAGAGGGGGGTGAATAGGTGTAAACAATAAACACTCAAAAATCTTTGCGATATAAAACCCAATGCGGAAAAATAAATAACACGCAGAGATTTTTACGTGAAAAACTCCAAACCGGAGTAAAAAACCACGGGACCGATAACACGGTGAAATCCACTAGAATTATAACACGTACAAAGGTGATATACCGTACTCACAGACAACTCAACCTTTTTCCATACGCTCCTAGTTGATCTTCTCCGCTCGCTCCGCAACGCTTCTCGAATCCACGATCTGCGTCCAACGCCGAATCCACGGCGTCCAACGTCGAATCCACGACGTCCGACCGAATCCACGGTCTTCACCCAGTAGCACGTCGCGAATCCACGAACGTACCTCGCTCCGAATCCACGAGAGCGGTAGCACCTTGAATCCACAAGGCCACGCGAGTCCACGCGCCGATTTTGGGGAAATCGTTCTTTTTGGGTGGTGATGATCCGCCGGATACATAGATTAGAAATAGATCGGAAATACCATCTAAGTATTCATTAATTTGTGTCACGCCCCGAGTCCGCCAATTTGTACGGTTCGGGCATGCCAACAGACCCGCCAATCGGATAAGACCTTTTCCTACCCGAAAGGAACGGTAACATCCATAATAACACAACAAGTGTATGCGGAAGCTCAATATCAGAGTACTAAAAATCACTACAAATTTAAAACTTTCATTCAATAACAATTAGTTAATACGGAAATGAAAGCATACAAGAGTGAACCATGCATTACTTTATTACACTTTACTTTTCTGAACTTGCAATATAAAATTATTACAATTCTTTTACACAAATTCCTCACCATACAAGGTTCACTCAAGCAATATAAAAATGGGATACCTCTGCTAGACCCTCTAGGTCTCTATGCTGCTGGGCCCTTGCCCCTGTCGTATACCTCGCCGTCTGCCTCTGAACCATCGCGATCGCTGCATCCATACCTGAACCTGTGGGGGCGGGGCACCCAAGGGGTGTGAGAACTCCTGACAGAGTTCCCAGTGGGTTCAACCACCGAGAAAAAGTGTCCTACACCACTTGGTCCAATGGAAGCAATAACAATAGAGTGCTAGGAAACTAAAATCCTCAATATCAAAATGCTGCTATACAAAATATATATCACTACACTAACTGTGTAAACTCATCGACCCAGCACTACTTTGTCTAGTCATACTAGGCTACTAAGAACCAACTCGGCCACTATGCCGCTAAATATAAGGTCAAACTAACCCGGCCACCTTGGCCACTCTATCTTTCTCTTTTCCTTTACATTCTGGTGCTTTAGTTCAAGTTAACCCTCGGAAATTCTTATCCAACGGGCCCGAGCCCGGTAGTCCTGCTACCATAAGATAAGATTTCTAAGGTTGCCGATAGCACCCGCAAGTGCTACCCCGCCCAACGGGGAACTTGTCCTACGGGTCACTGCCCGGGAGAGGGACACTGCCCTTGGCTCCGACAAGGCTACTTTTTACCCCCGAAGGTACGCTCGTTTTATCTTTATATTTTCTTTCTTTTATTTTCTTTTTCTTTCTCTTTTTACTTTAATTCTTAACCTCTTTGCCTTTGAACACTTGCTTTTCTTTCTTATTCGAGCTTATAGCTCCCTTTTGCCACTGGCAATTCTCTTTCTCTTTCCTTTGAGCATCTAGCTCTTTGCTTTCACTTTAAGCCTTTCGAAAGTACCTCGTCCGACGGGTCACTGCCCAGGGAGTCTTGCTCCACTTGACGAGTCTCAAATTCGAAGGCGCCATTTACATTTTCTTTATGCTTTTTAGCCACTTTTAGCTTGCTTTTAACTTTGCCTTTTTACAACAATTTATCTCTTATCCTGGGTCTTGCCATCAAGATAATTAGAGAGTCTCCTGGACTCTTGAACATTTCTCTTTTATTTCTTTAACTCAAATTGAAGTTAAAGTTATTATCCATTTGCCCAGACACCCTATGACCCACTCTAGGGTTATATTATTTAGCTCTTTGACTTTGTGATTACACAAACTTTTCCTTAGAGTTTGACTCTAAGTTGATCACTTTGCTATCAGTTTAATTCTTTAAACTTTGTGGCCACATACTCTTTTCTTTGCCGAACCTGGAGTTACATTATCTCTATTTACCTGTTGCACTTTGCATTTAGAGTTATCTTGACCCTAATCCATTTCCTGTGAGTATAAACTCCACTCGTTCACCTTAGGTTTTCTTACCTAAGTTTCATATCATGTTTAACCTAGAGTTCCTTGACTCTATGTTAACCAGTCTATTCTCAACCCACTAACTTACCTTAGGTTTCCTTTACCTAAGTCTTATATCATGCTCATCCTAGAGTCCTTGACTCTATGTTGATCACTCTATCCAATGTCCTTAGGTTATCTCCTAAGATAATGCCACTCATTCAATCCTAGGATATACCCCTAAGTTTGATGCCACTCATTAACCCTGAGTCTAGGTTTTCTCCTAGTCTTACTACCAGCATGTCCTTTTCCTTATGCTTTCACATGATTCCTAGGGCTATACCCTAACATGATCACCGATAACAAATAATTGATTCCCCATTTTACGCATGCAATTATTTCCATCTCAATCATCAATAAAGTTTAACATCTACGCAGGCAATTATCATCCATATTTAGCAATTCAGAAAAATTCACTTTTCTATCTGCATCCTTCTACACCTGCAAGTTTATCTCTTATTCTAATAATTAGAAAAGTTTACTTCTCTTCTATATCCATCTACACATGCAAAATTCAATCATAATTACCCAACGCCTCTAACAGGCTACTATCATGCTTCAAGATCAAAAGCAGAGGAAAAAGTGGAGAAGTCACCCATTTTCGGTAGAATCCCCCACCTCGATGTGCTTTCTTGGTTCCTGAAGGAGACAATTTTAGCTCCTATTGCCTCTGAGGTTTCCCTACATGGTAAGGAAAGAAAAATCATGAAACATTTGCTTTCCATGACTCACTAATTCCAATGAATTGGTAAAACTAAACCCCTTTGACCATTAAAAGGGAAAAATCCCTATTTGATCACTTTTCCCACAAAAAGGCCAATTTTTGATCGGTTCATAAAAATGAGAGGGGAATAGTCATCCCATGGCATGTTGCCAAAAAGAAACTTGCTCAACTCGATCCGGGGTCGAAATGCTCTCAAAAATTTGAGAAAAGCTCAATTTGAGCAATTTCTCCCAATTCACCGATTTTGCACATTGGCAAAATCAAGAATTCGCATTGAAAAATTGGAGAGAACTTAATCTGTGCAATTTCCCCAATTTACCGATTTCGCATATTGGCAAAATCAAGAATTCGCATTGAGAAATTGGAGAGAACTCAATTTGAGCAATTTCCCCCAATTTACCGATTTCGCATTTTGGCAAAATCAAGAAATCAAGAAACTCAATTTGAGCAATTCCCTCCAATTACCGATTTTGCACATTGGCAAAATCAAGAAACTCATTCAAAAATTTGGGAGAAACTCAATTTGAGCAATTTCCCTCAATTGTTGATTTTGCTCATTGAAGAAAAGAGAAGAAGAAGAAATTTTCTTCCTTCTTTTCTTTCTTCTTCCTTTCTTTTCTTTCTCCTCTCTTTTTTTTTTGTCAAACCAACTCCTGCTGCTGGGCAGCAGCTTGCACAGCTGCTGCCCTGCAGCAGCTCTTGCAGCTGCTTATGCAGCTAGTTCAGCTGCATAAGCAGCTGAAACTTGCTGCTGCTGCCCAAGCAGCAGCAGCAGCAGCTAGGCTAGCTGCCAATGCAGCTCCACATTCAGCTGCTTGGCAGCTGCCTGGCTCCATGTGCAGCCACCCCAGCTGCCCAAGGCAGCTGCAATGGCAGCTGCCAAAGCAGCCAAGGCAGCTGCAGCTGCCTTGCAGCCCCCCTTTTTTCTTTTTTTCTTTTTTTTCTTTTTTTTTTTCTTTCTCTTTTGCCTTCCCAGTTCTGCTGCTGGTGCAGCTGCTGGTGCAGCTGCTGCTGGCCAGCATTGCCAACAGCCTTGCTGCTGCTGGCCAGCAGCCAGCAGCATAGCTGCTGCCAAGCAGCAGCAGCAGCTGAGTAGCTGCATGCGCAGCTGCTTGGCAGCTGCTGCTGCTTGATGCAGCAGCAGCAGCATTTTTTTTTTTTTTTTCTTTTTCCTTTTCCCTGCACAAGAAAGAGGAGAAGAAGGAAGAGAAGAGTACCTATTTTTGAAGAACTGAGAGAAGGAGGGAGATTATCTTCTCTTCTTCTTCTTCTTCTTCTTCTTCTTCTTCTTCTTCTCCCTTTCTTTCCTCTTCTTTCTTCTCCTTTCTTTCGTTTCTTGCTCCAGCAGAAAAGAGGGAGAGGGAGAGAGAGAGAGAGAGGGAGAGAGAGAGAGAGAGAATAAATGCCCTGCAGGTGGTGGTTGGAGGGGAAGTGTGAAATTACACTTCTGCCCTCAACTTAGAATTTAATTCCCAAAACTGCCCTCAATTCTGCAGTTTTGCACCTGCAGAGAACAATTTCGGATACCCCTCTATCTCCGCGTTTTGCCGTCAGCTGGGAGATCAAAATTGTAATTTTTCTTCTCCCCTTTAATCTACAAATTTTTCTTAAGCTCTCCACGATTTCTTTTAAATTTTTGGGCCACTCTAAGCCGTCGAAAGAGAGCCCCGAAAAGGCTTCGCGATAAACTGCACTGTCAAAAACTGCAGTTTCAGAATTCACGAAGCATTTTTCTTCGCTTTGTTCTCCGATTTTTCCTTAATTGCTCACCTGGTTTTTTCACCCCTTTTAATCAGAAAACTTTTGTGAGACACCCACGATTTCTTTTAAATTTTTGGGCTACTCTAAGTCTCCGAAACAGGGCTCCGAAAATGCTTCGTGATCACAAATTTCAGAAATTCCAGAATTTGCTAAGTCCTCGGCGTTCAAGTCACTTTTCGACCCGATGCCCTTCGCGTCAGCCCGAAACGCACCGAACTCGACTGTAATCATATTTAAAACACGTTACAAGTCTTCTCGCCGAATTTCGCCATTTTGCGAACTCGGCGAACACGAGTCCAAATTTTGCAAATTTGAGGCTTCGCTTCTCAACCACAACTCACTTTTCGACTCAACGGCTTTTCGTCGATTCGAAATACTTCCAACCCACTTGTAATTACATTTGAAATGTGTTACAAGCATTTTTGCTGAGTTTCGCCACTTTCCAGAAATCGGCGAACTTAAGCTTTAGAATTTAGAACTTCAAATTCTCAACTTACAACTCACTTTTCGACTCAACGGCCTCTGCGTCGATTCGAAATGCTTCCAACTCACTTGTAATTACATTTGAAATATGTTACAAGTATCTTTGCTGAGTTTGGCCATTTCTAGGTCACCAAAAGCCTCGCTGTATCAAAAATTGCTGGCGGACCCCGTTCTCACAATCCGGGCATCCGATCAACGCGAAACTTTTACTGTGGCCTTAAAACATATTTACGGAGCTCCCGTAATTTTCTCGGAATTTTCCGACACTGTGAATTTTCCACTAAAAATCTGGGCCCCCCTTTCTCCAATAAAATTCTAGATCTCTTTATTTTATCCCGATTTGGGCCCAACTCGCTTCCAAATATTCTTTACTTCCCCAACTTTCATAAAAATGGTATTTCATACCATTTTTATTTATAGTTATTTATATACCATAGATCTGGTACTTTACATTCTACCCCCCTTAAAATAAGTTTCGTCCTCGAAACTTGAATCACATCTCGACTCCTATTTGATCGAGAGGGAGGAATTTTGCCCTCAATGCTGGGCTCACTGTGTGTCGTTACTGGCATCATATTGCCTGCTCGCCGAGACTACACGAGCAACTCGTTCACGAATTCCTATCTCAATCCAGGGACAAACTCAGACCTAGTGTCTGGCCACTTTCACCAAATAGGTGAGAGACACAGTTGAGCACTTGCTCTCTCAATTTGCCACTAATGACCCAATCTTTATTTGCAAAATTTCCACATTAATTCCGCCGTCATTCTTTCACAACGAGGTTGCATCTGCACAATTACATTTACCGCATATTCTTTCCAATCGCTCCCCTGCCTAATGTGGAGGGCAAAGGCCAATCCACAAGTCCTCAGCTATCACGCACGCTGCTAGTGCTCTAAATCCACAGGTTATCAGCTAACCCGACATCTCAGACTACTAATAGGTTCACAGACCACGGTCAAATAGGGGCCTATAGCCCAAAACTACTCCACAGACTCAATCGTCAAACGGGTAGATCCACACTTAGGATTACTCCCCCAACACTCCCACTAGGAGCTACAATACCTCTATCATCACTAGCCCTACGGCCTGATCACATCACACACTCTCAGTGTACTAACAGCCTCAAGGCTCACACGTGGCATTCCACGTTCCCGGGTCATCGCTCGGACTACCGCCCCGACCAAATCTCTATCATGCCCCGCCCTCAGGTCTCGGGCCGCTGTCTCTCACAGCCGACTGCGCCTGCCCAATGGGCTACAGGCCCACAGTCCACAAACATGGTCCAGGCACGGATCGTCCCCAAGCGAACCCGCTAATCGTCGCCACGCGACCACTACGCTCACTGAGCAAAACCAACTAACTAGTCGTCAATCCACGACCCGAACCCTCTATCAACTCTTGCCACATTGGGCACAGGCTAATGTGTCACCTAATCAGCCCTCTCTGGCTAAACAATACTCGTGCTCCATGAGCACCCAAACAGTTGGGCGTCCTACGCCCCCATGCTGACTCATAAAGTCCAGCGTTAAGCAACTTGCTTAAACACGCGTATGACTCCTATACACCTCTCCCAACGGGGTTGAGGCACCACTATAACCCGTTCACCACTCTGGTGATTAACACGCAACCCCTGCGGTGGCAATCCTTGCCATTATACCGATCCATCAGACCGTCACCATAAAACTCTCGCTCTTTCGAGAGATCCTCGTATCTTGAAGCCTACTCTGGGCCTCACTAACTTTACTATGCGGCAACTCAGCCACAATCGTCACGCCACACGGTTACTACCGTCATCAGGGCGAACTCACGCCGCCAGGCCCGTAAATCTTCCTTGCCCTAACCCTTAGGGCACAGCAACTTGCCTCTCGCGACATAGCGATCACCATTTACCTCGCGAGTCGGTCACTCACTGGACCTACTAACCATACTTTGCCAGCAACCTAGCTGACACAAGCGTAAAACACCCTATGCTGAAGGTGTTGGCTGCGCCGACAAAAGTTCGGCGGCCGCTGCCATTCCCTTTACTGTCGCCCCTATAGGCGGCGACGCCGTATACTCACACGTTGTTTGTGCAGCCTCAGCTTGCTGCGCTATCAGCCACCGGAGCCTATCTATCTGCTCCGACTGTCACATCGACGCCACACTTAGCCGTTGGAATCAGCCTTCCGGTCGGCGGAAAATTTCCGCTTACGGCAAGAAGCTTGATCTGCTACTGGACCACCAATAAGTGCGGCCACCTGCTATCGCAGTTCGTGTACGTTGTTCGACCCAGAGCGCTCTCCCGGCACGAGTCGAAACAAGCGCGTATCCCTGCGTGGTGTCATCGCTAATATGCACACCACAACGAAATGATTTGCCCAAATTTTAGCCATTTGAGCAACGCGCAATCTATATACCGACAGAAAAGCTCGTCGACCCAATCATGCGAAAGTATAAGAGGGTACTACCTTTCATCTCCAACATTACGTTGTCGGCCGCCAACGTAATATCCGAAGAATGAAAGCTCGTCGCCCTCGATCAGTCCCAACATCCTTTTTGGGAACAACAATAACCAATCGAATGCTTTCGCCCAACAATCCACACACTCTCTCGTGCTAATCCCTAGGGTCTCCCTAAGGTTTGCTAACCACCTAGGACTATTCCTAGGCTCTGATACCACTCTAGTCTGTCACGCCCCGAGTCCGCCAATTTGTACGGTTCGGGCACGCCAACAGACCCGCCAATCGGGTAAGACCTTTTCCTACCCGAAAGGAACGGTAACATCCATAATAACACAACAAGTGTATGCGGAAGCTCAATATCAGAGTACTAAAAATCACTACAAATTTAAAACTTTCATTCAATAACAATTAGTTAATACGGAAATGAAAGCATACAAGAGTGAACCATGCATTACTTTATTACACTTTACATTCTGAACTTGCAATATAAAATTATTACAATTCTTTTACACAAATTCCTCACCATACAAGGTTCACTCAAGCAATATAAAAATGGGATACCTCTGCTAGACCCTCTAGGTCTCTATGCTGCTGGGCCCTTGCCGCTGTCGTATACCTCGCCGTCTGCCTCTGAACCATCGCGATCGCTGCATCCATACCTGAACCTGTGGGGGGGGGGGCACCCAAGGGGTGTGAGAACTCCTGACAGAGTTCCCAGTGGGTTCAACCACCGAGAAAAAGTGTCCTACACCACTTGGTCCAATGGAAGCAATAACAATAGAGTGCTAGGAAACTAAAATCCTCAATATCAAAATGCTGCTATACAAAATATATATCACTACACTAACTGTGTAAACTCATCGACCCAGCACTACTTTGTCTAGTCATACTATAGGCTACTAAGCACCAACTCGGCCACTATGCCGCTAAATATAAGGTCAAACTAACCCGGCCACCTTGGCCACTCTATCTTTCTCTTTTCCTTTACATTCTGGTGCTTTAGTTCAAGTTAACCCTCGGAAATTCTTATCCAACGGGCCCGAGCCCGGTAGTCCTGCTACCATAAGATAAGATTTCTAAGGTTGCCGATAGCACCCGCAAGTGCTACCCCGCCCAACGGGGAACTTGTCCTACGGGTCACTGCCCGGGAGAGGGACACTGCCCTTGGCTCCGACAAGGCTACTTTTTACCCCCGAAGGTACGCTCATTTTATCTTTATATTTTCTTTCTTTTATTTTCTTTTTCTTTCTCTTTTTACTTTAATTCTTAACCTCTTTGCCTTTGAACACTTGCTTTTCTTTCTTATTCGAGCTTATAGCTCCCTTTTGCCACTGGCAATTCTCTTTCTCTTTCCTTTGAGCATCTAGCTCTTTGCTTTCACTTTAAGCCTTTCGAAAGTACCTCGTCCGACGGGTCACTGCCCAGGGAGTCTTGCTCCACTTAACGAGTCTCAAATTCGAAGGCGCCATTTACATTTTCTTTATGCTTTTTAGCCACTTTTAGCTTGCTTTTAACTTTGCCTTTTTACAACAATTTATCTCTTATCCTGGGTATTGCCATCAAGATAATTAGAGAGTCTCCTGGACTCTTAAACATTTCTCTTTTATTTCTTTAACTCAAATTGAAGTAAAAGTTATTATCCATTTGCCTAGACACCCTATGACCCACTCTAGGGTTATATTATTTAGCTCTTTGACTTTGTGATTACACAAACTTTTCCTTAGAGTTTGACTCTAAGTTGATCACTTTGCTATCAGTTTAATTCTTTAAACTTTGTGGCCACATACTCTTTTCTTTGCCGAACCTGGAGTTACATTATCTCTATTTACCTGTTGCACTTTGCATTTAGAGTTATCTTGACCCTAATCCATTTCCTGTGAGTATAAACTCCACTCGTTCACCTTAGGTTTTCTTACCTAAGTTTCATATCATGTTTAACCTAGAGTTCCTTGACTCTATGTTAACCAGTCTATTCTCAACCCACTAACTTACCTTAGGTTCCTTTACCTAAGTCTTATATCATGCTCATCCTAGAGTCCTTGACTCTATGTTGATCACTCTATCCAATGTCCTTAGGTTATCTCCTAAGATAATGCCACTCATTCAATCCTAGGATATACCCCTAAGTTTGATGCCACTCATTAACCCTGAGTCTAGGTTTTCTCCTAGTCTTACTACCAGCATGTCCTTTTCCTTATGCTTTCACATGATTCCTAGGGCTATACCCTAACATGATCACCGATAACAAATAATTGATTCCCCATTTTACGCATGCAATTATTTCCATCTCAATCATCAATAAAGTTTAACATCTACGCAGGCAATTATCATCCATATTTAGCAATTCAGAAAAATTCACTTTTCTATCTGCATCCTTCTACACATGCAAGTTTATCTCTTATTCTAATAATTAGAAAAGTTTACTTCTCTTCTATATCCATCTACACATGCAAAATTCAATCATAATTACCCAACGCCTCTAACAGGCTACTATCATGCTTCAAGATCAAAAGCAGAGGAAAAAGTGGAGAAGTCACCCATTTTCGGTAGAATCCCCCACCTCGATGTGCTTTCTTGGTTCCTGAAGGAGACAATTTTAGCTCCTATTGCCTCTGAGGTTTCCCTACATGGTAAGGAAAGAAAAATCATGAAACATTTGCTTTCCATGACTCACTAATTCCAATGAATTGGTAAAACTAAACCCCTTTGACCATTAAAAGGGAAAAATCCCTATTTGATCACTTTTCCCACAAAAAGGCCAATTTTTGATCGGTTCATAAAAATGAGAGGGGAATAGTCATCCCATGGCATGTTGCCAAAAAGAAACTTGCTCAACTCGATCCGGGGTCGAAATGCTCTAAAAAATTTGAGAAAAGCTCAATTTGAGCAATTTCTCCCAATTCACCGATTTTGCACATTGGCAAAATCAAGAATTCGCATTGAAAAATTGGAGAGAACTTAATCTGAGCAATTTCCCCAATTTACCGATTTCGCATATTGGCAAAATCAAGAATTCGCATTGAGAAATTGGAGAGAACTCAATTTGAGCAATTTCCCCCAATTTACCGATTTCGCATTTTGGCAAAATCAAGAAATCAAGAAACTCAATTTGAGCAATTCCCTCCAATTACCGATTTTGCACATTGGCAAAATCAAGAAACTCATTCAAAAATTTGGGAGAAACTCAATTTGAGCAATTTCCCTCAATTGTTGATTTTGCTCATTGAAGAAAAGAGAAGAAGAAGAAATTTTCTTCCTTCTTTTCTTTCTTCTTCCTTTCTTTTCTTTCTCCTCTCTTTTTTTTTTTGTCAAACCAACTCCTGCTGCTGGGCAGCAGCTTGCACAGCTGCTGCCCTGCAGCAGCTCTTGCAGCTGCTTATGCAGCTAGTTCAGCTGCATAAGCAGCTGAAACTTGCTGCTGCTGCCCAAGCAGCAGCAGCAGCAGCTAGGCTAGCTGCCAATGCAGCTGCACATTTAGCTGCTTGGCAGCTGCCTGGCTCCATGTGCAGCCACCCCAGCTGCCCAAGGCAGCTGCAATGGCAGCTGCCAAAGCAGCCAAGGCAGCTGCAGCTGCCTTGCAGCCCCCCTTTTTTCTTTTTTTCTTTTTTTTCTTTTTTTTTTTCTTTCTCTTTTGCCTTCCCAGTTCTGCTGCTGGTGCAGCTGCTGGTGCAGCTGCTGCTGGCCAGCAATGCCAGCAGCCTTGCTGCTGCTGGCCAGCAGCCAGCAGCATAGCTGCGCAGCTGTTGCCAAGCAGCAGCAGCAGCTGAGTAGCTGCATGCGCAGCTGCTTGGCAGCTGCTGCTGCTTGATGCAGCAGCAGCAGCAGTTTTTTTTTTTTTTTCTTTTTCCTTTTCCATGCACAAGAAAGAGGAGAAGAAGGAAGAGAAGAGTACCTATTTTTGAAGAACTGAGTGAAGGAGGGAGATTATCTTCTCTTCTTCTTCTTCTTCTTCTTCTTCTTCTTCTCCCTTTCTTTCCTCTTCTTTCTTCTCCTTTCTTTCGTTTCTTGCTCCAGCTGAAAAGAGGGAGAGGGAGAGAGAGAGAGAGAGAGAGAGAGAGAGAGAGAGAGAGAGAGAGAATAAATGCCCTGCAGGTGGTGGTTGGAGGGGAAGTGTGAAATTACACTTCTGCCCTCAACTTAGAATTTAATTCCCAAAACTGCCCTCAATTCTGCAGTTTGCACCTGCAGAGAACAATTTCGGATACCCCCTCTATCTCCGCGTTTTGCCGTCAGCTGGGAGATCAAAATTGTAATTTTTCTTCTCCCCTTTAATCTACAAATTTTTCTTAAGCTCTCCACGATTTCTTTTAAATTTTTGGGCCACTCTAAGCCGTCGAAAGAGAGCCCCGAAAAGGCTTCGCGATAAACTGCACTGTCAAAAACTGCAGTTTCAGAATTCACGAAGCATTTTTCTTCGCTTTGTTCTCGGATTTTTCCTTAATCGCTCACCTGGGTTTTTCACCCCTTTTAATCAGAAAACTTTTGTGAGACACACCACGATTCTTTTAAATTTTTGGGCTACTCTAAGTCTCCGAAACAGGGCTCCGAAAATGCTTCGTGATCACAAATTTCAGAAATTCCAGAATTTGCTAAGTCCTCGGGGTTCAAGTCACTTTTCGACCCGATGCCCTTCGCGTCAGCCCGAAATGCACCGAACTCGACTGTAATGACATTTAAAACACGTTACAAGTCTTCTCGCCGAATTTCGCCATTTTGCGAACTCGGCGAACACGAGTCCAAATTTTGCAAATTTGAGGCTTCGCTTCTCAACCACAACTCACTTTTCGACTCAACGGCTTTTCGTCGATTCGAAATACTTCCAACCCACTTGTAATTACATTTGAAATGAGTTACAAGCATTTTTGCTAAGTTTCGCCACTTTCCAGAAATCGGCGAACTTAAGCTTTAGAATTTAGAACTTCAAATTCTCAACTTACAACTCACTTTTCGACTCAACGGCCTCTGCGTCGATTCGAAATGCTTCCAACTCACTTGTAATTACATTTGAAATATGTTACAAGTATCTTTGCTGAGTTTGGCCATTTCTGGGTCACCAAAAGCCTCGCTGTATCAAAAATTGCTGGCGGACCCCGTTCTCACAATCCGGGCATCCGATCAACGCGAAACTTTTACTGTGGCCTTAAACCATATTTACGGAGCTCCCGTAATTTTCTCGGAATTTTCCGACACTGTGAATTTTCCACTAAAAATCTGGGCCCCCCTTTCTCCAATAAAATTCTAGATCTCTTTATTTTATCCCGATTTGGGCCCAACTCGCTTCCAAATATTCTTTACTTCCCCAACTTTCATAAAAATGGTATTCATACCATTTTTATTTATAGTTATTTATATACCATAGATCTGGTACATTACAATTTGATTCTACTCAAAATCTGAGTTTGGAAAACCTAGAATCAAATTAATAAAATAGATGAAGAAACATAGAATTAAATCTAGTATTTCCTTTCTTCTCTATCTGTGGATTTTTCTATTTCGGTCGTATTTTTTCATTTTTCGTCGTACCCTAAAAGATGAATTAAAGGGTCTATTTATAGGTTAGTAACCGTTGGGAAAAAAAAAAACAGGATAAGAATCAAAACTAACATTTTCTGGATTTTGCAGGGACGGGCGAAACCGGACGGATTTAGGGCGATCCGGATGGCAGTACGAGACTGAACGGTTTCCGAAAAAACAAAGGTTCGGCAGATCCGGATCGAAGTGCCATGATCCGGATCATCTGTTCATACAAATCACCAAACACCCCAATGTTCGGGATCCGGATTGAACTCGCCTGATCCGGATCGTTCATAAATTAGGGTAAAAACCAGTATTCGGATCCGGAATCAAAGGATGGGCTAGATCCGGATTGAATTGTGCGTATGAACTAACACAACAACCTTCGGGATCCGGATCGAAGTGTCGTATCCGACCTGAACATTCCCATGTCCATTTTGTTTTTGATTTTTATGCAATTAAAATTCATCCAAGTGTTTCTACACTATAGAAGTATTCGGATCACCAAAGTATAATAGTTAAACATACCTGATCCTTTTGAATTCTCTTTCTTGAGATTGAGTTCATGATCCACCTTCTTATCTTCAATCTTCAACTTACCGAATTCACGACTACGCCAACTCAAATTCCGTAACATAACCAACTCGGGAAAACATTCCTTCATTTTTCGATTCCAGTTCCCACGTCGCTTCGCGTTTCTCTTCGTGGTTCTCCCTGGCCTTTACAAGGGGATGGTCCGATTGCGCAACTTCTTATCCTCTCGGGCCAAGATCCCCCGTCATCTCCTCGACGCTTAATTCCTCTTTAACTCGATAGTGGTTACACCTCTAGGCCTTGAGAGTGGTCCTGTAGGTACTTCTTCCGGAGCATTGGAAAACTTGAAACCACGTTGTGGACCCTCGATCTATGTTCGGCTGTAAGGCCACCGGTACGCCACCGGGCCCACCTTCTATGATCTCGAACGGTCCCCACGTAACCTCGGACGTAACTTTCCCCCCTCAGGCCGAAACGTCGGGTCCCTGTTGAAGCGGCGAAACTCGGAGAAACCCAAAACGTGCTCACCCACCATTAATTGCAAACAATTCCCGTCGTCTATGGTCCCATAACTTTTTCTGTCTGCTCTGGGCGGTCACCAGCCGTTGTTTGATC
>CM055060.1:31038994-31139810 GCA_029204045.2 Tillandsia leiboldiana
TCTCTGCGGCTGTAGCGGTGACATCGGACCAAAGTAAGGGGATCACGGGCTAGATAGATCTCCTTCCAGCTTTTGTTATTTTGCACTGTAGCGGTGGACCTTTTGTATTTTGCATTTCAGACTACTGTACTTTTGGAAGTGGCTTTTTGCCAACTGGTTATATTATTATTTATTTCTGAGAGATGTACTTATATCTTAGAGTTTTATGGTACAATTTCTGAGAGATGTACTTATATCTGGACAACATTGAGGAGTTTAGCTTTTCTCTTCGATTTTGGACTTGGGGTGTCACGCCCCGAGTCCGCCAATTTGTACGGTTCGGGCACGCCAACAGACCCGCCAATCGGGTAAGACCTTTTCCTACCCGAAAGGAACGGTAACATCCATAATAACACAACAAGTGTATGCGGAAGCTCAATATCAGAGTACTAAAAATCACTACAAATTTAAAACTTTCATTCAATAACAATTAGTTAATACGGAAATGAAAGCATACAAGAGTGAACCATGCATTACTTTATTACACTTTACATTTCTGAACTTGCAATATGAAATTATTACAATTCTTTTACACAAATTCCTCACCATACAAGGTTCACTCAAGCAATATAAAAATGGGATACCTCTGCTAGACCCTCTAGGTCTCTATGCTGCTGGGCCCTTGCCCCTGTCGTATACCTCGCCGTCTGCCTCTGAACCGTCGCGATCGCTGCATCCATACCTGAACCTGTGGGGGGGGGGGGGGGGGGGGGGGCACCCAAGGGGTGTGAGAACTCCTGACAGAGTTCCCAGTGGGTTCAACCACCGAGAAAAAAATGTCCTACACCACTTGGTCCAATGGAAGCAATAACAATAGAGTGCTAGGAAACTAAAATCCTCAATATCAAAATGCTGCTATACAAAATATATATCACTACACTAACTGTGTAAACTCATCGACCCAGCACTACTCTGTCTAGTCATACTAGGCTACTAAGCACCAACTCGGCCATTATGCCGCTATATATAAGGTCAAACTAACCCGGCCACCTTGGCCACTCTATCTTTCTCTTTTCCTTTACATTCTGGTGCTTTAGTTCAAGTTAACCCTCGGAAATTCTTATCCAACGGGCCCGAGCCCGGTAGTCCTGCTACCATAAGATAAGATTTCTAAGGTTGCCGATAGCACCCGCAAGTGCTACCCTGCCCAACGGGGAACTTGTCCTACGGGTCACTGCCCGGGAGAGGGACACTGCCCTTGGCTCCGACAAGGCTACTTTTTACCCCCGAAGGTACGCTCGTTTTATCTTTATATTTTCTTTCTTTTATTTTCTTTTTCTTTCTCTTTTTACTTTAATTCTTAGCCTCTTTGCCTTTGAACACTTGCTTTTCTTTCTTATTCGAGCTTATAGCTCCCTTTTGCCACTGGCAAATCTCTTTCTCTTTCCTTTGAGCATCTAGCTCTTTGCTTTCACTTTAAGCCTTTCGAAAGTATCTCGTCCGACGGGTCACTGCCCAGGGAGTCTTGCTCCACTTGACGAGTCTCAAATTCGAAGGCGCCATTTACATTTTCTTTATGCTTTTTAGCCACTTTTAGCTTACTTTTAACTTTGCCTTTTTACAACAATTTATCTCTTATCCTGGGTCTTGCCATCAAGATAATTAGAGAGTCTCCTGGACTCTTAAACATTTCTCTTTTATTTCTTTAACTCAAATTGAAGTTAAAGTTATTATCCATTTGCCCAGACACCCTATGACCCACTCTAGGGTTATATTATTTAGCTCTTTGACTTTGTGATTACACAAACTTTTCCTTAGAGTTTGACTCTAAGTTGATCACTTTGCTATCAGTTTAATTCTTTAACTTTGTGGCCACATACTCTCTTCTTTGCCGAACCTGGAGTTACATTATCTCTATTTACCTGTTGCACTTTGCATTTAGAGTTATCTTGACTCTAATCCATTTTCTGTGAGTATAAACTCCACTAGTTCACCTTAGGTTCTCTTACCTAAGTTTCATATCATGTTTAACCTAGAATTCCTTGACTCTATGTTAACTAGTCTATTCTCGACCCACTAACTTACCTTAGGTTTCCTTTACCTAAGCCTTATATCATGCTCATCCTAGAGTCCTTGACTCTATGTTGATCACTCTATCCAATGTCCTTAGGTTATCTCCTAAGATAATGCCACTCATTCAATCCTAGGATAAACTTCTAAGTTTGATCCACTCATTAACCCTGAGTCTAAGTTTTCTCCTAGTCTTACTACCAACATGTCCTTTTCCTTATGCTTTCACATCATTCCTAGGGCTATACCCTAACATGATCACAATCATGAAATAATAAATCCCTTCTTATGCATGCGATTATTTCCATCTCAATCATGAATAATATTCATCGTCTATGTAGATAAATCAAAATTTCATTTCCCTCTATATTCATTTAAACATGTAAATACATCATCTATTTTCCTTTTTCCATCATTCATAATCACAATTAAAATTACACTACACTGGCATGCTTATTATAATGCTTCAAAATCAAAAGCAGAGGAAAAAGTGGAGAGGTCACCCATTTTCGGTAGAATCCCCCACCTCGATGTGCTTTCTTGGTTCCTGAAGGAGACAATTTTAGCTCCTATTGCCTCTGAGGTTTCCCTACATGGTAAGGAAAGAAAAATCATGAAACATTTGCTTTCCATGACTCACTAATTCCAATGAATTGGTAAAACTAAACCCCTTTGACCATTAAAAGGGAAAAATCCCTGTTTGATCACTTTTCCCACAAAAGGCCAATTTTTGATCGGTTCATAAAAATGAGAGGCGAATAGTCATCCCATGGCATGTTGCCAAAAAGAAACTTGCTCAACTCGATCCGGGGTCGAAATGCTCTCAAAAATTTGAGAAAAGCTCAATTTGAGCAATTTCTCCCAATTCACCGATTTTGCACATTGGCAAAATCAAGAATTCGCATTGAAAAATTGGAGAGAACTTAATCTGAGCAATTTCCCCAATTTACCGATTTCGCATATTGGCAAAATCAAGAATTCGCATTGAGAAATTGGAGAGAACTCAATTTGAGCAATTTCCCCCAATTTACCGATTTCGCATTTTGGCAAAATCAAGAAATTGCATTCAAAAATTGGAGAGAAACTCAATTTGAGCAATTCCCTCCAATTACCGATTTTGCACATTGGCAAAATCAAGAAACTCATTCAAAAATTTGGGAGAAACTCAATTTGAGCAATTTCCCTCAATTGTTGATTTTGCTCATTGAAGAAAAGAGAAGAAGAAGAAATTTTCTTCCTTCTTTTCTTTCTTCTTCCTTTCTTTTCTTTCTCCTCTCTTTTTTTTTTGTCAAACCAACTCCTGCTGCTGGGCAGCAGCTTGCACAGCTGCTGCCCTGCAGCAGCTCTTGCAGCTGCTTATGCAGCTAGTTCAGCTGCATAAGCAGCTGAAACTTGCTGCTGCTGCCCAAGCAGCAGCAGCAGCAGCTAGGCTAGCTGCCAATGCAGCTGCACATTCAGCTGCTTGGCAGCTGCCTGGCTCCATGTGCAGCCACCCCAGCTGCCCAAGGCAGCTGCAATGGCAGCTGCCAAAGCAGCCAAGGCAGCTGCAGCTGCCTTGCAGCCCCCCTTTTTTCTTTTTTTTTCTTTTTTTTCTTTTTCTTTTGCCTTCCCAGTTCTGCTGCTGGTGCAGCTGCTGGTGCAGCTGCCGCTGGCCAGCAATGCCAGCAGCCTTGCTGCTGCTGGCCAGCAGCCAGCAGCATAGCTGCGCCGCTGCTGCCAAGCAGCAGCAGCAGCTAAGTAGCTGCATGCGCAGCTGCTTGGCAGCTGCTGCTGCTTGATGCAGCAGCAGCAGCAGTTTTTTTTTTTCTTTTTCCTTTTCCCTGCACAAGAAAGAGGAGAAGAAGGAAGAGAAGAGTACCTATTTTTGAAGAACTGAGAGAAGGAGGGAGATTATCTTCTCTTCTTCTTCTTCTTCTTCTTCTTCTTCTTCTTCTCACTTTCTTTCCTCTTCTTTCTTCTCCTTTCTTTCGTTTCTTGCTCCAGCAGAAAAGAGGGAGAGGGAGAGAGAGAGAGAGAGAGAGAGAGAGAGAATAAATGCCCTGCAGGTGGTGGTTGGAGGGGAAGTGTGAAATTACACTTTTGCCCTCAACTTAGAATTTAATTCCCAAAACTGCCCTCAATTCTGCAGTTTTGCACCTGCAGAGAACAATTTCGGATACCCCTCTATCTCCGCGTTTTGCCGTCAGCTGGGAGATCAAAATTGTAATTTTTCTTCTCCCCTTTAATCTACAAATTTTTCTTAAGCTCTCCACAATTTCTTTTAAATTTTTGGGCCACTCTAAGCCCTCGAAAGAGAGCCCCGAAAAGGCTTCGCGATAAACAGCACTGTCAAAAACTGCAGTTTCAGAATTCACGAAGCATTTTTCTTCGCTTGGTTCTCCGATTTTTCCTTAATCGCTCACCTGGGTTTTTCACCCCTTTTAATCAGAAAACTTTTGTGAGAGACCCCACGATTTCTTTTAAATTTTTGGGCTACTCTAAGTCTCCGAAACAGGGCTCCGAAAATGCTTCGTGATCACAAATTTCAGAAATTCCAGAATTTGCTAAGTCCTCGGGGTTCAAGTCACTTTTCGACCCGATGCCCTTCGCGTCAGCCCGAAACGCACCGAACTCGACTGTAATCATATTTAAAACATGTTACAAGTCTTCTCGCCGAATTTCGCCATTTTGCGAACTCGGCGAACACGAGTCCAAATTTTGCAAATTTGAGGCTTCGCTTCTCAACCACAACTCACTTTTCGACTCAACGGCTTTTCGTCGATTCGAAATACTTCCAACCCACTTGTAATTACATTTGAAATGTGTTACAAGCATTTTTGCTGAGTTTCGCCACTTTCCAGAAATCGGCGAACTTAAGCTTTAGAATTTAGAACTTCAAATTCTCAACTTACAACTCACTTTTCGACTCAACGGCCTCTGCGTCGATTCGAAATGCTTCCAACTCACTTGTAATTACATTTGAAATATGTTACAAGTATTTTTGCTGAGTTTGGCCATTTCTGGGTCACCAAAAGCCTCGCTGTATCAAAAATTGCTGGCGGACCCCGTTCTCACAATCCGGGCATCCGATCAACGCGAAACTTTTACTGTGGCCTTAAAACATATTTATGGAGCTCCCGTAATTTTCTCGGAATTTTCCGACACTGTGAATTTTCCACTAAAAATCTAGGCCCCCCTTTCTCCAATAAAATTCTAGATCTCTTTATTTTATCCCGATTTGGGCCCAACTCGCTTCCAAATATTCTTTACTTCCCCAACTTTCATAAAAATGGTATTTCATACCATTTTTATTTATATTTATTTATATACCATAGATCTGGTACATTACATTCTAACCCCCTTAAAATAAGTTTCGTCCTCGAAACTTGAATCACATCTCGACTCCTATTTGATCGAGAGGGAGGAATTTTGCCCTCAATGCTGGGCTCACTGTATGTCGTTACTGGCATCATATCGCATGCTCGCCGAGACTACACGAGCAACTCGTTCACGAATTCCTATCTCAATCCAGGGACAAACTCAGACCTAGTGTCTGGCCACTTTCACCAAATAGGTGAGAGGCACAGTTGAGCACTTGCTCTCTCAATTTGCCACTAATGACCCAATCTTTATTTGCGAAATTTCCACTTTAATTCCGCCGCCATTCTTTCACAACGAGGTTGCATCTGCAACAATTACATTTACCGCATATTCTTTCCAATCGCTCCCCTGCCTAATGTGGAGGGCAAAGGCCAATCAACAAGTCCTCAGCTATCACGCACGCTGCTAGTGCTCTAAATCCACAGGTTATCAGCTAACCCGACATCTCAGACTACTAATAGGTTCACAGACCACGGTCAAATAGGGGCCTATAGCCCAAAACTAGTCCACAGACCCAATCGTCAAACGGGTAGATCCACACTTAGGATTACTCCCCCAACACTCCCACTAGGAGCTACAATACCTCAATCATCACTAGCCCTACGGCCTGATCACATCACACACTCTCAGTGTACTAACAGCCTCAAGGCTCATACGTGGCATTCCACGTTCCCGGGTCATCGCTCGGACTACCGCCCCGACCAAATCTCTATCATGCCCCGCCCTCAGGTCTCGGGCCGCTGTCTCTCACAGCCGACTGCGCCTGCCCACTGGGCTACAGGCCCACAGTCCACAAACATGGTCCAGGCACGGATCGTCCCCAAGCGAACCCGCTAATCGTCGCCACGCGACCACTACGCTCACTGAGCAAAACCAACTAACTAGTCGTCAATCCACGACCCGAACCCTCTATCAACTCTGGCCACACTGGGCACAGGCTAATGTGTCACCTAATCAGCCCTCTCTGGCTAAACAATACTCGTGCTCCATGAGCACCCAAACAGTTGGGCGTCCTACGCCCCCATGCTGACTCATAAAGTCCAGCGTTAAGCAACTTGCTTAAACACGCGTATGACTCCTATACACCTCTCCCAACTGGGTTGAGGCACCACTATAACCCGTTCACCACTCTGGTGATTACACGCAACCCCTGCGGTGGCAATCCTTGCCATTATACCGATCCATCAGACCGTCACCATAAAACTCTCGCTCTTTCGAGAGATCCTCGTATCTTGAAGCCTACTATGGGCCTCACTAACTTTACTATGCGGCAACTCAGCCACAATCGTCACGCCACACGGTTACTACCGTCATCAGGGCGAACTCACGCCGCCAGGCCCGTAAATCTTCCTTGCCCTAACCCTTAGGGCACAGCAACTTGGCTCTCGCGACATAGCGATCACCATTTACCTCGCGAGTCGGTCACTCACTGGACCTACTAACCATACTTTGCCAGCAACCTAGCTGACACAAGCGTAAAACACCCTATGCTGAAGGTGTTGGCTGCGCCGACAAAAGTTCGGCGGCCGCTGCCATTCCCTTTACTGTCGTCCCTACAGGCGGCGACGCCGTATACTCACACGTTGTTTGTGCAGCCTCAGCTTGCTGCGCTATCAGCCACCGGAGCCTATCTATCTGCTCCGACTGTCACATCGACGCCACACTTAGGCGTTGGAATCAGCCTTCCTGTCGGCGAAAAATTTCCGCTGACGGCAAGAAGCTTGATCTGCTGCTGGACCACCAATAAGTGCGGCCACCTGCTATCGCAGTTCGTGTACCTTGTTCGACCCAGAGCGCTCTCCCGGCACGAGTCGAAACAAGCACGTATTCCTGCGTGGTGTCATCGCTAATATGCACACCACAACGAAACGTATTTGCCCAATTTTAGCCATTTGAGCAACACACAATCTATATACCAATAGAAAAGCTCGTCGACCCAATCATGCGAAACTATAAAAGGGTACTCCTTTCATCTCCAACATTACGTTGTCGGCCGCCAACATAATATCCGAGGAATGAAAGCTCGTCGCCCTCAATCAGTCCCAACATCCTTTTTGGGAACAACAATAACCAATCAAATACTTTCGCCCAATAATCCACATACTCTCTCGCGCTAATCCCTAGGGTCTCCCTAAGGTTCACTAACCACCTAGGACTATTCCTAGGCTCTGATACCACTCTAATCTGTCACGCCCGAGTCCGCCAATTTGTACGGTTCGGGCACGCCAACAGACCCGCCAATCGAGTAAGACCTTTTCCTACCCGAAAGGAACGGTAACATCCATAATAACACAACAAGTGTATGCGGAAAGCTCAATATCAGAGTACTAAAAATCACTACAAATTTAAAACTTTCATTCAATAACAATTAGTTAATACGAAATGAAAGCATACAAGAGTGAACCATGCATTACTTTATTACACTTTACATTTCTGAACTTGCAATATGAAATTATTACAATTCTTTTACACAAATTCCTCACCATACAAGGTTCACTCAAGCAATATAAAAATGGGATACCTCTGCTAGACCCTCTAGGTCTCTATGCTGCTGGGCCCTTGCCCCTGTCGTATACCTCGCCGTCAGCCTCTGAACCGTCGCGATCGCTGCATCCATACCTGAACCTGTGGGGGGGGGGGGGGGGGGGGCACCCAAGGGGTGTGAGAACTCCTGACAGAGTTCCCAGTGGGTTCAACCACTGAGAAAAAAATGTCCTACACCACTTGGTCCAATGGAAGCAATAACAATAGAGTGCTAGAAACTAAAATCCTCAATATCAAAATGCTGCTATACAAATATATATCACTACACTAACTGTTGTAAACTCATCGACCCAGCACTACTCTGTCTAGTCATACTAGGCTACTAAGCACCAACTCGGCCACTATGCCGCTATATATAAGGTCAAACTAACCCGGCCACCTTGGCCACTCTATCTTTCTCTTTTCCTTTACATTCTGGTGCTTTAGTTCAAGTTAACCCTCGGAAATTCTTATCCAACGGGCCCGAGCCGGGTAGTCCTGCTACCATAAGATAAGATTTTCTAAGGTTGCCGATAGCACCCGCAAGTGCTACCCCGCCCAACGGGGAACTTGTCCTACGGGTCACTGCCCGGGAGAGGGACACTGCCCTTAGCTCTGACAAGGCTACTTTTTACCCCCGAAGGTACGCTCGTTTTATCTTTATATTTTCTTTCTTTTTATTTTCTTTTTCTTTCTCTTTTTTACTTTAATTCTTAGCCTCTTTGCCTTTGAACACTTGCTTTTCTTTCTTATTCGAGCTTATAGCTCCCTTTTGCCACTGGCAAATCTCTTTCTCTTTCCTTTGAGCATCTAGCTCTTTGCTTTCACTTTAAGCCTTTCAAAGTACCTCGTCCGACGGGTCACTGCCCAGGGAGTCTTGCTCCACTTGACGAGTCTCAAATTCGAAGGCGCCATTTACATTTTCTTTATGCTTTTTAGCCACTTTTAGCTTACTTTTAACTTTGCCTTTTTACAACAATTTATCTCTTATCCTGGGTATTGCCATCAAGATAATTAGAGAGTCTCCTGGACTCTTAAACATTTCTCTTTTATTTCTTTAACTCAAATTGAAGTAAAAGTTACTATCCATTTGCCTAGACACCCTATGACCCACTCTAGGGTTATATTATTTAGCTCTTTGACTTTGTGATTACACAAACTTTTCCTTAGAGTTTGACTCTAAGTTGATCACTTTGCTATCAGTTTAATTCTTTAAACTTTGTGGCCACATACTCTCTTCTTTGCCGAACCTGGAGTTACATTATCTCTATTTACCTGTTGCACTTTGCATTTAGAGTTATCTTGACCTCTAATCCATTTCTGTGAGTATAAACTCCACTCGTTCACCTTAGGTTTTCTTACCTAAGTTTCATATCATGTTTAACCTAGAGTTCCTTGACTCTATGTTAACCAGTCTATTCTCGAACCCACTAACTTACCTTAGGTTTCCTTTACCTAAGCCTTATATCATGCTCATCCTAGAGTCCTTGACTCTATGTTGATCACTCTATCCAATGTCCTTAGGTTATCTCCTAAGATAATGCCACTCATTCAATCCTAGGATAAACGTCTAAGTTTGATCCACTCATTAACCCTGAGTCTAAGTTTTCTCCTAGTCTTACTACCAACATGTCCTTTTCCTTAGCTTTCACATCATTCTAGGGCTATACCCTAACATGATCACAATCATGAAATAATAAATCCTTCTTATGCATGCGATTATTTCCATCTCAATCATGAATAATATTCATCGTCTATGTAGATAAATCAAAATTTCATTTCCCTCTATATTCATTTAGAAACAGTGTAATTCATCATCTATTTCCTTTTCCATCATTCATAATCACAATTAAATTACCACTCCACTAGCATGCTTATTATAATGCTTCAAGATCAAAAGCAGAGGAAAAAGTGGAGAGGTCACCCATTTTCGGTAGAATCCCCCACCTCGATGTGCTTTCTTGGTTCCTGAAGGAGACAATTTTAGCTCCTATTGCCTCTGAGGTTGCCCTACATGGTAAGGAAAGAAAAATCATGAAACATTTGCTTTCCATGACTCACTAATTCCAATGAATTGGTAAAACTAAACCCCTTTGACCATTAAAAGGGAAAAATCCCTATTTGATCACTTTCCCACAAAAAGGCCAATTTTTGATCGGTTCATAAAAATGAGAGGGGAATAGTCATCCCATGGCATGTTGCCAAAAAGAAACTTGCTCAACTCGATCCGGGGTCGAAATGCTCTAAAAAATTTGAGAAAAGCTCAATTTGAGCAATTTCTCCCAATTCACCGATTTTGCACATTGGCAAAATCAAGAATTCGCATTGAAAAATTGGAGAGAACTTAATCTGAGCAATTTCCCCAATTTACCGATTTCGCATATTGGCAAAATCAAGAATTCGCATTGAGAAATTGGAGAGAACTCAATTTGAGCAATTTCCCCCAATTTACCGATTTCGCATTTTGGCAAAATCAAGAAATCAAGAAACTCAATTTGAGCAATTCCCTCCAATTACCGATTTTGCACATTGGCAAAATCAAGAAACTCATTCAAAAATTTGGGAGAACTCAATTTGAGCAATTTCCCTCAATTGTTGATTTTGCTCATTGAAGAAAAGAGAAGAAGAAGAAATTTTCTTCCTTCTTTTCTTTCTTCTTCCTTTCTTTTCTTTCTCCTCTCTTTTTTTTTTGTCAAACCAACTCCTGCTGCTGGGCAGCAGCTTGCACAGCTGCTGCCCTGCAGCAGCTCTTGCAGCTGCTTATGCAGCTAGTTCAGCTGCATAAGCAGCTGAAACTTGCTGCTGCTGCCCAAGCAGCAGCAGCAGCAGCTAGGCTAGCTGCCAATGCAGCTGCACATTTAGCTGCTTGGCAGCTGCCTGGCTCCATGTGCAGCCACCCCAGCTGCCCAAAGGCAGCTGCAATGGCAGCTGCCAAAGCAGCCAGGCAGCTGCAGCTGCCTTGCAGCCCCCCTTTTTTCTTTTTTCCTTTTTTTTCTTTTTTTTTTTTCTTTCTCTTTTGCCTTCCCAGTTCTGCTGCTGGTGCAGCTGCTGGTGCAAGCTGCTGCTGGCCAGCATGCCAGCAGCCTTGCTGCTGCTGGCCAGCAGCCAGCAGCATAGCTGCGCAGCTGTTGCCAAGCAGCAGCAGCAGCTGAGTAGCTGCATGCGCAGCTGCGTTGGCAGCTGCTGCTGCTTGATGCAGCAGCAGCCAGCAGTTTTTTTTTTTTTCTTTTTCCTTTTCCATGCACAAGAAAGAGGAGAAGAAGGAAGAGAAGAGTACCTATTTTTGAAGAACTGAGTGAAGGAGGGAGATTATCTTCTCTTCTTCTTCTTCTTCTTCTTCTTCTTCTTCTTCTCCCTTTCTTTCCTCTTCTTTCTTCTCCTTTCTTTCGTTTCTTGCTCCAGCTGAAAAGAGGGAGAGGGAGAGAGAGAGAGAGAGAGAGAGAGAGAGAGAGAGAGAGAGAGAGAATAAATGCCCTGCAGGTGGTGGTTGGAGGGGAAGTGTGAAATTACACTTCTGCCCTCAACTTAGAATTTAATTCCCAAAACTGCCCTCAATTCTGCAGTTTTGCACCTGCAGAGAACAATTTCGGATACCCCTCTATCTCCGCGTTTTGCCGTCAGCTGGGAGATCAAAATTGTAATTTTTCTTCTCCCCTTTAATCTACAAATTTTTCTTAAGCTCTCCACGATTTCTTTTAAATTTTTGGGCCACTCTAAGCCGTCGAAAGAGAGCCCCGAAAAGGCTTCGCGATAAACTGCACTGTCAAAAACTGCAGTTTCAGAATTCACGAAGCATTTTTCTTCGCTTTGTTCTCGGATTTTTCCTTAATCGCTCACCTGGGTTTTTCACCCCTTTTAATCAGAAAACTTTTGTGAGACACACCACGATTTCTTTTAAATTTTTGGGCTACTCTAAGTCTCCGAAACAGGGCTCCGAAAATGCTTCGTGATCACAAATTTCAGAAATTCCAGAATTTGCTAAGTCCTCGGGGTTCAAGTCACTTTTCGACCCGATGCCCTTCGCGTCAGCCCGAAATGCACCGAACTCGACTGTAATGACATTTAAAACACGTTACAAGTCTTCTCGCCGAATTTCGCCATTTTGCGAACTCGGCGAACACGAGTCCAAATTTTGCAAATTTGAGGCTTCGCTTCTCAACCACAACTCACTTTTCGACTCAACGGCTTTTCGTCGATTCGAAATACTTCCAACCCACTTGTAATTACATTTGAAATGAGTTACAAGCATTTTTGCTAAGTTTCGCCACTTTCCAGAAATCGGCGAACTTAAGCTTTAGAATTTAGAACTTCAAATTCTCAACTTACAACTCACTTTTCGACTCAACGGCCTCTGCGTCGATTCGAAATGCTTCCAACTCACTTGTAATTACATTTGAAATATGTTACAAGTATCTTTGCTGAGTTTGGCCATTTCTGGGTCACCAAAAGCCTCGCTGTATCAAAAATTGCTGGCGGACCCCGTTCTCACAATCCGGGCATCCGATCAACGCGAAACTTTTACTGTGGCCTTAAACCATATTTACGGAGCTCCCGTAATTTTCTCGGAATTTTCCGACACTGTGAATTTTCCACTAAAAATCTGGGCCCCCCTTTCTCCAATAAAATTCTAGATCTCTTTATTTTATCCCGATTTGGGCCCAACTCGCTTCCAAATATTCTTTACTTCCCCAACTTTCATAAAAATGGTATTTCATACCATTTTTATTTATAGTTATTTATATACCATAGATCTGGTACATTACAATTTGATTCTACTCAAAATCTGAGTTTGGAAAACCTAGAATCAAATTAATAAAATAGATGAAGAAACATAGAATTAAATCTAGTATTTCCTTTCTTCTCTATCTGTGGATTTTTCTATTTCGGTCGTATTTTTTTCATTTTTCGTCGTACCCTAAAAGATGAATTAAAGGGTCTATTTATAGGTTAGAAACCGTTGGAAGAGGATAAGAATCAAAAACTAACATTTTCTGGAATTTTTCAGGACGGCGAACCGGATCGGATTTAGGCGATCCGGATTGCAGTAACGAGATAGACGGTTTCCAGAAAAACAAAGGTTCGGGATCCGGATCGAAGTGCCTGATCCGGATCGTTCATACAAATCACCAAACACCAATGTTCGGGATCCGGATTGAACTGCCTGATCCGGATCGTTCATAAATTATGGTAAAAACCAGTATTCGGGATCCGGATCAAAGGAGGCTACGATCCGGATTGAATTTGCGTATGAACTAACACCCTTCGGGATCCGGATCGAAGTGTCTGATCCGGATCCTGAACATGTCCCATGTCCAGTTTTTGATTTTTATGCAATTAAAAATTCATCCAAGTGTTTCTACACTATAAGAAGTATTCGGATCACCAAAGATAATTAGTTAAACATACCTGATCCTTTTGAATTCTTCTTTCTTGAGATTGAGTTACATGATCCAACCTTCTTTATCTTCAATCTTCAAGACTTAACCGAATTCACGAAATACGCCAACTCAAATTCCGTAACATAAACCACTCGGGAAAACATTCCTTCATTTTCGATTCCAGTTCCCACGTCGCTTCGCGTTTCTTCGTGGTTGCTCCACTGGACCTTTACATAGGGGATGGTCCGATTGCGCAACTTCTTATCCTCTCGTGCCAAGATCCGCACCGTCATCTCCTCGACGCTTAAGTCCTCTTGTAACTCGATAGTGGATACATCTAGGGCCTTGAGAGGGGTCCGGGAGGTACTTCCGGAGCATTGAAACGTGAAACACGTTGTGGACTCGATCTAGGTTCGGCGGTAAGGCCAACCGGTACGCCACCGGGCCCACCCGTTCTAGGATCTCGAACGGTCCCACGTACCTCGGACTTAACTTTCCCCTCAGGCCGAAACGTCGGGTCCCTGTTGAAGGCGAAACTCGGAGAAACACGTGCTCACCCACCATGAATTCCAAATCCCGTCGTCTATGGTCCGCATAACTTTTCTGTCTGCTCTGGGCGGTCACCAGCCGTTGTTTGATCAGATGCACCTTTGCCTCGGTCTCGTCCACTAAATCTGGGCCCAAGAACTTGCGCTCTCCCAAGTCGTCCCAGCATAATGGAGACCGACAGCGGCGCCCATACAGAGCCTCGTATGGCGCCATTTGAATGCTGGCTTGATAACTGTTGTTGTAGGCGAATTCCACAAGGGGTAGGTATCGAGACCACCCTTCGCCCAAGTCAAGTACGCACGCCCGGAGCATGTCTTCGAGGATTTGGATCACCCACTCCGATTGTCCGTCAGTTTGCGGGTGGAAAGCCGTGCTGAAATGCAGTTTGGATCCCATTGCTTGTTGCAGGCTCCGCCAAAAGTTCGACACAAATCGCGTGTCTCTGTCACCCATTTTTCCAAAACGTCTACGCATTCACAAAAAGGCGGCTACATGTTTTTGAAAGGATATATCCAGAGATTTTCAAGATTGTGCCCACACGACACTTGGTTTTTGTAAAGCGTTTTCGAAACCTTTGTTTAATGTAAAACGGCCGCATAAGAATTCATAACAGTATGTTAAATCCACAGTACCAACTAATTAACTAACCAACATCCATTATGATCCACAATTAAGCAAATTAAACTAACAGTTAAACCAGAAAGAGAAATGAGATAAACCAAACAAGAGTTCTGTAGTAAAGCCTCATACGGCTATGGTCCTCTACACGCTGCCTCACCACCATCCCGGTTACTACACCTAGACGGACCTGTCACGGAGTGGGTAAAGTCAGTGACAAATAAAGTAGATGTTTCAAACAAATAAGAATAACTTTAAATCAAACGAAATACACCGGAACCTTTCGCTTTTCCTCCTCATGAGTCCACATTACTTGATTTAATCACATGGTACCTGTCGGGGAGTCGACGATCTCCCCTCGTGAACAATTACTTTACTTACGTGATGCCTTTAACCCCTTCACGGCGCTAGTGCGGCACTTTTAGCTGCCGTGAAGAGGTCCCCACCAGGCACTTTCACTTTTGTGGGGTACACGGGTCATTCAGACCACTTCTCTGAAAAAGTACACCCATGCGGAGGCCAATCGGCCTGTGTACGTGTAAGCATCCAAGGACATGATAGCCGAAAACGGCGTGTAACAATCACCGCGACACTAGGTCGGCACAGTTAATAATAGAAGGAACGGTACATATTCATGCGAAAGGTTAATTCAACTGAAACACCTCATCTACTTTATTAAACAGATTAACATACTTTTTACGATGACATATTGCACTTATTGCAAAGGGGTACCCACCTGGTTGCGGAAAGATCGGAGCACTTGGACCTTTAATACACTCCCGCTGCGCACTTGGACCTAAAGAAGTCCCCAAAAACGATAATTAATAACACGCACTTACACCGCGAAAATGGAAATCCAAAACTAACCCCGCGACGCAAAACCCAAAAACGGCGCTCTTATATCACTTGACGGCTCCCCGCGCGCCCTCCCACGCGGAAGTCGTCGCCCGCGGGGTTTGCCCGCGCGGATGCCGCCGCTCGCGGATGTCTCGTGCGCCACGAAACCGGGCGGCATGCGTCCGCGGCGGTGCCCGCGTGGCGCCCGTCGGCCCGCGGGTGCCCCGCGCGGCACAAGGCCGCGCGGTGTGTGTGCCCGCGGGCGGCGCCTGCGCGGCGCCCGCGCGGTGCCTGCCCGCCCGCGGGTGCCCCACGCGGTGCGCGCCCACGGGCGGCGCCCGCCCGCCCGGGGGTGCCCAGCGCGGCGCGAGGCCGCGCGGTGTGCGCCCGCGGGCGGCGCCCGCCCGTCCGCGGGCGCCCTGCGCGGCACGAGGCCGCGCGGTGCGCGCCCGCAGGCGGCGCCCGCGCGGTGCCCGCATAGCGTCCGCCCGCGCGGTGCCCTAGCGGCGCCGCGCGCCTTCCGTCCGCCCGCGCAGTGCCCTAGCGGCGCCGCGCGTCTTCCGTCCGCCCGCGCCGTGCCCTAGATCGCGCGGCGGCGGCGGCGGGGCCGGCGGTGACGTCGGAGACGGAGATGGCGATGACGACAACGAAAAATACAAAAATCCCCAAATAAATACCACAAAACGAAATCTACTTACCGAAAGTTCCGACGGGGGAGTCAACCGATCCCACTCCTAATTCCGGTACGTGGTTCGGGGTGATCGGATTCCTCCGTCTTCTTCCTCTTTCTTTTTTTTTCCCTCCTCTGGTTACGGTTCCGCCTTTTTCTTCTCTTTTCTCCCTCGTTCTCTCCGTCTAGGGTTTCTCATTTTGCGAAAAGTGGGATTTTTCCTTTTCGTGCGTACAATTAAATCCCACCTTTTAATATCTTCACCGGATAATTAATTCTTTAATTAATTAATCCCACGGGATAAACCCGCATTTCCTCGTAAAGCGTGCAGGATATTTTACACGGATTCCGACGCACGTTAAGTCACCGCAACTCTAAAAACCCTGTTCCGGGAGATCCCTACGCCGGATTTCAGATCCGATTGGACCGTCGGTCATCATTTTTCGAGCCCTTTTACAGAAAATACCCGTGCCACAACTCGACCGACTCACAAAAACTCGGTAATTCAAATTCACTAAAAGAAACGCTTTATTAACAGGAGGGTAAAAATTACCGGAAAAGTCGTGTCATTACACTTTTATTGTTGCACTCGTGCCCGGGGGACTGAGTGGAGTCTAGTAGCTGTGTTTAGACCAGTGCTAGTGTTGTTGGGAGCCGTTTGGTTTGACGGTGGTCCCGAGGTCGTTGTGAGTTAGTCGACCGTTGTGCGAGAGGTTGGTGATCTTGAGACTATCCGTTTTGAGAGAGATAGCGTGGATTTGACTATAGCCTGCATGAGCCACTACTCGATAGCGAGTTAGTCCGTTTGGACGCCCTACATGATTCTTGCCTGTCAGCGGGAGGTGGTTGTAGGTGGGCGCAGGTTGACTGGACCAGATGTGGCAGTCAGCTCGATTGGGTCGATTGTGCACTTCATGTGCTAGTGGTTGCATACCATTCTTTGATTCTCCCCTCTTGAGCATTTAGATGGAGGAATGGTAGCTGTAGAGTATCTCCAGCCTTTCTAGTCAGTTTTTACTGCATGGTTAATTATTGCCTCTAGTGGTTTTTGTGGGCTAATCGTCGGGCCTGGCGATGGTACCCACTAAGAACTCCCTTTTTGGTGTAGTTCTCACACCCATTGGGGGTTTTCCCCCTCCTTTTTCCTTCCTCTCCTTTGTTTTGCAGAGTCTTAGCGGGTGTTGCTGATTCTACGGTCGTTGATCGAGGCGAGGGAGTCGCGAGCTAGATCCCTACCCGTCGTTGGAGAGTAGCGGTACCCCTTCAGAGGAGACCTGCAGTAGATTGGCTATTTTATTTTCCTATTTTGAGAGATTGATGTAGTGAGGATATGATATGTATTGAGAGCCTGTACACTGATGTATTTATTGGAGATACCTCCCTGTTGAGCTATGAGTTTTGTATCTGAGGATATTGTACGATTATCGTTTTTGGGAGGTGGACATTGTTGTATCATTTTCCAGTTGTACAGTGGTTGATTTTATTTTTACAGCAGTTTTATCTTATAGCTCTGATATCTGTTTAGCTGTAGTACTTCTCTTGCAGGTAGGACGCTTCGCCTATGCGGGGTTTGGCATAGGTGGCGGATCTGTTGGCGAGCCCGGGTCGCAGTTTCGACCCCGGGGCGTGACATGAGTGGAGTACAGCTGGCGAAGGGTGGAGAACAGCTGGAGAAGATATTTCCAGGGATGGATTGAGCGGGCTCGGTTGGACGGTTGAGTGAGGCGCAGGAGAAGCCCGATAACCAGGAGACAAGAGAACATATGAGAAGCCCAATAGAGCCCAAGAGATAATTCCATTCATGCCAAATTGTAGTTATAACCCTATAACATTCAATAATTGCTATTAGGTCCTAAACAGAATTACTATAAATAATAGGATGTAATTGAACAGAGAAATGAATAATACCAATTGCAACTGCTTATCTTTTTCCCACTCTTTCTCTCTCCTCTTTCCCATCTCGAGCTCAATCTCTCCCCAATCCTTCTTCCCCTCTTCCCTACCATTCTCCTATCCAATTCTCAATCCAGTACTCAGATCCGACCCCAAGAATAGCATCGATCACACCATCATCCTCACCGCCGTATCGGCCTCAGAGTAATCTCATCCTCGGCGATTGCGGATCGTCCGGGGTGTAACACTTACCTTTGGGAATATTGCCCCTTTTGATTGATAGCATGCATGTTTAAATGTACAATCTCTAGGATTGAGATGTAAGCATGAGGAATGGCCTAGATTATGTGGATTGATGCTTTCCCGTTTTATTGTACATGCTAGATGGATATGTTTATTTCATGCTAGAGGGGATAGAAAGCATGCATATGAGAGATGAGGATTTTCTATATACACTATGTTAAATTACATGCTATTGTTGCAACTTGACCTAGCACCCCGTCATATGTTGCATGTTTAACCAGACTAGTATAGAACCTTCACTTGGGCTAGGTTTTTTTATGCTTTAGGCATCCCAGACTTTATTCTTTTCCTGGACATAGATTTTTCTCGCCCGGGTAGTGGGCCGAGTGGTCTGGTTATTGTGGGACATAGTTTGCACTCATGCCTGGGGGTCGAGTGGAGCCTGGTAGCTGAGTTTAGACCAGTGTTGGCATTGTTGGGAGCCGGTGGGTGATCCCGGACCGTTGAGGATCTTCCGGTCAGTATTGTCGGGAACCGTTTGGGTTGACGGTGGTCCCGGGTCGTTGAGTGCCGTCCGACCAGTTTTGCTAGCCCTGAGTTGTGGGTCGATCCCAGCTGTGGAGTACCTCCAGCATGTGTGTTTAGCGTGGTGAGTTGGGTGTTTCGTTTTGGGAGGCGTTTGGGTCGACGGTGGTCCTGGCTGTGGAGTATCTCCCGCGAGTGAGTTTAGTGCCACGAGTTGGTTGAGTTCGCTAGTGTCTCGAGATTCGTGAGAGCTTGTTAGCGGGGTCGTTGAGAGTACTCCGACCGTTGTGCGAGATGTTTGGGGATCTTGAGTCCTTCCGTTCTGAGAGTGAGCGTGGATTTTGACTATAGCCTGCATGTGCCAATGTTCGATACTCTATGCCGCGCCATTTTCCTCAGTTGGGGTCGCGCCCCCTGAGATGCCGCAGTGGATACGATGGTTGGCCTTTTGAGGCAGTTTTTCGAAGTGGATGCGATGTTTGGCCTGTTTGGCCTGTTGAGGCAGTTTCTCGCAGTGGATTCGATGTTTGACCTGTTGAGGTAGTTTTTCGCAGTGGATACGATGTTTGGCCTGTTTGGCCTGTTGAGGCAGTTTTTCGCAGTGGATGCGATGTTTGGCCTGTTTAGGCAGTTTTCCGCAGTGGATGCGATGTTGGGCCTGTTGAGGCAGTTTTGCGCGAGGGGTGAGTTAGCCCGTGCGGGACGCCCTACGTAAGTCCTGTCCTCTTATGGATGTGTGGCAGTAGGTGGGCGCTGGCTTGGCTGGACCCTATGTGGCTGTCAGTTCGATTGGGTCGATTGGGCACCTTGGGTGCGAGTGGTTGCATATCTTTCATCTGTATCACCCATTGAGCATTTAGATAGAGGCATGGTAGCTGTAGAGTATCTCCAGCTTTTCTTGTTCAGTTTTTACTGCATTATTATCTTATGCCTCTAGTAGACTTAGTAGGCAGACCGTCGGGCTTGGTGGCGGTACCCACCGAGAACTACCTGTTGGTGTAGTTCTCACACCCGTTGGGGGTTCTCCCCCTCCTCTTTTTCTTTCCTCTCCTTTGTTTTGCAGAGTCATCGCGGGTGTTGCTGATTCTGCTGTTTGCTATTCAAGGCGAGGGAGTCACGAGCTAGATCCCTACCTGTCTTTGGAGAGTAGCTGTACCCCCACATTGGAGATTTGTAGTACAGTCAGTAGATTAGTTTTATTTCCACTTTTGAGAGACTATTGTATTGTGAGGATCTGACTTGTACTGAGAGCCTGTACACTGATGTATTATTTCAGTTTACCTCCCTGTAGAGTTCTGGGTTATTGTATTAAAAGGATTTTGTATATGATCATATTTAGGAGATGGATATTATATCATTATTTCCAGTTGTATAGTGGTTGGATTTTAGTTTTACATTAGTATTCTTTACAGCTCTGATATCTGTTTAGCTGTAGTACCTTTTCTTGCAGGTTGGACGCTTCGCCTGTCAGGCCCCGGATCCCCGCGTTGGGTTTGCTGGTTGTTTGGCAGCTTCGGAGGCTTGCGTGGTGTGTTGGTGGTGTTTGTGCGCAATTTGGACACAAGTGGTGGACTTCGGGCTTAAAAAGGGATCACGTGGGTAATTGGAGGACCCATCGAGTGTTTAGAAGTAGTTTCGCGCGAAACGGAGATTAAAATTGGACTCAGTGCGAAGTTTGAACAAAAGATCACCTTTCCGGTTGCCTTCGAAAAAATTGATGTTTGGAATTTGGCAAAGCGGACTTCGGATTTGGATTCAGTGCGCGAAAATGAAGAAAATGGACTATTCACTTGTATTTTTTGGAGCCCGGATAACGCGCACGTTTTTCAAGGCAGGTGGTACTATTTCGGCCGCCGACGGCAGCGGCACCGGCGGCGGGCAGTGGCTGAGCGCGGCGGCACGGACGCAGGCACGGCGGCACGGACGGAGGCGCGGCGGCGGGCAGGCGCGGGCAGCGCGCAGTTCGCGGGCAGGCACGCGGGCGCCCGGGAAGGTGCGCGGTCCACGGCGCCGGCGTGCACCGGAGGGTGGTTACGTGGCGGCCTGCGGTAGGTGCGGTGTAGCGCGCTCGGTGCACCGAGCTGGTGCGGCTCGCCTCGGGGCAGGTGCGGGCGCCCGGGCAGGTGCGCGGTCCACAGCGCCGGCGTGCACCGGAGGGTGGTCACGTGGCGGCCTGCAGTAGGTGCGGTGTAGCGCGCTCGGTGGGGTCGCGCCTTGGGGCGCGTGCCTGGCACAGTGCGCAGGCAGCGCTGGCAACGCGCACGTGCGTGTGCCAGGCGCGCGTTGACCGGAGCCTGCCACATGTCGTCGTCCGGGGCGGGCCACGTGGCGCGAGCTGGGTGGATCGACGCAGCTGTGCGCTGTTTGGCAGGCGACGTGGAGGCCCAGGGAGGATTCGGGCCCGCACAGTGTTGGGCCGGGCCCAACACTGTAGCGGCCCGAATCGCGCGAGCGCCCGGAACCGGGGATACGACGGGTATTTCTGGATTTGTTTTCTTTGGCCTATTTAAAGGATCCGAGCCGCCTTGTTCACCCCTTTTGCCGCATTTCCGAGCTTCCCCTCACCCCGAGCCCTTAAGCAAAGTTGCTCCCCTTCGTGTTCTGCATCTTCTGGAGGTTTTCTATGATTTTTTGTGGCACGCACTTTGAAGTTCCTCGTTTTGCATGCGAACTCCGACGGTGTGCACCGTTTTGCGTGCGGACTCCGTTTTGCGCGCGAGTTTCGGCATCGTGCTCCGTTTTGTGTGCGAACTCCGGTGGAGGCAAGGTATTCGCGTGGAGGTCAATTGCAAGTGTCTACGAGCAATTGGTGGCAAACCGAGGTGGGTGGCCTTGTCTCCATGTTTTATGGGCTGTACAATAATTCTACTGATGTAGGACTATGCATGATAGTTTATTTTCTTGTGTAGCATGCTAGATTGTAGGGATTGTTATTCCTTTTATCATCTGTTAATATAGTTATCTTGGAACTTGACCTAGCACCCCCGTCATATGTTACATGTGTAACCAGAACAGTAGAAAACTCTCACTTGGGCTAGGGTTATTTATGTTTAGACACCCACACTGTTTTCTATTCCTGGACATAGTGTTATCCTCGCCCGGGTAGTGGGCCGAGAGGTCGGGACTTTCTTTTAGTGTGGGATGCATTTGCACTCGTGCTTGGGAGCAGAGTGGAGTCTGGTAGTTGTAGTGGGTCGCTTATCTGTGCCGGGAGCCATTTGGGTAAACGGTAGTCCCGGGAGGTCTCTTTTCCCTGTTGTGCTGTCGTGGGACGGAGCCGTTGAGCAGACGGTAGTCCCGGGCCGTCGAGTATCTTCCGGTCAGTGTTGTTGGGAACCGTTGGGGTTGACGGTGGTCCCAGGTCGTTGAGTGTTTTCCGACCAGTATTGTTAGCCTGAGTTGTGTGTCGTTCCTGGCTGTGGAGTACCTCCAGCCAATGTGCTTTGTGCTACGAGCTGTTGGAGAGGCTAGTATCTCGTGTTTCGTGTGAGCTCATCAGCTGAGTCGTCGAGAGTGCTCCGACTGTTGTGCGAGATATTTGGGGATATTGAGTCCTACCGTTCTGGGAGTGAGCGTGGATTTTGACAATAGCCTGCATATGCCAATGTTTGATACTCTATGCCGCGCCGTTTTCCTCAGTTGGAGTCGCGCCCCCTGAGATGCCGCTGTGGATACGATGGTTGACCTGTTGAGGCAGTTTTCCGCAATGGATGCAACGATGGGCCTGTTGAGGCAGTTTTGCGCGAGGGGTGAGTTAGTCGGACAGGACGCCCCACGTAAATCCCGTCCTCATGTGGATGTGTGGTAGTGGGCAGGTGCGTTCCTAGTCGACAGGCGCAGGCTGGACTGGACCCTATGAGGCAGTCAGTTCGTTTGGGTCGATTGAGCACCTTGGGTGCGAGTGGTCACGTTTACTTTCATCTGTTCCACTTTTTGAGCATCTAGATAGAGGCATGGTAGCTGTAGAGTAGCTCCATCTTTTCTTGTTCTGATTTCATTGCACTGTTATCTTTTGCCTCTAGTAGACTTAGTGGGCAGACCGTTGGGCTTGTTGACGGCACCCACTGAGAACTACTGTGGGAAGTAGTTCTGACACCCGTCATGGTGTCTTTTCCCCAGGGACTTCTTCTCCTGTTCCTATGCTCCTGTTGCTGATCCTTCTGACCGAGGCGAGGGAATCGCGAGCTAGTTCCCTACCCGTCGTTGGAGTGTAGCGGTACCCCCTTCAGCGGAGAGCTTCAGTAGACTAGTTTACTACTTTTACCTGTGTTGAGAGAACTTTGTTGTGAGGTATAGAGTTGTACTTTATTTTACAGTTTGAGAGACTGTTGTAGTGAGGATATTTTGTATTGAGGGCTTGTACACTGATTTATTTATTGGAGATATCTCCCTTTTGGGTTTTGTATCAGAGGACTTTTTATACGATCGTATTCGGGGAGATAGTTATTGTATTATTTTCAGTTGTACAGTGATTGGATTTTAGTTTTTCAGTAGTTACTTTCAGCTCTGATATCTGTGTACTGTAGTTGATTCTTTTTGCAGGTTAGACGCTTCGTCTGTACGGCAGTTTCCGTACAGATGGCGGATCTGTTAGCGAGCCCGGGTCGCAGTTTCGACCCCGGGGCGTGACACCCACGATTCCTACGGACCCAAAAACACCGAAAAACTCATCTTGGGTACAAAGATATGGTCCAAACATTGCAATAAGCAAAAGTTCCCACAAACACATGCTGCTTTAAAAACAATCCAAAAAATGCTTAAATACCACAAGCGAGATAAACTCCAAAAATTTCAATAAAAATACGAGGGGGATCCTCGTGAATAGTATATGTCAATCGAGTCCTCACAGGCTGAAATCCGATTACCGAGCACGGAGATAAAAATCCGACAAGCCTCTGCTGTCCAGAAAAACCACCAACAGGAATGGGGTTCAAAGATGTTCCAGAAACCCAAATAAAAACCCAAAACTGAGAGGAGCGGAAAACATGAAAAATGGAGATCTACCTCTCGTGAAACCGACGCCATAAAAATCGTACAAAAATTCCTTCGCGTAGCTCTGTGGACCTCGCGGACTGAAACGCGACGAAAATGGGCCACCGAAGAAGAAACGTCGCACTGCGCCGAATCTCCGAACCCGTCGATGCCGCGCCCTCCAAAAATTCCGAAACTCCCTCGAGAGATGCAGAACAAGATGAGCAACAAAGTTGCTTTTGGGCACAGTAATAGAAGGGCTCGGGAAAAGGGGCTAAAGGCCCAAGAATTATGCCTATTTATAGGCCCCCACCAAAAGAAACCCGAAAATCCCCTTTATTGGGCTTTTGGGCGCAATTTCCGGGCGCCCGGGGGGTTTCGGGCTGCTATAGTGCCCGAACCCACTCCCCGGCCCGGTCCGCCAACCGCACCCGGAACGCCCCTGTGCCGACACGTGCCCCTTCCGCGCCCCGCTCTCCCGCCAATCGCGGCGCGCACCGTGGCCGCGCGGTCCACGGCGGGAACCGTGGGCCGCAGTTCACGACGGGCCGCCCGGGTCACCGCGCCTGCCAATGAGCGGGCGACACGTGGCCTGGCGGGGTCCACCGTGCACCGCGCCCGGCGCTAGGCGCGCGCTGTCGCCGTGCGTTGACCCGCCAATCAGCGCGCGACACGTGGCATGCTCTCCGCTGGCTGGTCCCGGTGCAAGCCAAATCCCGTGGACCGGCCTGCCCAACGCCGCGCACGCGCCTGCCGCGCACACACCTGCGCCTGCCGCGCCCGCGCCGCCGTGCTCCGCCGCCGGTGCTGCCCTGGCCTGCCGAAACAGTAATTGATACCTCGAAATCCGTGTTTTGGCAATCGGGCTCCAAAAAACACAAATAAATAGTCCATTTTCATCGTTTTCGCGCGCTGAGTCCAAATCCGATGTCCGTTTTGCCAAATTCCACTTCTAAAATTTGTCGAAGGCATCTGGATAGGTATTCTTAATCCAAATTTCGCGCTGGGTTCAATTCTGAGGTCCAATTTGTGCGCAACCATCTCCAACACACATCATTGGCCTCCAGAAGCCACAATTCACTCCGTAAGACCTTCGCGGTGATCTGGGTCATAACATCATCACTCCAAACTCGCCCACTCACAAAGAAAACCCGGCTCACCGTGAAAACTGCAACAAAAGCCAAGATGGTGCACAATTAATCCCATAATTGTCAAAAAAGCCGCTGTCCCACGCAACCAGTCCAGAAAAAGGATAATTTTCACCTGCGAGATGACCTCGGAAAATTCCTAAAAAATAACCGTTGCGATCCTCGCGACGAGTAGATGTGAAACGAGTACTTGCACGTCCAGTTTCGACGCTTGTAGGCCAAAAAACAAATAAAACACCGCGGCGATCCAAAACTTCCCACGATAGATAATCTGTACCATTCAGTCAAGAAAAAGTGAAATTATCACCTTCGAAGCAACCTCAGAAAAATCCGATAAAAATACGGTTGCATTCCTCTTGAATGTAGATGCCGATCGAGTCCTCACACACCCCGGTCCGATGCCCGTAGGCCAAGAAATCCCAACAATACTCCACCGCTGTCCCCAAACATCGCAGCAGTACAAGGGGTCAAAAGGTACCTCGGGAACACCACCAAAAACTCAAAACGGAGCGAAGAAATCAGCATGGAAATAGAAGGTGTACATCTCGTGAACGCGCCGCCACAAAAATCGGCTCAAAACTCCATCGGGGTAGCCCAGGGGAGCCCGCAGACCGAAATGCGACGGAAAAGGCCGCCGAAGAAGGAATGTCGCAGTGCGATGAATCACAGTAGACGTCGAAGTCGCGGCCTCAAAAAAATCCTAGAATCCATCGAAGGGTGGAGGAGAGGGAGAGGAAGAACTTCTCTGTAGAAAGCCCTCAGAGAAAAAGCCAACAAAATAAGGAAAAGGGCTGCTAAGGGGGCCTATTTATAGCCCAAGCCCACCAAAGGGTCTTTCGGATTCGGGCGCAGAAATCAGGCGCCCAAAAACCGGCCTGGCCCAACACTGTGCGTGCCCGAAAACTCCTAAGCCCGCCGCGTCTCCCGCTCCGCGCCCCGCGCGCCCGGTGCACGCTACGCGGTCCACGGCGGGAAGCGTGGGTCGCAGTTCACGCCGGGCCAGACGGGTCACTGCGCCCACCAATGGGCGGGTGACACGTGGCCCGAGGCGGTCCACCGAGCGTCGCGCCCGGCGCGGGACGCGCGCTGTCGCGCATGCGTTGACCGACCTATCCCCGCGCGCCACGTGTCCACCGCTTCCGCTCGCTGCGCCCGGTGCACGCAACCGATGCACCCGCCGAACACGAAGCCGCCACCTGTCCCCAGCACGCCCAATGGGCACCCGCCACGTGGCACCCCAACCACCGTACGCCGCGCCTGCCCGCGCCCGCTCCGCCGCGCTCTGCCACCTGCCCGCCACCGCCGGCGCTGCCCCGGTCGCTGGAACAGTAACCCTTGCCTCGAAATCTGTGTTTGCGCATCCGGGCTACGAAAAATACAAATAAATAGTCCATTACCATCGTTTTCGCACGCTGAATCCAAATCCGATGTCCGTTTTGCCCAATTCCACTTCTAAAATTTGCCGAAGGCATCGAGATAAGTAATCTTAATCCAAATTTTGCGCTGGGTCCAATCCTGAGGTTCGATTTGCGCACAAGCACCTCCATCACACCGAATAAGCCTCCAGAAGTCGCAGATCACACTACAAACACTTTGCGGAGATCCGGGTCATCACATCCTCCCCCACTAAAAGAAAGTTTCGTCCCCGAAACTAACACAACCCAAAAGGGAGTCTCAAATACCAGGGTAAGTACTCATCAATAATGTCTCCAGCTCCCAAGTCACCACTCACTCCCCGTGATTACGCCTCAACAACAACCATAACTAGTACGGCATGGCCCGATTGCGCAATTCCCTCATCTCACGAGCCAGAATTCGCAACGACCATCCCTCGTACGCCAAATACTCACAGATCCCAAATGGAGCGAGTCAATCACGGGCGAGGGATCCAAAAGTATAAAACTCCCGAGCTGAGACGTGGAAAAACCTCAGGGACTCCAACAAAAAGGCTGGGGGAAAAAGAAAAGAACAACCAGTGTAACATCCACCAACACCACCCCCTGGTGCCAACTCAACTAGGGCGACCCGAAACACACCCGCATGATCACCCAAGAAGGAAAGAAGCCCTAACAAGCTGGGGTCCTCACTCAGTCACTCTCGGATCCTGACCATCCGAGTGAACTCCTCAACCAAAGGCTACCATCAAAAGGGACCCCCACGGACACAACCTCATGCTCTGTTCACCTCAACAGTCCCACACATCGCCAACTGTGGAATCATCAAACTCAACCCCAGACAGCTCTCCCGCTCGAGGTATCGCCACCACAGTGGCCCTGTCGGGGTGATACTAGATGCTCAACATTAATCCAACGATAACTCCACAGCCACAATGGGAGGCATCACTAAAACTCGCAAATCCATCTCCCATCACTAGCAATGCTAAAATCGGCGCTGGTATCGGTCACATCATCCATTCGCCAAGCTCTCTTGGCACCGCCTAGTCCAAGAAGCTCCTCACCTCGACAATAAATTTTGGTCTCCGCCAATCTCAAATAGCATCCATTTTGGCCGGAACCTTGAACAAGTAGGGGGGTAGATGTCCAAACATCAACAACTCAAGCTCCTAAGGCTGACTATAAACTCCTCCAGAAACGCGAAGAAAACCTCGGGTCTCTATCTGGAACAATATAGAGGCGGGCACTCCAGGTAACCACACCACCTCATCCAAGTACAGCTGGGCTAGCCGCTCGAGTGACCAAGAAGTCTACATTGGCGAAAAGCATCCGCTCCTCCCAGGGCCCCCGGTAATCGAACAACAAAATCCAACGATAAGATCCCATTTCCACCCAGGGATTGGGAGACTCTGCAACTTGCCGACTGGCACCTACTGCACAGCTTCCCCAGCTAGCAAATTAAACACTGAGCTACATACCTCCCAACATCCCTCATCATGCTATTCTACCAAAAGTGTGCCTTGAGGTCCTTATACATCTTAGTCCCACCAGGATGAAAGGTATAAGGTGTATAACGGCCTCTCTCTAATCAACTCTCTGGTCTCGAAATCCATTGGCACACATGGTCTGTCACGCCCCGAGTGTAAACCAGAACCCGGGCCCATCCACAGATCCGCCGTGCACACAGAATTTCTCGTGTACACGAAGCGCTGGTAACCTGCTCAGATATAAAAGATATACATAAAAGAGCATAAAACAGAGCTAAAAACTCTCAATATACAAGTGTCTCTCCCAGCTCACCAAATAAGTACAAACAGCTGGCAAGAGCCAGACCCAAAATAACTACAACTGTCTGAGAAATAAAAAGGGTACAACTAATACACCACTAAGCTCGCAGTCAGGTAGATGAACTATCTAATCCGCTATCCGCTTACCACGATCTGCCTGAGACGGCCCTACAACTCCCGCAGAAGACTCTACAAAACAAAGGGGGAAAAGAAAAGAGAGACAATGTGGGGTGAGAACTACTATATAAAACAGTAGTCTCCCCTAGTGGGCAAAACCTCAAACTCTGACGTGCCCACTAGGACTACTAGATGCAAAATGGGAAAGAATAGTAGTAAGCTATAAAGGCTACTGATAAGGGAAACTACCACTACTATGCCTCTAAATGTAATATCAGAAGAAATGACTGTATGAATGCATCAGAAAACAGTGTCTGTCCAAATAACCCAATCTTGTGCCACTAGTAAAACTGGCATTGCCTGCTCAGCGGAATCTGCACACAAGGCTCGAAACCGCGGGATTGGCCCACATGGCTCGCATCCCAAAATAAGTATCAGACCGGCACACATGGCTCGGTCAATGGCCTACCTCCGGAGTGGCACTCGAGGGGAGCGACCCACACGAGTAAAGTATCTCAGTAACAAGTATCTCTGTATAGCAGGACTTTGATCATGACTATGATCAAAGTGGAAAACTCCGTCCACTAAAAGAAACCCCGATCCCCAATCTGGTATAATAATACTCAATAAGTGGGAAACTCCATCCACTAGAGAAATCTGATACCCAATCTGATGCATAACTAAAACATCCGGTCAACCGCCCAATGTCCGCGGTCGCCGCAACACCCCACAAGTCCAAATCTGATAAAGTAATCAACATCTGGCTAACCGCCTAATGTCCGCGGTTACCACAATGCCCCACAGTCCATAATCGAATCCAACCTGACCCTGACTCGATGACCTCGACTACACTATCCCATACCTCTGCTCTAACTCGAGCAACATGCATCTGAATAGAAAGGAGAACAGCTAAACATGGTTTCTCCTAAGTCATGTCCCAATATGATAGTGTAGCGGTAAATAGTGGCCTAAATAGATGTCCAATCAAGCATGCAATTGTCCTTTACTTAGTAAAATAAATGCAATTGTCCACGAAATAAAGCATGCTAGCAACAAATCATCACGATGGCCTAAGTACCCTATGTACTAGTATGTCATATGCATAATATCCACAAAGTTACTAATATAGCCTTCTCTCTCTCAAGTGATATTACCACTCTAATTCACTAATGCTATTAGTAAGTAAGTACTAACATATGTCCCATCTATCTCACATAAGCATGCAAATATCGTTCAAAGGGTGGAATTAGCTTTCTAATATGGAAGACACTCCAAAAAGCCTAGTGGGTAGTCAAAAGTAAGAGATTCACAACAACACCCACCTCGAACGCTAAATCTCCGTCCAAAAGTGAAGTCCTCGCCCAAGTCAGTCAACCGCCACAAACACTGTACAACATGCCCCAAAAACATACACAATTAAACATACAAAGCTCCAACAAAAATCTGTCCAAACACAACAGTCCAGTGTTGCCCTGTTTTCACCTGCGGAAAAGGCTCAGAATATTCCAAGAAAAATACTGTCACGATCCTCGCGACGAACCGGTCAAAACGAGTCCCTTCATGTTAAAATCTGAGTTTCCTACACTGAGATACAAATTCGACATGGGAACCACCCTGAAATAAACCCATCTCAAAATCTGTAGCACAAAGTTCTATAAACAGGGATTTTTCACCTTCGGAAAATACTCAGAAAAATCCCAAAAAATTCGAGGGTGTTCCTTGCGCTGTGTAGATGAAAAACGCCTATTGGCACGCCTCAATTCGACGCCTGTTCGCAAAGATATCGCCGAAATACCACAGCGCTGTCCAAAACTCCGCGAAAGAAAAAGGGTCAAAAGAAAGCTCGGGAAACTCCAAGATAAACAAAAAAGAGAGGGAGCTCAAAACAGAGAAGACCGATCCCTACCTGTCGTGAGTCCAACGGCGTGAGAATCGCCTGAATCGGAGGTCGGGGTAAGCCGGGGGAGTCCGCGCACTAAAATGCGACGAAATGGGTCGCCGGTGTGGAAGCGTCACTGTACGCCGAGTCGCAGAAAATGCCGAAGTGGTGACCTCCAAAAAGCCTCAAAGTCCTCCAAAGTCTAAGTCACTGTGAGAGAAAGAAATCTCCTTAAGCTCTCTCTGCGAAAAGAAGCCCAGAAAAGAGAAAAAGGCCTCAAGAAGCCTATTTATAGGCCCAGCCCAATAGTGCATTTTGGCCGGATTCGGGCGCACCATTCGGGCGCCCGAATCCGCAGGCTGCACCAAATCCCGTCCGACGCAGCGCCCGGAACCTCCTGCGACCACCACGTGTCCCCGCACAGCAGACATCATGTGCGGGGCGGCTGGGAGTCAGCCGCGTGTCCCTGCCCAGTCAACCGCGGTAGGTACGGCCCGCCAACGGCGGGGCGACACGTGGCCCGCACTCGAGCGCGGGCCACGTGCGGTCAACAGCGCCGCCTGGGGACTGTGCGTGCACGCGTCCCGAGTCGTTCTGCCGTGCACCCGTGGACCGCCTAAGAGACCCAGCCAATACCAGGCTGCCACGTGTCCTGCACCCGGTCCACCAAAGCCGCGCAATTTTCCCAGGACCGCGCCGCGTGCGCCATCCATTCCGGGCACGCCACGTGTCTTGTGCCGGGCTCATGCACCCAGCCGCGCCTCCCCGTGGACCAAGCTGCGTGAGCCGGCCAACGATAGGCCGCCACGTGGCTCAGGCCGGTCCACGGTCTCCCCCCATGCACCAGGGACCACTAAAAACTTCCGGGAGTCCGTTTTTGGGCATCCGGACTCAGAAATTAACAAGCAAATAGCCGTTTTTAAGCGTTTTTCCGCGCTGAATCCAAATCCGACCTCTGTTTGGCCCAAAACCTTTTCTAAAATTTGGCAAATGCACCCAAAGGCCAATATGACAATAAATACCTCAATGGGTCCATCTGTGCTATCCCTTTGATACACTATGGACCAGACACAACCTCAACAGGTGTTTTACACATTGGATTCACGAGAAATATAGCATGGGAACCTGGACCACTACATCCTCCCCCACTAAAAGGAGTTTCATCCACGAAACTAAGAAAACAACACAGACGTACCTCAATCGGAAGCCTCGAACAGAAAAAGGGTAGGTACCTCTCATCACCATCTCTAGCTCCCAAGTAGCCTCGCTCTCGCTATGACTGCTCCACAGAATCTTCACGTAAGGAATAGCCCGACTGCGCATCTCCCTAACCTCACGGTCTAAAATTCGTAGTGGCCGCTCGACATAGCTCAAGTCCTCGGTGATCTCCAGTGGGGCAAAATCAATGATGTGCGACGGGTCATAAACATACCTCCTCAGAGTGGATACATGAAACACATTGTGAACACCAGCAAGTCTGGGTGGAAGTGCAAGCCTGTAGGCAACTGGCCCTATGCGCTCCAATACCTCGAAAGTGCCAATAAAACGGGAGCTAAACTTCCCACAAATGCCGAATCTCATGACCCCCTTGGACGGCGAGACCTTCAGAGAAACATGATCTCCCACCTGAAACTCTAGGTCTCGTCGCCGCACATCGGTATAACTCCTCTGCCTGCTCTAAGCGGTCTGGAGATACTGCCTGATCACTCTGACCTTTTCCTCTGCCTCTCGCAGTAACTCTGGCCCCAATGTCTGCTTCCCCCACACATCGCTCCAGCAAAGCGGTGATCGACACTTGCGTCCATACCATGCCTCAAACAGAGCCCTCTGGATGCTCGCCTGAAAATTATTCTTGTATGGAAACTCCGCCAGAGATAGTTGTCGAATCCATTCACCGCCAAAATCCAATATGCAAGCTCTGAGCATGTCCTCGAGGATCTGTATAGTGCGCTCCAACTGCCCCATCAGTCAGTGGGTGAAAAAGCTGTACTGAATCTAAGCCGCGCGCCCAAGGCGTCCTGTAAGCTCCTCCATCAACGTGCCACAAATCTCGAGTCTCGATCTGATACAATAGAGGCGGGCACTCCATGTAACCTCACCACCTCATCCAAGTACAGCTGAGCTAGCCGCTCAAGTGATCAAATAGTCTGAATTGGCAAGAAGTGAGCGGACTTCATGAGTCGAACAACGATCACCCAAATGGCATCTGCACCTCCCTGGTGTTACGGAATTTAAGTTGGCGTATTTCGTGAATTCGGTTAAGTCTTGAAGATTGAAGGTAAAGAAGGTTGGATCATATAACTCAATCTCAAGAAAGAAGAATTCAAAAGGATCAGGTATGTTTAACTTAATATCTTTGGTGATCCGAATACTTCTTATTGTGTAGAAACACTTGGATGAACTTGTAATTGCATAAATATCAAAAACTGGACATAGGACATGTTCAGGATCCGGATCAGACCTTTCAATCCGGATCCCGAAGGGTGTTCGTTCATACACCAGTTCAATCCGGATCGTAGCTTCCTTTGATCCGGATCCCGAACACTGGGTTTACCATTTTATTTGAACGATCCGGATCAGGCTTTTCAATCCGGATCCCGAACGTTGATGTTTGGTGAACTGTATGAACGATCCGGATCAGGCACTTCGATCCGGATCCCGAACCTTCGTTTTTCTGGAAACTATTTTTCTCGCTACTGCAATCCGGATCGCCGAACTCCGATCCGGATCGTCGTCATGTAAAATTCCAGAAAAGGATAGTTTTTGATTCTTATCTTTTTCCAAGGGTTTCTAACCTATAAATAGACCCTAAGATTCTTTTTCTAGGGTTAATCCAAAAAGAAGCCGCTAATCCTAAAAGCCGTCATCCTATATACGGCCTAAGGTCCACATATAGAGAAGAAAGGAAATCAAGAGATTAAATCTTATGTTTCTTCATCTATATTGATTGATTTGATTCTAGGTTTTCATACTCACATTTTGAGTAGAATCAAATCAATGAATACTTAGATGGTATTTCCGATCTATTTCTAATCCAAGTATTCGGCGGATCATCACCACCCAAAAACAATGATTTTCCCAAAATCGGCGCGTGGACTCGCGTGGCCTTGTGGATTCAAGGTGGTACCGCTCTCGTGGATTCGGAGCGAGGTACGTTCGTGGATTCGAAGCGTGCTACTGGGTGAAGACCGTGGATTCGGTCGGACGTCGTGGACTCGACGTTGGACGCCGTGGATTCGGCGTTGGGCGCTGATCGTGGATTCGAGAAGCGTCGTGGAGCGAGCGGAGAAGATCAACTAGGAGCGTATGGAAAAGGTTGAGTCGTCTGTGAGTACGGTATATCACCTTGTACGTGTTTAATTCTAGTGGATTTCACCGTGTTATCGGTCCCGTGGTTTTTTACTCCGGTTTGGAGTTTTCCACGTAAAAATCTCTGCGTGTTATTTATTTTTCCGCATTGGGTTTTATATCGCAAAGATTTTTGAGTGTTTATTGTTTACACCTATTCACCACCCTCTAGGTGGGTTTTCCCCTATTTAGATCCTATTATACATATAACCCAACAAGTGGTATCAGAGCGGGGATAGGGTTGTAAACAATGGTTGAAGGTGGAAACATCAACAAACCTCCGTTCTTCGATGGAACAAATTATGCGTACTGGAAAGTACGGATGAAAGCTTTTTTAATTTCCATCGACGAACGGGTGTGGCAATCAATTGAATTAGGATGGTCTAATCCAACTAAATTTATTGGTGATGTTCTCACCATCAAACCTAGGTCGAAATGGACCAAGGAAGATATTGATATATCTTCTTACAATGGCAAGGGAATTAATGCTTTATTTAATGCCTTATCACAAACAGAGTTCTCTCGCGTCTCGGCATGTGAGACTGTGAAAGAAATCTGGGATGTTCTTCAAGTTACGCATGAGGGAACTAACCTTGTGAAGATTCAGAAACTGCAAATGCTTACGAGCAAGTTTGACTCTATTTTCATGGCAAAAAATGAATCGTTCACAGACTATTACACACGATTGCAAGACATCGTAAACTCATGTGCTAACTTGGGAGAGAAGATTCCAGAATTTAAAATTGTAAGAAAGATCTTAAGAACTCTTCCCTAAAGATTTCGTTCCGAGGTTACAGCCATTGAAACTATTAAACACCCGGACGAAATCCGTGTAGAAGAATTAGTTGGTTCTTTACAAACATATGAAATGACATTTCCTACTAACTATTCTTCGGGAAAGGCATCCTCTTCTAAGTCTTCAGGTTATGCGTTGAAAACAACAAAAGAAGAAGACGCGGATTCATCCTCCTCAGGCGATGACGAGAATTTATCTATGGAGGACTTTGAGAAGCAGCTCGCTCTCTTGACAAGGAAGTTTCGCCGAAATTTTTGAAGGGGTAATTCAAGCAAAACTCCATCCTTCGGAAAGTGGAAGAAAGGCAAGGGTTCTTCAAGTTACAAGTCAAGAAAGCAAGAGGGTTTTTCTAAGGATAAGAAAAGCACAGAAGGACAAGTCCAATGCTTCAAGTGCCGAGGATACGGCCATATCTCAACGGAATGTCCAAATAAGAATCCGTCCAAGAAGAAGGCGATGCAAGCCGTCACTTGGGATGACACCTCATCGTCAAATGAGTCATCGTCAAGTGATGAAGAAGATAACGCAACGGCGTTCCACGCGTCCACATCTTCACCCTTCATGTGCTTAATGGAAAGTACATCCGAGTCATTATCCAACTCCACTGTTGAAAAGATTGCAACGGACGATGAATCGGATGATCCGGAAGGTGAAGATTTTGCTCTAGCCTATCACAGACTTTTGAGGGATTCAAAGAAACTGGCTAAGCAAAACAAGGGGTTGAGAGGGAGATTGCAGGATCTCGAAGAAGAAGTAAAAAGGGTAACTTCTCTCTCGACCGATCTTGAAGTGGAAAGGGATAATCTGATAAAAGCAAATGTTTCCCTTCAAGAGTCCAATGAGCAACTCGAGAAGAATTATATAGATATGGTGAACAAAGCGAATTACTTCTTGAAGCTCAACGGCGAGGCTCGACAGGAAAAATTGGAAATGACAGAGACCATTCTCCAACTCAAGGATGACTTACAGCGATTTTCATCAGGAAGGAGTAAGTTGGATAAGCTTCTTGGTCTTGGTCAGTCAAACAAGTTCGGCCTTGGATACAATCGAACTGAAGACAATTTTAGTTCAGTTGGGACAGTTTTTGTGCCTCAGTCGGTATCTCCTCCTCCGACACCGGAATTCACGACAAGCAACGACAACAAGCCTACTTCACCCTCCTCGGGATCGTCAAGCACTAAGGTATGTTTTCGTTGTAGTATTGCAGGGCACATAAGGAGAAATTGCAAGATGGGAGCCAAACGGTCAACTCAAGCACTTCTTGCAACGACTACCAAAAGGGTAATTCCTCGGAAAGCAAATGCAAATTATTCGAAAGGAAAAAGCCTCGGTAGTTCATCAAACAAGACGACGACGTTAAGGAAAAGCAATGGATCAAACAAGACGCTTTCACCAAAGGTATCAACTTCACAATCATTTCCGACGTACACCAAAACTCGAAAGGTTTGGGTACACAAAGGTGAAATCTTCCCTTGTCTTGTTACAAATATTTCCTTGCATGCGTATGATAATTCGTCTTGGTATCTGGATAGCGGCTGTTCCCGTCACATGACCGGTGACAAAAACTGTTTTCAAAATTTTGAGAAAATCTCCGGAGGACTTGTAGTTTTCGGAGACGGTCAGTCTTCCAAAATTGTTGGAAAAGGAACAATAGCTATTCCAGATGGCCCGATTCTGAATAATGTGTTATTTGTTGATGGGCTTAAGACTAACCTCATTAGTATCAGTCAACTTTGTGACAATGGTTTTTCTGTTAATTTTTCATCTGTTGAATGCATTGTAACTGATAAGGATCATGTTTTCTTTTTAAAAGGGGTTAGATCTGAAAACAATTGTTATGTTGTTCCCAATAAAATTTCTGAAAATTGTAACTTAGCCTCTTTGAATAATGAAACACTTTGGCATGAAAGGCTAGGACACATAAATTTTAAGGAATTTGCTAGAATTTCAAACAAAGACGTGGTCAAGGGGGTTCCTAAACTTTCACTTGAACAAAACATTGTGTGTGGTGGTTGTCAAAAGGGAAAACAATCTAGGACTGCACACAAGAACTTGAATCACGTCGGTACCAAACGGCCCTTGGAATTATTGCATATGGATCTTATGGGGCCGACACGTCAACCATCCTTGGGAGGTAAATGGTATATTTTCTTATTGGTTGATGATTTCTCTCGATACTCATGGGTATCATTTTTAAAAGAGAAAGCTGATACTTTTGATTCTTTTCACGAGATTTGCCTTCGTATTATGATTGAAAAGAATGAAAAGATCATTCGTGTTAGAAGTGATAGAGGTGGAGAATTCATAAATTCTAAATTCATTGATTTTTGCACTTCCAACGGCATTAAGCATGAATTCTCAGCACCCTATACACCTCAACAGAATGGTGTTGTCGAGCGCAAAAATAGGGTTGTTCAAGAGATGGCACGTGTTATGCTTCATAGCCGGAATTTACCGTTATATTTTTGGGCTGAAGCTGTGAACACTGCAATCTATGTTATTAATCAAGTTTATTTGCGCCCGGGAACGTTAAATACACCATATGAACTATGGTGTTGTAGAAAACCCAACATCAAATATTTTCGCATCTTTGGGAGTCGATGTTACATTTTACGTGACCGCGAAAATCTTGGAAAATTTGACTCTCGAAGTGACGAAGGGATTTTCTTGGGGTATTCTACAAATAGTAGAGCATATCGGGTATTTAACTTGGAATCTAAGACGATCGTAGAATCTATAAATGTTAAAGTAGATGAAGCTTTCCACTTTGCATATGATAAATCTACCCCTGATATCTCTCTTGATGATGATACTCCTGTAAGTGCATCTTCTCATGATAATACTTCCAATATTAATGATGCATCTAATGGTTCTTCAAGTCTATCTGATGTGCAGGAATCATCTCATGTACCTCCGAGTACTCCATTACATCAAACGTTACGCATCTCCAAGGATCATCCTGAATCAAACATCATTGGAGACCCACAAGAAGGAGTCAAAACTCGGAGACAGTTCGTTTGTGGATTCGCATGTTACGTTTCCATGATCGAACCAAAGAACGTCGATGAAGCTCTTCAGGATGACTACTGGATTGAAGCAGTGCAGGAAGAGCTCCATCAGTTTGAACGCAACAAAGTCTGGGAATTAACGACGCCTCCGAAGCAACACAATGTGATCGGTACTAAATGAATTTTCAAGAACAAGAAAAATGAGGATGGCACCATCATCAGGAACAAAGCACGTTTAGTTGCTCAAGGCTACTCTCAAATAGAAGGTATAGACTTTGATGAAACGTTCGCCCCTGTAGCTAGACTCGAGTCCATTCGTATCTTATTCGCTATTGCTTGTCACTTTAAAATAAAACTCTTTCAAATGGACGTTAAGAGCGCGTTTTTAAATGGGTTTTTAAATGAGGAAGTTTATGTGGCTCAACCGAAAGGTTTTGTAGACTGTAAACTACCTAACCATGTTTTTCGTTTGAAAAAGGCTCTTTACGGTTTAAAACAAGCACCGCGAGCGTGGTACGAAAGGTTGACAAAGCACCTTTTGGAGAAGGGCTATACTCGAGGGGGAGCAGACAGGACTCTCTTTGTGAAGCATTATCAAAATAACTTCATTGTTGCACAAATCTATGTCGATGACATTGTATTTGGAGCAACAAAGGATAATGATGCTTCTAAATTCGCAGAAACCATGGAAAGCGAATTTGAGATGTCTATGATGGGGGAACTGACATACTTTCTTGGATTGCAAGTTAAACAAAATGGTGAAGGCATCCATCTGTGTCAATCCAAGTATGCAAAGGAGTTGGTAAAGAAATTCGGATTAGAAGATTCTAAAGATTTTCCTACTCCTATGGGAACTAGCAATAAGGGATTAGGAACTGAATCTCTTAGTGAGAATGTAGACGAGAAACTTTATCGCAGCATGATTGGAAGTCTACTTTACCTCACAGCTAGTCGCCCGGATATATCCTTTAGTGTTGGGATTTGCGCGAGATATCAATCAGCACCAAAGGAAATTCACCTGAAAGCGGTGAAACGGATCATCCGGTACATCAAAGGAACCATTAATTTCGGAATTTGGTATCCTATGGGAACAAGTCTAGATATTATTGGATACTCAGATGCCGATTGGGCAGGATCTGTGGATGATCGGAAAAGTACGAGTGGTGCATGTTTTTATCTTGGCCATTGTCTTGTTGCATGGCATAGTAAAAAGCAAAACTGCATTGCACTCTCGACTGCCGAAGCGGAATACATCTCAGCGGGTAGTTGTTCAACTCAACTCATTTGGATGAAAAGCGTGTTGAGCGACTTCCGGATTTCAGCAACTTCGGTAACAGTTTTATGTGACAACACTAGTGCTATAAACATTTCAAAAAACCCTGTGTTGCACTCTAGAACAAAACACATTGAACATAGATATCATTTTCTTAGAGAGCTAGTTGAATCAAATATTCTTCAAATTTCCTACATTTCAACTGAAGATCAATTAGCTGACATTTTAACAAAACCTTTGGATCAAAAACGTTTTATTCATTTGCGTAAAGCAATTGGAATGCTTTCCTTGAAATAACCTCTTTTTGAAACTTTTGTTTAGGTTAGGTTTTGTTTTTGTGTTTTTGTTCATTATCTATGCTTAGACATAGAACATTAATTGAGCATTAGTTTTGATTGACTTTAACTGCATCCTTTTATATGTTTAGAAATTTATTATGCTTTGGATATCATAATAATTCATTTGATGCAATGATCATTTATGCGAATTAAATCATCTTTGTTTTGATCAAAGTCAATTTCTCTCTCGATGATCTCTTGGTATAGTTTTTATCTTATTTGACTGTTTAGTCGAGTATGAAATCGAGATCAATTTTTGGCTGAATACTTTATATCTTAAATAATTGATAGCCAATTGAGGGGGAGTCAAAGAAAAAGTGTTATGCTCAAAAGATGTGGAAAGAGTTACATCCCAATGAGGAGTGTGAAAACTACCACCACATGGAGGAAAGAGCTACCACCTCGGTCGTCCGAGTACTGTGTGCAGCTACCACATGTATACCAAGCAAGGTTTTTTAAGTTTGATTAAATAAAATGCATGTTGAAATACTTGACTCTGTCAAAATTTCAAGGTTGGTATAAGGTGGGAATGTGACGCCCCCAATAGTCCCACATCGGATGTGGATGAAATTGTGATTGGGTTTATATGAGACATGGGCATTAGTAATAATAACTGGGCTTAAGCATTTTGGGCTGTGGTTTGGGCCCAACAAGTTATTATTGCTAGTGGGCCGGGTCGTTACATTTGGTATCAGAGACAACTAACCAGCCGGAAGTGTGTGATGAGTCTCGGCTGAGCCTGGGTCTAGATGACAGGGCTAGCGAGACGAGTCTCACATCGCCTGGTGATCTTGGGCTTGTGTGTGTGTGTTTGGGCTGACGAGGACGTCAGGCCTAAACGGGGGGAGTCTGTGACGCCCCCAATAGTCCCACATCGGATGTGGATGAAATTGTGATTGGGTTTATATGAGACATGGGCATTAGTAATAATAACTGGGCTTAAGCATTTTGGGCTGTGGTTTGGGCCCAACAAGTTATTATTGCTAGTGGGCCGGGTCGTTACAGGGAATTTTAATGAAAGATGCTCAAAGAGCCACTCTCTTCAATAAATTGACTAGATATATTATCTAGCTTATCTGGGATTTTAGACATCTATTGATCTTTGTATTTCATTTTCTTTACCGAATTGATGATTTGATAAAGGCATTACACATAAGATCAAGTTAGATGTAATTGAAGTTGTTCAACTTTAAGGGATTTAATTTTTATAAATTTTCGTTTTATTTGTTGGATGTTATTGATAGATTTGGCATAATCTATTTCTTGTTGTATGAAACGATGATTTTCATTTAAAGTTGATACACAAAAGTGCTTACAATCTTTTTCTGGATTTTCTAGAATTTTTCTGAATTTTTCTGAAGAAAAAGTTGGAGCCGATCCGGATTGGACAAGCCGATCCGGATCCCGAACGCAGATATTCTCTGCGGGTAGCCGATCCGGATCGTAATCACGAACTGATCCGGATCGCGGCTAGGGTTTTATATAGAACAAAAGGGTTTTGAATTCTTTTTACTCCAATCTTTTGTTCAAAAGTTTCCAGAGCTTCTCTCTCTAGAATTCATCCATCTTGGAAGCTTTCAAACTCAAGTTCTTCGACTCCAAGTAAGTTTTATTGATCAAAATCTCGGTTTTTCACGGTTTTTCATATTCTTCCTCAAAACGTGATGAAATTCTTGTATCTATTTCGTTTGTGGATGGTTTTTGATCAAATTTCTTTTGAAATAAGAACTCTGGGTAGATTAGTTTTGATTATATGCTAGGTATTCTCATGATAAACGGATTTTTGGCCTTCGATTTCAAAAATTTCGGTTTTAGGGCATATAATGGGAATTTTCCAAAATCATGCGATTGATCTATTTTTAAAATTCTTTTTGCAAAACTAATTTGATTCTTAGTCTCTCTACACGATAATGATTGTTTGGGTACAATTTTTCTAATTTTTGAAAATTAACAAATTTTTCGTGTTCTTGAGGTGTTGCTCACAGGATTTCCTTTTCACAAGAATCTAGTAGCAATGGTGATCACCTGGATCATTCTTCTTCTGGCTACTATGGAACATACTAGAGACACTGTCAAGTCCAAGAGGGCTAAGAAGGCGAAGAAAGCAAAAGATGATTCCGATACGGAATCTGAGACGGAATCGATCGATTGGGATGAGTTGCAAGTTGAAGCAGCAGCACCCACTGCTTCGAAAGGAAAAGCGCCTGCGGAAACATCAAAGGCTCCGCCTACTGCTGCTGAAAAGGGCAAAGCTCCGATGGAAGAAACATCTGTGAAAACTAAAAGAAAAAGACTTGCTCGACGGCTTGGACGAGCTCGGGGTATTGAAATAAATGAAACATGTCAAGATGAAACAAAGAATATCCCTCAAACTGAAAATGAATCTGAAGACGAAGAAGATTGGGACACATTTCTTACTGAAGTACAATAAGGTATTGATGAAGAAAATAAGGTTTACCTAAAGAACAAGAAGTTACTGAAGTCTTCCTCAATACTTAAGCAGCAAGCAAGGAAAAAGAATGTGCCAAGCAATGAACCTCTTGACAATTCACATTCTCTGCCAAGAAGATCTCCTCGGAATGAAGGTCAGACTACTCCGTCAGTCGTCACACAACGTTCTTCAACTTCCAGAAGAATTGACCAAAAGGCAAACTTAGAATCTTCCATCAACCAAGAACAAGATAAAATGGCTCTAGAACTCAGAAAGATGTCCAAGGACATACATCAGATGAAACAAGAGTGTTCTACGATTTCGGGAATGCTTAAAAGAATTTTGAAAAAACTGGGCTGCACGAGCTCTGAAGACTCTGCCTCAGATGATTGACTTGTGCTGATTTCTAATAATTTTCTTGTGCAGGTTTTTTTTTAAGTTTTAGTTTTTAGTTTTTAGTTCTCAAACTTTTGGTACTTGAACTGTTAACTATTCTCTCCATTTTGGTAATTTTTGGCTAACTTTTGTGACAAAAAGGGGGAGAGAGATATATAAACAATGATACAATGTTTGTGAGAAACTTGAAACTATAAAGGTCAACTTGAAAGAGGTAAGTATAACCTCAACTTGAAAGGTAAGTAGAACTTCAACTTTTGGTTTTCATTTGTGTTTGAATGCATGCCTCGACTAACTATTCGACTAACTATTTGGGCATGTAATATAACTAACAACTTGATGTTCACTAACATGACATTTGGATTTTGATTGCATAGAAAATATGTTGGTGTTTTAACTATGATCAAATTACATATCTGAATGTATAAATGTCATGGTAAGTATAAATGAGTATAAACTTCATCTCTGTATGTGGTTTTTGAATGATATAAAATTCTTGAAGTATCTAACGATTTCTTTTGTCAAGAATGATTTCTTTTGCAGAGAGTACAGATGTCTAAGTCTAGAGTCTGTTTTAGGAGTTTAACTCATGTATTTTATTTTGGATCTCCATTGTAAATTTTTGATGTATGGTGATAGCAACAAAAATACCTTTTTGAATTTTCTTGAGTGGATCTATGTTTTTTCACGAAACCGCCAAAGGGGGAGATTGTTACGGAATTTAAGTTGGCGTATTTCGTGAATTCGGTTAAGTCTTGAAGATTGAAGGTAAAGAAGGTTGGATCATATAACTCAATCTCAAGAAAGAAGAATTCAAAAGGATCAGGTATGTTTAACTTAATATCTTTGGTGATCCGAATACTTCTTATAGTGTAGAAACACTTGGATGAACTTGTAATTGCATAAATATCAAAAACTGGACATAGGACATGTTCAGGATCCGGATCAGACCTTTCAATCCGGATCCCGAAGGGTGTTCGTTCATACACCAGTTCAATCCGGATCGTAGCTTCCTTTGATCCGGATCCCGAACACTGGGTTTACCATTTTATTTGAACGATCCGGATCAGGCTTTTCAATCCGGATCCCGAACGTTGATGTTTGGTGAACTATATGAACGATCCGGATCAGGCACTTCGATCCGGATCCCGAACCTTCGTTTTTCTGGAAATTGTTTTTCTCGCTACTGCAATCTGGATCGCCGAACTCCGATCCGGATCGTCGTCATGTAAAATTCCAGAAAAGGATAGTTTTTTATTCTTATATTTTTCCAAGGGTTTCTAACCTATAAGTAGACCCTATGATTCTTTTTCTAGGGTTAATCCAAAAAGAAGCCGCTAATCCTAAAAGCCGTCATCCTATATACGGCCTAAGATCCACATATAGAGAAGAAATGAAATCAAGAGATTTAATCTTATGTTTCTTCATCTATATTGATTGATTTGATTCTAGGTTTTCATACTCACATTTTGAGTAGAATCAAATCAATGAATACTTAGATGGTATTTCCGATCTATTTCTAATGTAAGTATTCGGCGGATCATCACCACCCAAAAACAACGATTTTCCCAAAATTGGCGCGTGGACCCGCGTGGCCTTGTGGATTCAAGGTGCTACCGCTCTCGTGGATTCGGAGCGAGGTACATTCGTGGATTCGAAGCGTGCTACTGGGTGAAGACCGTGGATTCGGTCGAACGTCGTGGACTCGACGTTGGACGCCGTGGATTCGGCGTTGGACGCAGATCGTGGATTCGAGAAGCGTCGTGGAGCGAGCGGAGAAGATCAACTAGGAGCGTATGGAAAAGGTTGAGTCGTCTGTGAGTACGGTATATCACCTTGTACGTGTTTAATTCTAGTGGATTTCACCGTGTTATCGGTCCCGTGGTTTTTTATTCCGGTTTGGAGTTTTCCACGTAAAAATCTCTGCGTGTTATTTATTTTTCCGCATTGGGTTTTATATCGCAAAGATTTTTGAGTGTTTATTGTTTACACCTATTCACCCCCCTCTAGGTGTTTTTTCCCCTATTTAGATCCTATTATACATATAACCCAACACCTGGGCCCTCGGTAAACCGACCACAAAAATCCAACGTGATGTGGTCCCATTTCCACCCAGGGATTGGCAGACTCTGCAACTTACCAGCCGGCACCCGGTGCTCAGCTTTTACCTGCTTGCAAATTAAACACAGTGCTACAATTCTCCCGATATCCCTCTTCATGCCGCTCCACCAGAAGTGTGCCCTGATGTCCTTATACATCTTAGTCCCACCAGGATGGAGGGCGTAAGGAGTATAATGGGCCTCTCCCTGTAACTGCTCTCAAATCTCTGGGTCCACAGGCACACACACTCGGTCCCTATATCGCAGTACTCCTGCAGCATCAACTCCAAGTCCCCAGACTGCTCGCTCGAAATCAGACCTCTGATCCTGGTCAAACGGGGTCCTCACTCTGTCTCTCTCTCTGATCCTATCCAGCAGAGTGGGCTGCACGACTAATGACGTTAGTCTAGCGGAGACCCCAGGGGACACAACCTCTAAGTCAAGCCGCCTCATCTCCTCACGCAGTGGCGCCTGGTCGATAATCATCATAGATAGGCTCTGCACTACTCTCCTGCTCAGGGCACCAGCAACCACGTTGGCCTTTCCAGGATGGTAAAGTATGTCCACATCATAGTCCTTCAACAGTTCGAACCATCTGTGCTGCCTCAAGTTGAGCTCCTTCAGTGTAAACAGGTACATCAAGCTCTAGTGGTCGGTAGAATCTCGTAGTACTCCCCATACATGTAGTGGCGCCACAACTCAGTGCGAAAATTACAGCAGCAAGCTCCAAGTCATGGGTAGGGTAATTCTTTTCATAATCCTTAAGTTGCCAAGAGGCATAAGCGATTACCCTACCTTTCTACATCAGCACACAACCAAGTCCACTGTGCGATGCAACACTATACATCACTTATCTTTTCCCCATAACAGGAAGGGAAAGGATAGGAGCCGACATCAATCCGTTCTTCAAATCCTCAGAGCTCCTCTGGCAATCCTCACTCCAGATAAACTTATTCCCTTTACGCGTCAGACGAGTTAGGGGGGTGGAGAGTTTAGCAAAACCCTCCACAAACCGATGGTAATAACCGGCCAAGCCCCATAAAACTGCGAATCTCTGTTACCGTCGTCGGTCGGGGCCAATCCCGAACTACCTCAATCTTCGCCGGGTCCACTAACACTCCTACGGCTGAAATCACAGGGCCCAAAAGACAACTTCTCGAAGCCAAAACTCGCACTTTTAAACTTGGCATACAGCTTCTTCTCTCGCAGAAGCTGCAGCACTATCCTCAAGTGCTCCTCAAGCTCCACATCGCTCTGGGAATAAATCAGGATATCATCAATGCATACAACAACAACCCGATCCAGGTAAGGTCGAAATATCCTGTTGACCAAATCCATAAAAGCGGCAGGGGCATTAGTCAATCCAAAAAGGCATGACGGTAAACTTATAATGCCCGTACCGTGTCCTGAATGCTGTCTTCGGAATATCCTCGGCCTTTACCTTCAGCTGGTGGTAACCTGATTGCAGATCAATCTTCGAGAAGACACAAGACCCTTGCAGCTGATCAACTAAGCCATCAATGCGCGAAAAAAGGGTACTTGTCCTTGATGGTCACTAAATTGAACTCTCGGTAATCCACACAAAGTTGAAGTGAACCATCCTTCACTTTTACAAATAGCACCGGCATTCCAAAAGGCGAAACACTGGGTCTAACAAAACCCTCATCCTTCAAGTCCTGAAATTGCGCCTCTAACTCTCGCAGCTTAGCCGGTGCCATTCGGTAAGGAGCCTTAGAGATTGGCGCAGTTTCAGGGACTACGTCAATCAAAAACTCGATCTCCCTATCCGGCGGCATACTAGTCAATTCCGGGGGAAAACATCCGGGAACTTATAAGCAACAGGGGTATCCCTGAGTCCCGGAGCCGCCGTAGGCTCCTCCACCACACTAGCCAAAAGGATACGCATCCACTGCGTATCATCTGCCTCGCTCGAGAAGTCGAAACTACCGAGGCGAAGAAAGCACTCTAGCACCCTTTAAACACAAATACCTCCTGGCCTGCCTCGCTAAAGGTAACAGTCCTCGCGGCATAATCTAAAATCGCAAAGTATCGAGCCAGCCAATCCAACCCGGGAACCACATCAAAGTCCCTCAGCTATCTCAAGACCAACAGGTCCACTGGCATAAACTAGGACTCGGTCTGTGTCGGGCAGGACCAACAACACTCCTCCACGTGCAAAGTGTGATCGGGAAACAGAACCTCTCGTGCACGTGGTAAAAGCCCTACCTCTAACCCATGTGATGATGCAACTGATCTACTAAAGAAAGAATGTGATGCTCGTATAACAAATAAAATATGAATCTAAATGCCAGAAATAAACCATACCTGCCACCACACAGTCAGCCGTAGCAGAATCCCCCACCTGCGCTAAGCCATCCTGACCACTCAACAACGGCTGTCTCTCACCAGAAGGGTGTGGAGGCAAAACTCGGTCTGCCTGGAGACCTGTCGGTGAAGCTCACGGTCGCAGCTGGGAAGTGGTAGGAACAGATGCCGAAGTCGGTGCCGCTGATGTCGCAAAAGGGCATGAGGCTCGTAAGTGCCTGGCCTGACCACAGCCAAAACAACGCCCCCACCTCTGATCACAAGTGCCGGGAAAGTGCTGACCCCCACAGAAGATACAACTTCCAGGGACCCGTAACTGCCGCGGCTGCTGCTGCCGTCTCTGTAGTCGTGATCGCGACCTCTGCTGGGATGCGGTATGGGCCAATGCTGAAGAAGGTGCTACTAAGGTCCGAAAGGGGCACGTAGATCGGATGTGGCCTGGCTACCCACATCGGAAGCATCGACCCTCCCTCAAGCCACAGGTATCTGATGGATGCTGCCCTCTACAGAAAATGCACCGGACCGACGCCCGAGACTGTCGAGACTGCTGCTGCGGTGGCCTCTGAGATCTACCAGGTCCTCGTCGATCAAGACGCCCACGGCCAGAAGACTGGGGCCGCGGCGGTCGTGGCGGTCTCCCTGAACTGGCCTGTCCATCATCCTCTAGGGCTGCGCGTTTCCTGTCTGGACGTTGCTCTGAAGCCCTGGCTCCCTCACCAACCGCCAAATCACCCCTCTGCGCCAGCAACTGCTCCAGGCGCTGGTCCTGACGAAAGCTCCTCGCCACCAACTGAGTCACCAAGGCCCGCAGTTCTCCCAACTCGGCGGATACCGCCCGCTCAGACTCCTCGGAAGGTGTGGGAGTACCCCGGGTGGGAGAACGACGACGGGGCGACATCCTGCCATAGGAAACCAGAAGTCAGCAACAAAGCCCCACACGACCCAATCTAGCGAAAGTCAAAGACATCCCCCTATTTGTAGTAGCCGCTGGTTTAAAATATTTTAAGGGTCTACTTTTGGTTTCGTTAATTCCGCATTTCGTTTCGGGGGCTGGAGGGTGATCGAATAATTCCTTGTTTCCGGACAGACCGTCGGGGCCCGCGGGTATTTTTAGTTAATAGGGCTCGCGAAACGGAGAACGACGGCGAAATCGGTTTTGAATTCCGACGCCGGAATCTCCCGGAATAAATTCCGGAAGGTAACTAACGGTTCAGGTGGTTAACGCGGTTTTTCAGACAGACCGGACTCTGGTTCGCACCCGACTTGTACCCGTTTTAACTTGAACTGGGTTTATTCCCTTTACCCAATTTAACCGCTCCCGCCACCTTAATCACTCCCGCGTTTTCCCATCGTGCAACTCCCCATAACTACCCGCAACTCCCCATAACTACCTGCAACTCCCCATAACTACCTGCAACTCCCCATAACTACCCGCAACTCCCCATAACTACGTGCGACTCCCCATAACTACCCGCAACTCCCCATAACTACCCGCAACTCCCCTTAACTACCCGCAACTCCCCATAACTACGTGCGACTCCCCACTACCACCCGCAACTTCCCACAATTCCCCTGCGTACGAAACCCCAAGGGAACGAGAACCCACTTCCCCAACCCTTCAGTTTCCCAATTGAACCTTTCTGTTTCCTCACCGATTGCGCGGAGGATCCAAGCGGCGAGACCAAGGAAGGAGAGGGAGACGTCCTCGCATACCTTGTAGCCGAACTCGCAGGATCGGATCACCCTTCCCTCCGACAACCGAGGTGAGCACGCTAGGGTTTTACTTTCTTGCTTCGTTCTTGATTGGAGCGGACGAGGGGGGGGAAAAGAAGGGGCGTGGGCACCGCCGGAATCCGGCGCGCACGGAGCCCCGCATGCGGGTGCGGGCGGCACCGCATGCGGGCTGCCGCATGCGGGCGCCGCCACTTGCGGGCGGCACCGCAAGCGGGCTGCCGCATGCGGGCGCCGCCACATGCGGGCGGCACCGCATGCGGGCTGCCGCGTGCGGGCGGCACCGCATGCGGGCTGCCGCATGCGGGCGCCGCCACTTGCGGGCGGCACCGCATGCGGGCAGCCGCATGCGGGCGCCGCCACTTGCGGGCGGCACCGCATGCGGGCTGCCGCATGCGGGCGCCGCCACTTGCGGGCGGCACCGCATGCGGGCTGCCGCATGCGGGCGCCGCCACTTGTGGGCGCTGCCGCATGCGGGCGCCGCCGCTTGCGGGCGCCTCCGCATGCGGGTGCGGGCGGCACCGCATGCGGGCTGCCGCATGCGGGCGCCGACGCTTGCGGGCGCCTCCGCATGCGGGTGCGGGCGGCACCGCATGCGGGCGGCCGCATGCGGGCGCCGCCGCTTGCGGGCGTCGCCGCATACGGGTGCGGGCGGCACCGCATGCGGACAACGCCGCATACGGGCATCACCGCATGCGGACGGCCGCACGCAGTTAGTACGCCGCCCAGCCGTGCGGGGCCAGGCGCGTACGTGTGCGAATTGTGCGCAAGGTGAGGGGGCGCCGGGTGCTCTAGTCGTTAATCTGACAAAGTCTTAAGTTTCTGACTCCTATATGACAGATTCGTGTAGGTCCGGGCGGGCACCCGAGACGCGAAAGAACCTAACGTCAGTCAGGAGCGCGACAACAAGGTGGGTTTACGGTCGAGGCAGAGTATTGTGTTGGTAAACCGAAAGGGACTTTTTATTGTTAATCGGTACTAACACTGACGGTTTCTATGATGTACCATATTACCCCGTGTTTTGGTTACTTATGCTCGAGTTGCGACACGCGCACCCGCGGTCTGGCCACCGCAAAGGGTGCTCTTTTCCGGAAAGGCGGTCTTCGACCCGTGTTACCCCACGAGGTGACGTAGTGGGGGCCCCCGTAGGTGTGGGGTTTGAGGCAGCGAGGTGCGAGCGGTGCGACCTGTCGGGATTGGATCCCGATGAGGTCAGGTGTGCGACCTGTCGGGATTGGATCCCGATGTGGTCAGGTGTGCGATCGCCGGGATAGGTGCCCGACGCGGTCAGGTGTTACAGGTGATATCGGGGTTGCAGGTGTTACAGGTGGTACAGGTGGTTGCAAGTTACCGTTACGAGTAGAGCGGTTGTTCCGGCTAGTCTTACTTTTGTGGCTTGGTATTACTTTACTGCTTTAGTACTATTTTTATGATAGTGTCGCTGACTACCCACTCTGTGACAGGTACCTCCAGGGGGTAGAGGTAGGCGACGGTGAGGCCGAGGTGGTAGCAGTCGGGCTGAGGGAGCCCTAGTATGCTGTTGTATTTACTTTCTCTGCATTTCATTCGGAATTGTAGGTTATTGTGTGGTTCTCGATACCCTTGTGGGGTCGTGTGGATGTTGAGTACTTTCTTTCTGGTTATGCACTACTGTTTCCTTTATTGTTCCCGTTGGGCCCGTTTTCTAAACCGTGTGGATTTATGCCGTTTTCCAATCTGTTTTCAAAACCTAAGGCCGTGTGGGCCTGTTTTCAAAACGGTGAGTTTATACTTTCAACTTGACTGGCCACGGGTATTGTTTAGTCCTCATGCACCGTACTACTTCGAACTGTTGTGATTAAATGGGAAAATGATTGCTTATGTTCGACTATTGTAACAGCCGCGACGCCGTGCATATACAGAGGAGACTCTGCCCGATTTTTCGAGTAAATCTGTATATGTGGCGGGTCTGGGCACGCGCCGGGGAAGGAGGTTTTTAAACAAAAAAAATTTGTACGCACTCTACGCGTACTTTGAGGTATCGTTTCCGTGAAAGTAAAACCCCCGGGGCGTGACAGATTAAGATGGTATCAGAGCCTTTGCTTTAATCACAACAGTGACGGCCCAACATCCACCGAGATATCACACTTAACTACGAATAAATGAAATGTGCAGGGTTTAAGGGTTAAGACGTGAGAGATCGGGGAGGGGAAAGTGTAGATAATGTTTCTTTTCTCTCTCGATTTTACGATGGTTTATCTAGCAGAGATGAGTGCTAAGCTTTGGTTGGTATGTCTGTACAGACAATGGTACGGACCCGAGCGTCGGCCGAGGAGGTAGGGTCAGATGCGACGACATCAGCAGCTGCAGAGAACCAGCTCCTGCGGCAACAATTGAGGGAGATGGCGGGGCAGATGGCGACCCTTACGGATCGTGTGCGTCAATTGACGCAGCAGCAACCGGTCGCTCCTGCCCCTCCACCGGAACCAATTGCACCGGCCGCAGTACCGCAAGCGACAGGTGCTGGGGTAGGGGCAACCCCTCTACCGGCGGCAACGGCCGGGCTAGCATCTACCCAGACCACGGCGCCGATGGCAGCACCAGCATCAGCGTCCGTGGGGCCGGCGCCGGGGGCTCTCGGCGGGAGCACCCCCGTGACCGCCGCCGTCGCCAGGGAAGGGACGGTTACGCGGGCGGAACGAGAGCGAGTGCGGGCCAATCTGGCAGATTTCATGAAGTTCGAACCACCCACGTTCGAGGGGGAGACGACTGATCCCTGGGTAGTCGAAAAGTGGGTGGGATCGATGGAAAAATTGTTTGAGGACCTACTCATCGAGGACCCCGAACGCGTTCCTCTGGCAGTTCACTTTTTGGAGGGAAACGCTCGTCTATGGTGGAAGACGGTGCGCCCTGATCCCACCCAGGGCACCGTGCTACTATTGTGGACGACGTTCAAGCAGGAATTGTTTGGGGCCTTCTTCACAAATAGCGTCAAGAAGAAACTGGAGGACGACCTGAACCACATTCAGCAAGGGAGCAAGACAGTTATGGAGTATCAGCGCGAATTCGTGCGCCTGGCAAATTGCGTCCCTTTCGTTATAAGGGATGAACCCCACAAGGCGCAACTATTCGTGGATGGGTTGCGAAGTGATATTTTTCAGGTGGTTCAAGCCGCTGATTTGCATACGTTCCAAAAAGTGGTCGACCGGGCCACTATCGTAGAGCGTGGGCTTGCCGTTACCCGCGCTAGGAGGGAGGCCCCGGCACAGCATGAAGATAGGAAGCGGCAACAGCAGAGCTACGGAGGGGGGTCATCTGCTGGGAGCCGACTCCCCAAGCGGTGGAGGGCACAGTCGGGAGCACGGAGCGCACCTACGGGAGAGCCGAGGCCAAGAGACGGGCCTTGCGTGATCTGCGGGGGAGCGCATGGAGTGTTGGGTTGCTCCCAGAGAGCTGACCATTGCTTCCGTTGCAGCAAGCAGGGGCACTTCCGCCGCAACTGCCCCCTTACCGTGGGATCAGCCTCCTCTGCCGCTTCCACGCCTTCACCACAATTTTTGGGGCGGGGGAAAGCTCCTATGGGGTCGACCTCTAGGCCCCCGGCTACGCGGCGCGAAGAGGATAGGCAGCCTCAACTGGGCGGGCGAATTTATTCCATGACCCGCCAGGAATCGGACCCGCCGGAGCACGTACTTGCAGGTATAACTTCCATTTTAAATTCACGTTCTAGGACCCTCTTTGATACTGGAGCAACACACTCGTTCATTTCTCGCGAGTACGTGTTTTCGCATGACCTCGAGGAAACACCTCTCCAAAGTCGGTTGACGGTCCAGACCGCGGGTGGGACACTGGAGGCGACTAGTTTGGTAGCCACTTGCCCGATTAAGCTAGGGCGGCTATTTTGCCCTTGGGATTTAATAGTGATTCCTTTGAAGGAGTACGACGTTGTTTTGGGCATGGACTGGCTCTCAAGGTACCAAGTGCTTATCGACTGCGATAAGCGGATGGTACAACTACAAGAACCAAGTTTCCCTAGGAATGCGTACCTAGCGTGCAAGAGCACCTCCTTCCCGGCAGTCATCTCAGCGGCTCGAGCCAGGAGTCTGATAGAGGGTGGGTGTGTAGCCTATTTGGCATCGGTAGATCTGGTTACCCGACCCTCGACGACACCTTCAGACATCCCGGTGGTGAGGGACTTTCCCAATGTCTTTCCGACAGAGCTGCCTGGGATACCCCCTGAAAGGGAGGTGGTGTTCCCTATTGAACTCTTGCCAGGTACTCAACCTATAACGAAGGCACCCTACCGAATGGCCTTCGCGGAGTTGAAGGAGTTAAAGGCGCAACTGGAAGACCTGTTGGACAAAGGGTTTGTCAGGCCGAGTGTGTCACCCTGGGGCGCACCAGTGCTTTTTGTACGGAAGAAGGATGGAAGCCTGCGACTCTGTATCGACTACAGAGGAATAAACAAGGTCACGGTGAAAAACAAGTACCCCCTGCCCAGAATCGACGACCTCTTCGACCAACTACGAGGAGCGACTGTCTTTTCAAAGATTGATCTACAGTCAGGCTACCACCAGCTCCGGGTTCGGAACGAGGACATTCCGAAGACTGCTTTCCGGACCCGGTATGGCCATTACGAGTTTACGGTCATGCCGTTCGGACTTACGAACGCCCCCGCAGTCTTTATGGACATGATGAATCGGGTCTTCAGACCATTCTTAGACCGGTTCGTGGTGGTCTTCATCGATGATATACTAATCTACTCATCCACCGACGAGGAGCACGAGGATCACTTACGAACGATTCTCCAAACCCTCAAGGAGCAGAAGCTGTTCGCTAAGCTCAAAAAGTGTGAGTTCTGGCTACGCGAAGTGGGATTCCTGGGGCATGTGATCTCGGCAAAGGAAATTGCCGTGGACCCCAAGAAGGTGGAATCGGTGATAGACTGGCAGCCGCCCACGACGGTGACGGAGATCCGCAGTTTCTTGGGGCTGGCGGGGTATTATAGACGCTTTGTCGAGGGTTTCTCGAAGATTGCGGCCCCTCTAAACCGGTTGACCAAGAAAGGAGAAAAGTTTGTATGGACGGCCAAATGCCAGGAAAGTTTTGAAGAACTGAAAAGAAGGCTAACCGAGGCACCGATTCTTGTACTACCAACACCCGGTGAGGACTATGAGTCTAGACAACTGGGGGTGTTTTAATGCAGCAGGGGAAGGTAATAGCCTATGCGTCTAGACAACTGAAGGACTACGAGAGAAACTACCCAATACACGATTTAGAGCTGGCTGCGGTGGTCTTCGTTCTGAAGTTATGGAGACACTACCTCTTTGGTGTCCATTGTAACATCTTCTCCGATCACCAGAGTCTTAAATACCTATTCACCCAAAAGGAACTAAACCTGCGGCAGAGACGATGGCTTGAGTTACTGAAGGATTACGACATAACGATCCAATACCACCCAGGGAAAGCAAATGTGGTAGCAGACGCGCTGAGCAGGAAGGGGCGATTGGAGGGAGGATCGGTAGGTGCGATAACTGAGCAGAGCAACTTGATCGCGGAATTCTCACGACTAGGGTTGGAAGTAGTGCCAGTAGGCACGGTTGCGCAACTTCTAACTCTGGTGGTCAAGCCAACACTGCTAGAAAAGATTCAAGAGGGGCAGCAGGCGGACTCGCACTTACAGCTCGTAAGAGACAAGATCTCGCCGAATCAGGAAGGGGACTTTTCAGTGGAAGGCGACGGCACTCTACGGTTCCGCGGGCGGATTTGCGTGCCGGATACCCCAGAATTGAAGAAGGAAATCCTATCGGAGGCACACAACGCCCCTTATGCAGCGCATCCAGGAGGTACAAAGATGTACAGGGACCTTAAGCAGACCTTCTGGTGGCCCAAGATGAAGAGGGATGTAACTCAATTTGTAGCTCATTGCCTGGTGTGTCAACAAATAAAGGCGGAACATCAACGACCGGCGGGAAAGTTACAACCCTTATCGGTACCGGAGTGGAAGTGGGACCATATCACCATGGACTTTGTCACCGGGTTTCCACGTTCACAGCAAGGACATGACACAATATGGGTTGTGGTGGACCGGCTAACTAAGTCAGCGCACTTCCTGCCGATTCACACAACTTGGACCAGGGAGCGGTTGGCTCAGGTCTATCTCAGCGAGATTGTGAGACTGCATGGAGTACCGGCATCGATCACATCAGACAGAGACACGCGTTTCGTATCAAAGTTTTGGCAGAGCCTGCAACAAGCCTTGGGGACTAAATTGCACTTCAGCACAGCCTTCCACCCTCAGACAGACGGGCAGTCGGAGCGAGTGATACAGACGCTAGAAGACCTGCTTCGGGCCTGTGTACTCGACTGGGGAGTCGGTTGGGAGCGTTACCTACCACTTGTAGAATTCGCTTACAACAATAGCCACCAGGCCAGCATATTGATGGCACCCTTCGAAGCCTTATACGGGAGACGCTGTCGATCCCCGATCTGTTGGGACGACTTGGGAGAACGGAAGTTCTTGGGACCCGACTTGGTGGAAGAAACAGAAGAGAAGGTGCGCCTCATCAGACAGCGCTTACTAACCGCCCAGAGTCGACAAAAGAGCTACGCGGATCGAAGACGCCGCGATTTAGAGTTCCAGGTGGGAGAACACGTGTTTTTGCGGGTCTCGCCGTCCAGGGGAATCAAGCGATTCGGGTTAAAAGGCAAGCTAAGCCCGCGGTTCGTGGGGCCATTCGAGATCCTGGAACGGATTGGCCCAGTGGCTTACCGCCTTGCCCTACCACCGAACCTCAACCGGATTCATGATGTGTTCCACGTTTCGATGCTCAAGAAATACCTCCCCGACCCGTCGCACGTCCTGGACGTCTCAACACTCGAACTAAAGGAGGACCTAAGCTTCGAGGAAACCCCTGTGCGAATACTAGCAAGAGAAAGTAAGACGCTTCGAAACCGAGACATCCCCTATGTGAAGGTGCACAGGAACAACCACGAGGAGCGGGAAGCGACGTGGGAACTAGAATCGAAGATGAGAGAGGGCTACCCTTATCTCTTTACCGCGAACCAGGATTGAGTTTCGAGGACGAAACTCGTTTTAAGAGGTGAGTGGTGTAGTAGCCGCTGGTTTAAAATATTTTAAGGGTCTACTTTTGGTTTCGTTAATTCCGCATTTCGTTTCGGGGGCTGGAGGGTGATCGAATAATTTCTTGTTTTCGGACAGACCGTCGGGGCCCGCGGGTATTTTTAGTTAATAGGGCTCGCGAAACGGAGAACGGCGGCGAAATCGGTTTTGAATTCCGACGCCGGAATCTCCCGGAATAAATTCCGGAAGGTAACTAACGGTTCAGGTGGTTAACGCGGTTTTTTAGACAGACCGGACTCTGGTTCGCACCCGACTTGTACCCGTTTTAACTTGAACTGGGTTTATTCCCTTTACCCAATTTAACCACTCCCGCCACCTTAATCACTCCCGCGTTTTCCCATCGTGCAACTCCCCATAACTACCCGCAACTCCCCATAACTACCTGCAACTCCCCATAACTACCTGCAACTCCCCATAACTACCTGCAACTCCCCATAACTACCCGCAACTCCCCATAACTACGTGCGACTCCCCATAACTACCCGCAACTCCCCATAACTACCCGCAACTCCCCTTAACTACCCGCAACTCCCCATAACTACGTGCGACTCCCCACTACCACCCGCAACTTCCCACAATTCCCCTGCGTACGAAACCCCAAGGGAACGAGAACCCACTTCCCCAACCCTTCAGTTTCCCAATTGAACCTTTCTGTTTCCTCACCGATTGCGCGGAGGATCCAAGCGGCGAGACCAAGGAAGGAGAGGGAGACGTCCTCGCATACCTTGTAGCCGAACTCGCAGGATCGGATCACCCTTCCCTCCGACAACCGAGGTGAGCACGCTAGGGTTTTACTTTCTTGCTTCGTTCTTGATTGGAGCGGACGAGGGGGGGGAAAGAAGGGGCGTGGGCACCGCCGGAATCCGGCGCGCACGGAGCCCCGCATGCGGGTGCGGGCGGCACCGCATGCGGGCTACCGCATGCTGGCGCCGCCACTTACGGGCGGCACCGCATGCGGGCTGCCGCATGCGGGCGCCGCCACTTGCGGGCGGCACCGCATACGGGCTGCCGCGTGCGGGCGGCACCGCATGCGGGCTGCCGCATGCGGGCGCCGCCACTTGCGGGCGGCACCGCATGCGGGCTGCCGCATGCGGGCACCGCCATTTGCGGGCGGCACCGCATGCGGGCTGCCGCATGCGGGCGCCGCCACTTGCGGGCGCTGCCGCATGCGGGCGCCGCCGCTTGCGGGCGCCTCCGCATGCGGGTGCGGGCGGCACCGCATGCGGGCTGCCGCATGCGGGCGCCGCCGCTTGCGGGCGCCTCCGCATGCGGGTGCGGGCGGCACCGCATGCGGGCGGCCGCATGCGGGCGCCTCCGCATGCGGGTGCGGGCGGCACCGCATGCGGGCAGCCGCATGCGGGCGCCGCCGCTTGCGGGCGTCGCCGCATACGGGTGCGGGCGGCACCGCATGCGGACAACGCCGCATACGGGCGTCACCGCATGCGGACGGCCGCACGCAGTTAGTACGCCGCCCAGCCGTGCGGGGCCAGGCGCGTACGTGTGCGAATTGTGCGCAAGGTGAGGGGGCGCCGGGTGCTCTAGTCGTTAATCTGACAAAGTCTTAAGTTTCTGACTCCTATATGACAGATTCGTGTAGGTCCGGGCGGGCACCCGAGACGCGAAAGAACCTAACATCAGTCAGGAGCGCGACAACAAGGTGGGTTTACGGTCGAGGCAGAGTATTGTGTTGGTAAACCGAAAGGGACTTTTTATTGTTAATCGGTACTAACACCGACGGTTTCTATGATGTACCATATTACCCCGTGTTTTGGTTACTTATGCTCGAGTTGCGACACGCGCACCCGCGGTCTGGCCACCGCAAAGGGTGCTCTTTTCCGGAAAGGCGGTCTTCGACCCGTGTTACCCCACGAGGTGACGTAGTGGGGGCCCCCGTAGGTGTGGGGTTTGAGGCAGCGAGGTGCGAGCGGTGCGCGCGAGGTGCGAGCGGTGCGACCTGTCGGGATTGGATCCCGATGAGGTCAGGTGTGCGACCTGTCGGGATTGGATCCCGATGTGGTCAGGTGTGCGATCGCCGGGATAGGTGCCCGACGCGGTCAGGTGTTACAGGTGATATCGGGGTTGCAGGTGTTACAGGTGGTACAGGTGGTTGCAAGTTACCGTTACGAGTAGAGCGGTTGTTCCGGCTAGTCTTACTTTTGTGGCTTGGTATTACTTTACTGCTTTAGTACTATTTTTATGATAGTGTCGCTGACTACCCACTCTGTGACAGGTACCTCCAGGGGGTAGAGGTAGGCGACGGTGAGGCCGAGGTGGTAGCAGTCGGGCTGAGGGAGCCCTAGTATGCTGTTGTATTTACTTTCTCTGCATTTCATTCGGAATTGTAGGTTATTGTGTGGTTCTCGATACCCTTGTGGGGTCGTGTGGATGTTGAGTACTTTCTTTCTGGTTATGCACTACTGTTTCCTTTATTGTTCCCGTTGGGCCCGTTTTCTAAACCGTGTGGATTTATGCCGTTTTCCAATCTGTTTTCAAAACCTAAGGCCGTGTGGGCCTGTTTTCAAAACGGTGAGTTTATACTTTCAACTTGACTGGCCACGGGTATTGTTTAGTCCTCATGCACCGTACTACTTCGAACTGTTGTGATTAAATGGGAAAATGATTGCTTATGTTCGACTATTGTAACAGCCGCGACGCCGTGCATATATACAGAGGAGACTCTGCCCGATTTTTCGAGTAAATCTGTATATGTGGCGGGTCTGGGCACGCGCCGGGGAAGGAGGTTTTTAAACAAAAAAAATTTGTACGCACTCTACGCGTACTTTGAGGTATCGTTTCCGCGAAAGTAAAACCCCCGGGGCGTGACACTATTTCTGTAACTTTATGTTGTCTGCAGCCAACATAATTGTTCAACGGAAATAGGATATGTCGATCCCTCTTCACTCACTAGAAGAGTCAAATGACCAAAATCACCGACTTTCGCAAAATATCACGCAACTCACGCCCTATCATCCTAGGGTATGCCAAAAGCCTAGGGTTTCCCTAACTCCCAACTGACCTATCCCTAAGCTCTGATACCAACCTAATCTGTCACGCCCAGGGTGTAAACCAGAACCCGGGCCCATCCACAGATCCGCCGTGCACACAGAATTTTCCGTATACACGAAGCGCTGGTAACCTGCTCAGATATAAAAGATATACATAAAGGAGCATAAAACAGAGCTAAAATAAAACTACAACATCTCAGACCACAGCTAGAAAGTAAAGTACAATAAAAACTCTCAATATACAAGTGTCTCTCCCAGCTCACCAAATAAGTACAAACAGCTGGCAAGAGCCAGACCCAAAATAACTACAACTGTCTGAGAAATAAAAAGGGTACAACTGATACACCACTAAGCTCGCAGTCGGGTAGATGAACTATCTAATCCGCTATCCGCTTACCTCGATCTGCCCGAGACGGCCCTGCAACTCCCGCAGAAGACTCTGCAAAACAAAGGGTGAAAAGAAAAGAGAGACAATGGGGGGTGAGAACTACTATATAAAACAGTAGTCTCCCCTAATGGGGAAAACCTCAAACTCTGACGTGCCCACTAGGACTACTAGAGGCAAAAAGGGAAAGAACAGTAGTAAGCTATAAAGGCTACTGATAAGGGAAACTACCACTACTATGCCTCTAAATGCAATATCAAAAGAAATGACTCCATGAATGCATCAGAAAACAGTGTCTGTCCAAATAACCCAATCTTGTGCCACCAGTAAAACTGGCATTGCCTGCTCAGCAGAATCTGCACACAAGGCTCGAAACCGCGGTATCGACCCACATGGCTCGCATCCCAAAATAAGTATCAGACCGGCACACATGGCTCAGTCAATGGCCTACCTCCGGAGTGGCACTCGAGGGGAGCGACCCACATGAGTAAAGTATCTCAGTAACAAGTATCTCTGTATAGCAGGACTTTGATCATGACTATGATCAAAGTGGAAAACTTCGTCCACTAAAAGAAACCCCGATCCCCAATCTGGTATAATAATACTCAATAAGTGGGAAACTCCATCCACTAGAGAAATCTGATACCCAATCTGATGCATAAGTAAAACATCCGGTCAACAGCCCAATGTCCGCGGTCGCCGCAACACCCCACAAGTCCAAATCTGATAAAGTAATCAACATCTGGTTAACCGCCTAATGTCCGCGGTTACCACAATGCCCCACAGTCCATAATCGAGTCCAACCTGACCCTGACTCGATGACCTCGACTACACTATCCCAAACCCCTGCTCTAACTCGAGCAACATGCATCTGAATAGAAAGGAGAACAGCTAAACATGGTTTTTCCTAAGCCATGTCCCAATATGATAGTGTAGCGTTAAATAGTGGCCTAACTAGATGTCCAATCAAGCATGCAATTGTCCTTTACTTAGTAAAATAAATGCAATTGTCCACGAAATAAAGCATGCTAGCAACAAATCATCACGATGGCCTAAGTACCCTATGTACTAGTAAGTCATATGCATAATATCCACAAAGTTACTAATATAGCCTTCTCTCTCTCAAGTGATATTACCACTCTAATTCACTAATGCCATTCGTAAGTAAGTACTAACATATGTGTGAGGACCCGGATCCACGCGTTGGGTTTGCTGGTTGTTTGGCAGCTTAGGAGGCCTGCGTGGTGTGTTGGTGGTGTTTGTGCGCAATTTGGACACAAGTGGTGGACTTCGGGCTTAAAAAGGGATCACGTGGGTAATTGGAGGACCCATCGAGTGTTTAGAAGTAGTTTCGTGCGAAACGGAGATTAAAATTGGACTCAGTGCGAAGTTTGGACAAAAGATCACCTTTCCGGTTGCCATCGGAAAAATTGATGTTTGGAATTTGGCAAAACGGACTTCGGATTTGGATTCAACGCGCGAAAACGATGAAAATGGACTATTCACTTGTATTTTTCGGAGCCCGGATGGCACGCACGTTTTTCGAAGCAGGTCGTACTGTTCCGGCCGCCGGCGGGCAACGGCGGCGGCGGAGCGCGGCGGCGCGCAGGCACGGGCAGCGCACAGTGCGCGAGCAGGCGCGCGGGCGCGCGGGCAGGTCCGCGGTCCACGGCGCCAACGTGCACCGGAGGGTGGACATGTGGCGGCCTGCGGTAGGTGCGGTGTAGCGCGCTCGGTGCACGGAGCTGGTGCGGCTCGCCTCGGGGCGCGTGCCTGGCACAGTGCGCAGGCGGCGCTGGCAGCGCGCACGTGCGCGCGCCAGGCGCGCGTTGACTGGAGCCTGCCACGTGTCGTCATCTGGGGGGGGCCACGTGGCGCGAGCTGGGTGGATCGGCACCGCTGTGCGCTGTTTGGCGGGCGAGGTGGAGGCCCAGGGAGGATTCGGGCCAGCACAGTGTTGGGCCGGGCCCGCATAGTGTTGGGCCGGGCCCAACACTGTAGCGGCCCGAATCGCGTGGGCGCCCGGAACCCGGGATACGATGGGTATTTCTGGATTTGTTTTCTTTGGCCTATTTAAAGGATCCGAGCCGCCTTGTTGACCCCTTTTGCCACATTTCCGAGCTTCCCCTCACCCCGAGCCCTTAAGCAAAGTTGCTCCCCATCGTGTTCTGCATCTTCTTGAGGATTTCTAGGATTTTTGGTGGCACGCACTTCGAAGTTCCCATTTTCTTCGGCGCGTCGCGACGTTCCTTCGCCGGTGTTTCTTCCATCGCGTTTCGGTGCGCGAGCTCCCCCGGCCTACCCCGACCACCTTTTTAGGCGATTCTTGCGCCATTGGATCGGCGACGGATAAAGCTACGATCTTGGTATTTCCTGCTTCCCCTCGTTTCGTGCTTTTTGTCCTCACCCCGCGTGGGTCGAGTGGAAATGGTTTTCAGTAACCAATGTCACATTTTTCCTGTAAACCTCCCCACTCGAAAGGATTCGAGTGGTCTGGGTTTTAGGGGCTGTTCCTTTGTCGGGGAGAAAGCCACGGGGGCCGAGCCTGGAACCTGTTCTTGTTTGATAGAGTTGTTGGTGTAGGTCTCCCGGAACTTTCGGGCCCTGGTTGGTGTTTTCTTCGTGTTGTACCTAGGTTGTCGTGTTCCCGAACTATAAGGGGGTCGGGAACTTCGATAGGCGGAGCCTAGAGTCTGTTCTTGTTTGATAGGGTTCTAAGCACCGGCCTATCGGGTTTCCGAACCCTTATGGTGTCGGTCTTTCCTGTGAGTTTAGTGTTTTGTTGTGGGAGCCGTCTGGTGGACGGTGGTCCCAGCAGTGTGGTTTTCCAGCCTGTGAGTGAGCGTTGGTGTTGTTAGTCGATCTTGTTGATCATGGTTTGGACTATAGCCTGCATGAGCCATATTGAGCTCGACAAAGATGCGCGGATACTTTCCTCGGTGGGGTCACGCCCCTCGAGTGCCACTCCGGAGTTGGGCCTGTTACTTGCTATCGCGACTTGTCGACGCAGTCCCTCTGGCTGGGCCAGTTTTGGCAGCCACGGACACCCTACGGTAGACCCGTCCTGTTAAGGATGTTAGGCAGTAGGTGGGCGCAGGTTTGACTGGACCCTATGCGGCAGTCAGTGTAGATTGGGTGACTATATTTTGGGAGTTAGTAGATTCATCATGTTTCCATCTGTTCCACTTTTTGAGCATCTAGATAGAGGCATAGTAGCTGTAGAGTTACTTTTCCAGCCCTTTCATTTCAGTATCATATTATTGTTACTTTATGCCTCTAGTAGACTTAGTGGGCAGACCGTTGGGCTTGTTGGCGGCACCCACTGAGGACTACTGTGGGATGTAGTTCTCACACCCGTCGTGGTGTCTTTTTCCCCAGGGACTTCTGCTCCTGTTCCTGTTGCTCCAATTGTTGATCCGGCTGATCGAGGTAAGGGAGTCGCGAGGTAGATCCCTACCAGTCGTCGTCCAGAGAGTAGATGTACCCCCTTACTTTTTGAGAGTTCATGTTGAGAGACCTTTGTAGTGAGGTATAGAGTTGTATTTTATTTTTCTGCTTGAGAGACTTTTGTTTTTGGGGAGGATTTTGAGTTGTATATATTTTCATTTTTAGCAGTTTACTTTCAGCTCTGATATCTGTATAGTATAGTTGATCTTTTGCAGGTTAGTCGCTTCGTCTATACGGGGCTTTCCGTATGGGCGGCGGATCTGTTGGCGAGCCCGGGTCGCAGTTTCGACGCCGGGCCATGACAGATTAGAGTGGTATCAGAGCCTAGGTTTTAGGTCATTGTGGACTTAGAAACCCTAGGCTTGTGGTTGGACATTAGGATGACTACGTGAGAGTCGTGACTGTTAGCGAAAGTCCTGATTGAGTTTTTTTCATCTCCCGTGAGACGGGATGAGCGACTGGCATGTTTATTCTCCTAAGTGATTTTGTTGGCTGCAGACAACATAATGCTATGGAATGGATGACATGTCTTAGACTTTCGCTGGATTGGGTCGAGTGTTGTTTGGTACTGTCCTGATGTTTGCATGTGTATTGCAGGTGGGCACGATGCCTCCCCGACGCATGATGCAGACGCGTTCTTAGCCTTCCTCCTCCCATGAGCCTGAGCAGGAGGAGTCAACACAGGGACAGCAGAGTGAGGTGTAGGAGCTTCGAGCTCAAATGGCCCAGTTGTCTGAGGCTGTTTGGCGCCAGGAGGAGGCTACGCGGCGCCAGGAGGAGGCTACGCGGCTCCAGGAGGAGGCCATGGGTAGGATGATGCTTATGTTGGAGCAAAGGGTACAACCAGTTGTAGCAGCCCCAGAGAGTTTTCCCGCACCTTCGTCGCCAGCTGTGGCACCCCCAGTTTTATTGGCAGTACAGGCAGCCCCTATTGCACCAGATACCGGTAGACAGCCGTTCCGGACGGCAGGACAGTTGACCTGGGTAGAGCAGCGAGAGGTGGTGGATTTGTTGTTGAGATTCCGTCAGTTTGACCCACCTCGTTTTTCGGGACAGAGTTCGGAGCCGTGGGAGGCAGAGTCATGGATCACGGCTATAGAGCGCCATTTCGAGAGCTTATTTATCGAGGAGCGGTTTCAGGTCCTATTGGCGACTCACTTCTTGGAACGCAACGCCGAGGCCTGGTGGAGGCGTGTTCGACCAGTAGGTCCACCTGGGACCCAGCTTCTTACTTGGGCGGGGTTCCGCGGTCTACTTTTTGGAGCCTTTTTCCCGGAGAGCGTTAGTCAGAGGTTGGAGGAGCAGCTGAGGAATCTCCGACAGGAAGATCGGCCCGTGCATGAGTACATTACTGATTTCAACCGGTTGTTGGTTTGTGTACCGCACACGGCTAGGGATGAGGCGCATCGGATCTACATGTTTGAGCGAGGACTGCGCCGTGATATCTACCAGTTTGTCCGTTCGCAGAGATTGCAGACTCGGATGCCTGTATGGAGCAGGCCCTCTATGTGGAGCACGGAGAGGCGGTTTTGGTCGAGGTGGCCCTAGCTCCCGCAGGGATTACGGGGGTGAAGCGCCCAGCACAGGATACTGAGGCACAGACGAGTCAGCAGGGACCTCCGAGACCTCCACGATCTCACCCTGAGGGTCGTGGGTTTCGGAGGCGCCAGAGATCTGGTGGGACCCCGCATCAGCAGTAGTACCCCCGACAGCAGCAGTTTCGGCAGCATCGACAGGAGCGATGTGTCATCTGTGGCGGGCCTCATCCACCGTCGCAGTGTGATCAGAGACAGGGTGGTGTTTTCTATGTGGAGAGTTGGGACATTTCCGCGCAGCTTGCCCCCAGGCCATTTTGTCAGTGCGGCCTATTGCGACAGCACCCCCTTTGCCTATACATGCAGCAGAAGCCCCTCCCGCACACCATCAGACAGAGTGGGCCACGACGTCGGGACAGACGGGACGACGATCTGCAGCACCTAGTGGACGGGTTTATGCAGCCCTGGTGGAGGACACCCCGGCAGCAGATCGTGTCGCGGCAGGTATGATTTTATTTCAGTTAGCTGAGTTGAGCATTTCAATACCGCTGCATCCTTCTGCATTATTAGTAGAGCATCTACATCTACATCTTTGCATGGGTATGGGTTAGGAATTTTTGCTACCTGTTTTAGTGATTGGATTCTTCTCAGTATCCTACGAGTAGAGGAGGAGTGCGGTGCATGATCAGTGCAGTTGAGTCTTGGGACTTCACCGACAGGTGTGACGATTTAAGGACAGCTCCAAGACTTGGATTGAGCACACGGGTTGGACCGTATGGTGCGGTGCAGTGCTACGACTGATAATGGAATGAGAGCAGTTACCCTTCTACTAGTTGGACAGGAGGAGTTCATTTTTCTCGGGTTGCCGGCGTATCCTTCCAGCAGCTTTGCCTTCAGCGGCTTTGGACAGACGCCACCTCGGGAGCTTTGTTTGTTTAGGACGAGAGGTTGTGTCCGTAGGAGTCTCGGTTAGTTGTAGCTTTCGTTTTGTGGCCACAGCAGGAACGACATGAACACTTCTCTCTCCCCTTTTTCTCGTTATTGTGCTGAAATTTACGAATGGGACGAAAACTTCGAAAGGCTGCTTCAGAAATGGAGACAGTGCCCGAACCTGTTCTTGTTTGATTGGGGTGAAGGCACTGGCCTTTCGGAATTTTCAGACTTTTCGCTAAGTTCAGTTGTTTTCTAAATCGAGGGTTGGGGGTTGATGACTTTCCTGCTGGTGGGGCCTTACCTTTCTTGTTAGTTTGTGTTGTTTTGTCGTGTTGGGTTTGTTGTTGTGGTGCTGTCACGCCCCGGGGTCGAAACTGCGACCCGGGCTCGCCAACAGATCCGCCACCTATGCAAAATCCCGCATAGGCGAAGCGTCTAACCTGCAAAAGATAGTACTATAGCTACGCAAATATCAGAGCGAAAATAAAATGTTGTAAAATAAAATCCAAACACTGTACAATATGAAATAAAGTACAATATCCATTTCCTCGAATACAGATAATCACCATACAATGTCCTCAGGGAGGGGGCTACTCAGTGCTCCGACAACTGTGTCGCTACAACCAGCTGCTCGCTCACTCTGCCGTTGGTAGGCCTCAGACGATCCTGTCATCTGGGTCCGGAACTCTCTGACCTCAATCCGGGTATCCGGCCCAGAACCAACCGCTCAAGCTCAACTGCCATGACAGGATGCACACGGGTCAAAACCCAGCGTCGGGGAGACACCGCTTGCCACGACGAAACCACAAAACAGCACACAACAACGATCGACCCAATCTAGCGAAAGTCTAAAGCATGTCACCTGTTCCACAGCATTATGTTGTCTGCAGCCAACATAATCACTTAGGAGAATAAACATGCCAATCACTCTTCCCGTCCCTTGGGAGAGGTATAAAACTCAATCAGGACTCTCGCTATAAATCACGACTCTCACGAAGTCATCCAAGGGTCAAACCATAAGCCTAGGGTTTCTAAGTCCACCATGACCTACAACCTAGGCTCTGATACCAACCTAATCTGTCACGCCCCGGGGTCGAAACTGCGACCCGGGCTCGCCAACAGATCCGCCACCTATGCCAAAGCCCGCATAGGCGAAGCGTCCTACCTACAAGAGAAGTACTACAGCTAAACAGATATCAGAGCTATAAGATAAAACTGCTGTAAAAATAAAATCAACCACTGTACAACTGGAAAATGATACAACAATGTCCACCTCCCAAAAATGATAATCGTACAATATCCTCAGATACAAAACTCATAGCTCAACAGGGAGGTATCTCCAATAAATACATCAGTGTACAGGCTCTCAATACATATCATATCCTCACTACATCAGTCTCTCAAAATAGGAAAATAAAATAGCCAATCTACTGCAGGTCACCTCTGAAGGGGTACCGCTACTCTCCAACGACGGGTAGGGATCTAGCTCGCGACTCCCTCGCCTCGATCAACAACCGCAGAATCGGCAACACCCGCTAAGACTCTGCAAAACAAAGGAGAGGAAGGAAAAAGGAGAGGGAAAACCCCCAATGGGCGTGAGAACTACACCAAAAGGGAGTTCTCAGTGGGTACCACCGCCAGACTCAACGGTCTGTCCACTAAGTCCTCAAGAGACATAAACTAACCAAAGCTGTAAAGACTGAAATAAGGAAGCTGGAGACACTCAACAGCTACCATGCCTGTATCTAAATGCTCAAAAGGGGAGAACCAAAGAATGGTATCCAACCACTAGCACATGAAGTGCACAATCGACCCAATCGAGCTGACTGCCACATCTGGTCCAGTCAAACCTGCGCCCACCTACAACCACCTCCCGCTGATAGGCAGGAATTATGTAGGGCGTCCAAACGGACTAACTCGCTATCGAGTAGTGGCTCATGCAAGCTATAGTCAAAATCCACGCTCTCTCTCAGAACGGATAGCCTCAAGATGCTCAACCTCTCACACAACGGTCAAAGTACTCACAACGACACGGACCACCGTCAAACCAAACGGCTCCCAACAACACTAGCACTGGTCTAAACACAGCTATTAGACTCCACTCAGCCCCCAGGCACGAGTGCAACAATAAAAGTATCTGACCGAACAAACCCAATCGAATGAACCGGTATAAAACCCGGTACTGCCTGCTCTGTCATCAATCTCACGAACTCAGTATCTCCACTGTCCAAATGACCGGAACCTAACACGGTCTGACCGGAACCCAACACGGTCTAAAGCCTACTCCGGAGTGGCACTCGAGGGGAGCGACCCACACGAGTAAAGTATCTCTGTCATCAGTATCACAAGTATCTCTATATAGCAGGACTAGATCATGACTATGATCAAAGTGGGAAAGCCCAACCACTAAAGAAGACCCTGGTCCTCAATCAGATGCAAAAATACTCAAATAGTGGGAAACTCCGTCCACTAGAGAAATCTGATACCCAATCTGATGCATAAATAAATATCCGGCCAACCGCCCAATATCCGCGGTTGCCGTAATACCCTGCCGTCTATAATCAACTCCTATAACCGACCTCCGGTCAACCGCCCAAAGTCCGCGGTCACCGCAAAACCCTGCCAACCACAATCCAGCACAACCCGTCCCTGACACCAATGTCCCGGCTACACTACCCCAGACCCCTGCTCGCACCCGAGCAACACAGACCGCCTGACTAATAAAGAAGGAGAAAAGGATAACATGGTTTCTCCTAAGTCAAGTTCCAATATGTAGTGCAGCAGTAAGAGATGGCCTAACTACATGTCCATGCAAGCATGCTTTTGTCCTCAGAAACGATAAAAGAGGGTGAAACATATGATAGCAAATCATGCTAAAATATTTCTACTATGCTGTACCAATCTCACACAAGTAGGCTAATGAATAAACATGTACAATAACCACATGATCTAGGCCATTCTTCAAGCTTTTCCTCTCGATGCTAAATATGGGTTGTACATTAAACAAGCATGCTATCAGTACTGGAGGGGTGACATTCCCACAAGTGCACTTACATTCACCGTAACATAATCATCCATGAAGATCTTATCATTGCCTTATACAGTTACTAATATTAAGCTTACCCACCTGAAGTGCTCAATCCAAGGCAAACCTGGGGTCGGTGAAGAGCGTGGCCACTTGCTAACCATATCTGCTGAACCCGTATCCACGGTACATGTCGCGCCAACCTCGGCTCCTAGCAGTGTTCCAAAAACATTCGTGAACCTTCCTGGGAACAACAAAAGGTCCAAAGTTACAATTTTATTCCAAAATATCCAAGTACATACAAATCTGTTGGAACAGTCCCAAAGATGCGGATTTTTCACCTGTAGCAAGAACTCAGAAAAATCCAACATAAATATTGTCGCGATCGACGCGTCGAGACCTTCAAAACGGGTACCTGCATGTCCAATTCTGAGCCCCGTAGGCCGAGTTACAATTTCCACAACATAGGGTGCGCAAAACCTCGCAGCAACACAACTGTAATACTCTGCACAGTAAAGGGGGAAGAAGTATACCTTCGGGCAAGCCTCAGAAAATTCCACAAAAAATATGACGGTAATCCTTGCGACGCGTAGATGCAAAAAGTGTATAGGCACGTCTCCATCCGATGCCTGAGCGTGGAGATAAATATCCGGCAAGGTGTCGCTGTCCAGAAATTCCATCAGCGGCAAAGTGGGTTAAAAACGTACCCGGAACCCAAAACAAAACTCAAAACTGAGAAAAGTAGACAATACAAGAATCATAGATCTACCTCTCGTGAATCCAACGTCGCAAGAATCGTCCAAACCCACTGTGGGGTAGCTCTGTGGACCTCTCAGACCAAAATGCGACGATAACGGGCCTTCGATGAAGGAACGTCGCTCTGCGCTATGATGCCGAAGTCGTCGATGTTGCGGCCTCCAAAAAATACGGGCCTTCTCCACGAGATGCACAGCGAGGAGATCAATAACTTTGGTGAAGGGTGCACTGGCCGAAGAGCTCGGGAAAAAGCTCTACTCGGTGACCAAAAGGGCCTATTTACAGGCTCAACCCGAAAAATCCGAAATTGGGCTTTTGGGACGTTTTTCCGGGCGCCCGCACGAACCAGGCGGCTAAAGTGTCGGGCCCGTCCCAACACTGTTCACGCCCGGAATGCCCAGGGCCCGCCACGTCTCACCCGAACAGCGGACAGCCGTGCAGGGCCATCCGCTGCTCGACACGTGGCGCGCGGAGGCGACGACACGTGGACCGCACTCAGTCAACCGACCGCGCCCACGTGCGCGCCTGCCCCGCCGCTTGCCACCCAGCACGCACGCGCCCCATGGCGGCCTGCACCCGCTCCGTGGACCGCGCGCATGTGGACCCGCCAACCAGTGGCCGCCACGTGTCCACCCTCCGGTCCACCGTACACCCGCTCATTTTCCCCCGTGGACCGCGCCCACAACACCAACAAGTCACAAGCTGCCACGTGTCCTGCCTCCGGTGCACGCCGGCCCGTGGACCGCGCACCTGCCCGAGCGCACGCTCGCCTGCCCGCGCCCGCGCGCCTGCCCGCGGTCGCTCCGCCGCCTGCCCGAACCCACGCCGCCGCGCTCCGCCGCTGCCTGCCGCCGTCGACGCTGCCCCCGGCCGCCGGAACAGTAATAGCTGCCTCGAAATCCGTGCCGGGTCATCCGGGCTCCGAAAAATACAAGTAAGTAGTCCATTTTCAACGTTTTCGCGCGCTGAATCCGAATCCGCTGTCCGTTCTGCCAAATTCCAACTCTAAAAATTACCGAAGGCATCTGGAAAGGTGTTCTTTTGCGCAAACTTTGCGCTGAGCCCAATTTTAATATCCATTGCGCGCGAAACCACTTCTAAACATTCGACGGGGTCATCTGACTACTCTCGTGATCCATTAAACACACTGTGTCATGCCCCGGGGTCGAAACTGCGACCCGGGCTCGCCAACAGATCCGCCACCTATGCCAAACTCCGCATAGGCGAAGCGTCCTACCTGCAAGAAAAGTACTACAGCTAACAGATATCAGAGCTATAAATGAAAATCTGCTGAAAAACTGAAATCAACCACTGGACAACTGGAAATAATACAATATCCATCTCCCAAATAAGATCATATACAAAATCCACTGATACAAAATCTCAGAACTCAACAGGGAGGTATCTCCAATAAATACATCAGTGTACAGGCTCTCAATACATAACATATCCTCACTACATCAGTCTCTCAAAAGAGGAAAAAAAAAATAACTAATCTAGTGAAGCTCTCCTCTGAAGGGGGTACCACTACACTCCAACGACGGGTAGGGAACTAGCTCGCGACTCCCTGGCCTCGGTCAGAAGGATCAGCAACTGGAGCAACAGGAACAAGAGTAGAAGTCCCTGGGGGAAAAGACACCACGACGGGTGTGAGAACTACATCCCACAGTAGTTCTCAGTGGGTGCCGCCAACAAGCCCGACGGTCTGCCCACTAAGTCTACTAGAGGCATAAAGTAATAATGTAATACAGTACTGAAAGGAAAGAAGCTGGAAAATAACTCTACAGCTACTATGCCTCTATCTAGATGCTCAAAAAGTGGAACAGATGGAAACATGATGCGTCTACTAACACTCAAGTATAGTCACCCAATCTACACTGACTGCCTCCTCGGGTCCAGTCAAACCTGCGCCTACCTACGGCCGTTACATCCAGGTAGGACCGGACTGACGTAGGGCGTCCGTGACTGCCATAACTGGCCCAGCCAGAGGGACTGCGTCGACAAGTCACGATACAAGAGTAACAAATCCACCCCGGGCGTGGCTCTCGAGGGGCGCGACCCCACCAAGGAAAAGGTATCCGCGCACTCTGTCGCTCAGGTGGCACTGCAGGCTATAGTCCAAAATCCACGCTCACGCTCTGAACGGAAGGACTCAGAATCCTCAAACATCTCGCACAACGGTCGGAGCACTCTCGACGACTCAGCTGATCAGCTCTCTCAATCTCAAGACACTAGCAAACTCCTCCAACTCGTAGCACAAAACGCACTGGTTGGAGATACTCCACAGCCGGGATCGACCCACAACTCAGGGCTAACAAAATAGGTCGGACAAAACTCAACGACCCGGGACCACCGTCAACCCCAACGGTTCCCAACAACACAGACCGGAAGATACTCGACGGCCCGGGACCACCGTCTACTCAACGGCTCCCACGACACTAGCACAATCTAAACTCAGCTACCAGACTACACTCAGCCCCCAGGCACGAGTGCGACAATGTCCCACAGAAACCTGACCCCTCGGCCCACTACCCGGGCAAGGCAACACTATGTCCAGAAAAGATGCAAAGTGTGGGAAGTCTAAAGCATAAAAGAACCTAGCCAAAGTGAAGGTTCTCTACTGGTCTGGTTAAACATACAGCATATGATGGTGTGCTAGGTCAAGTTCCAACAATAGCATTAAATAAACCAAAACATGAGCAGGGAACATTAAGGGATATAAACACCAAAACCAAATAACATCAGCCTCATCTCCCTAAACATGCTCTCAACTAGCATAGGTAAATACAGTCAACGAACATATAATATCTCGAAGATATCTAATGTGTACCATAAATCATGAAAGCCTTAATCCACATGAACTATATCATTCTTATGCTCACCTCTCAAAGCTATAGGTTGTACAACGAATTATGCATGCTCTCAAATTACCAGACATGAATATATTATCTTGCAAGTTTCCATCAGGCATATCTAAATATCATATCATACCATTTCTCGAACCAATGTCATTACCAAGCTTGCATCTCAATCAGATATTGGTACACTAACATGCATGCATTCTAATACATAGAATTAGAGAACCGTCCACCGGTTCTGGAGACGAATCACCCACCTGTAACGCTTTCCGCAGGCAAAGCCGAAGTCGGTGAAGTGTGTAGACGCTCACAGTCCAAAATCTGCCAAAACTGCACCCTCGGTACATGTCGCGCAAGCCTTGGCTCCAAACAGCTGAAAACACCCGGAATCCACTATCTCCAATTTTCTCCAGTTCCAACAGGTTCAGAAACAGTCGCGAACCTTCCTGGGTACAACAATAAGGTCCAAGGTTACACTTTTATTCCAAAATATCCAAGTACATACAATTCTGTTGGAATAGTCCCAAAGATGTGGATTTTTCACCTATAGCAAGAACTCAGAAAAATCCAACATAAATACTGTCGCGATCGTCGCGTCGAGACCTTCGAAACGGGTACCTGCACGTCCAATTCCGAGCCCCGTAGGCCGAGTTACAATTTCCACAACACAGGGTGCGCAAAACCTCGCAGCAACACAACTGTAATACTCTGCACAATAAAGGGGGAAGAAGTATACCTTCAGGCAAGCCTCAGAAAATTCCACGAAAAGTATGACGGTAATCCTTGCGACGCGTAGATCCAAAAAGTGTACAGGCACGTCTCCATCTGATGCATGAGCGCGGAGATAAAAATCCAGCAAGATGTCGCTGTCCAGAAATTCCATCAGCGGCAAAGGGGGTTAAAACTGTACCCGGAACCCCAAACAAAGCTCAAATCTGAGAAAAGTAGACAATACAAGTATCATAGATCTACCTCTCATGAATCCAACGCCGCGAGAATCATCCAAACACATTGTCGGGGCAACTCTGTGGACCTCTCAGACCAAAATGCGACGATAACGGGCCTTCGATGAAGGAACGTCACTCTGCGCTACGATGCCGAAGTCGTCGATGTCGCGGCCTCCAAAAAAATCCGGGCCCTCTCCACGAGATGCACAGCGAGGAGATCAACAACTTTGGTGAAGGGTGCACTAGCCAAAGAGCTCGGGAAAAAGCTTCAACTCGGTGTGCAAAGGGCCTATTTATAGGCTCAACCCGAAATTCCGAAATTGGGCTTTTAGGCCCAAAAACCGGGCGCCCGATTGATTCGGGCTGCTACAGTGTTGGGCCCGGCCCAACACTGTTCACGCCCGAATCACTCAGGAGCCGCCACATCATCATCCGAACAGCGGACAGCCGTGGGGGGCCATCCGCTGCTCGACACGTGGCGCACTGAGGCGTCGACACGTGGAACGCACTCGTCAACGGTCGCTGCCACGCCCACGTGCGCGCGCTGCCAGCGCCGCCTGCGCCCCCTGCCAGGCACGCGCCCCGAGGCAGCCACCCCTGCTCCGTGGACCACGCGCATGTGGACCAACCAACCAGTGGCCGCCACATGTCCACCCTCCGGTCCACCGTACACCCGCTCATTTTCCCCGTGGACCGCGTATGCAACACCAACAAATCACGAGCTGCCACGTGGCCTGCCCTCCAGTGCACGCCGGCCTGTGGACCGCGCGCGTGCCCGCGCGCCCGCGCACCTGCCCGCGGCCGCTCCGCCGCCTACCCGAGCCCGCGCCGCCGCTGCCCGCCGCCGCCGACGCTGCCCCCGGCCGCCGGAACAGTAATAGCTGCCTCGAAATCCGTGTCGGGTCATCCGGGCTCCGAAAAATACAAGTAAGTAGTCCATTTTCAACGTTTTCGCGCGCTGAATCCGAATCCGCTGTCCGTTCTGCCAAATTCGAACTCTAAAAATTGCCGAAGGCATCCGGAAAGGTGTTCCTTTGTCCAAACTTCGCGCTGAGCCCAATTTTGATATCCATTTCGCGCGAAACCACTTTTAAACATTCAACGGGGTCCTTCGATCACCCACGTGGTCCATTTTAAGCCCTGAGTCCATCTCTTGTGTCCAATTGGTGCACAAACACCACCGACACGCCACATAGGCCTCCAGAAGCTGCAGATGCAACAGTAATCTATAAGTGGGAATTTCGGGTGTGACGCCCCACTTCCCAGGGGGTCACCCATCCTAGAACTACTCTAGCTCTAGCACGCTTAACTCTCATGTTCCTCTTGGATCTTGCTACCATCCAAAATGCTATAGTCGGGTTAGAGATTTAGTCCTATTATATCATTTATATAGAGGACTAATCCAAATTCCGGGGGTGTTACATTCTTCCCCCCTTTAAGCCCTGACGTCCACGTCAGGCTCAAGCACACTCACAAGCACCAGGCGATGTGAGACTCGTCTCGCTAGCCTTAGCCGACCTTGTGAGGAGCTGCACTCCACTCACAACGGTCATTAGCCGGGGAGCCTCGCTCTACCCGCTATATAACCCTGGCTCAGCCGAGACTCATCTCACATTTTCGGCTGGTGAATGGCTCTGATACCAACTGTGACGCCCCACTTCCCAGGGGGTCACCTATCCTAGAACTACTCTAGCTCTAGCACGCTTAACTCTCGTGTTCCTCTTGGATCTTGCTACCATCCAAAATGCTATAGCCGGGTTAGAGATTTAGTCCTATTATATCATTTATATAGAGGACTAATCCAAATTCCGGCGGTGTTACATTAGTGTACCGGGATTTCGGATAGTGCACCGACCTCGCAAAATGGCATGATGTGGAGGATTTACTTTAGACGAGTCCAAATCATGTTTACAGATGAGTTCGGGTTGATTCGGATCTACGCGGAAGCCCCAGCTTGATTCGGGATTTTTCGGGCATTGTGCGCCGGTAGAGGACTGGCTTCGGGGAAGCCTCGACTTCATAGTGGAGTGCAGAAAATTTGGGAATACTTGGATCAGGTGTACTTTGTGTTTACAGCGGAGTTCGGGAGGTTCCGGACTGACGCGGAGGACCCGAAGGCGAAAAGTGAGTCGGAACTGACGATTTTGGAGCCGGTTTTTGGATTGAGCACCCCGACTAAACGGTTGAGCTTTTTGAGGACAAAAAGCTGTGGGCATGTGTATTTTCAGATTACAACGGAGTTCGGGAGGTTTCGGGCCAGTGCGGAGACCCCGAAGGCAAAAAGTGACTTGGAGTTGGCTTAATTTGGAATTTAGTAATTATTTAATTATTTATTTTAATAATTGGAGTTTTGCCTGAGAGAAGGAATTAGAGAGTGTGGATGCGTGTGAGAGGGAGGTCTTGGCTTGGAAATTGGTGTTGGTGTTGAAGGGATTTCCTTGGGTTCTTACTCACCTTGCACCATACACCATGCACCACACCTCCCTAATTAGGCCCCTTAATTAGCACATGCCATGTCATCACCTTCTCCAAAGGTGAAGCAGACGAAAAAATGTAAAACAGAGGAAATAGTAATTGAGGAAGATTGAGAAGAAGAAGATGAATTGAGGGAAAGTGAATGAGGTTTTTGATGGTGTTGACGGTGCGGTTCTTCCGCTATTAGCCGCGTGGGGCCGAGCGGAGCGCACGCGCTTTGAGCCTCATGGAGGCACTTTGCTGTTTTTCTAGAGTGAGAGAAAGTAAGCTTAGCTTTGGTTTGTGGGGTTGATTTCGGTTTTGGTTGTCAATGGTGTTGTTGTGGGTGGAGGTGTGACAAGCCGAGGGTGCCGCGTGGGCGGGCGGAGGCGCCGCGCGCGGCCGGTGCTAGCGCTGCGCGGGTGCGCATGGCCGCCGCGCGCAGCGGCTGCGGGCGCGCGCTGTAGAGTACCGGGTCTTTGGATAGCGCGCCGACCACACGGATGGCTTGGAGCAGAGAGTTGCCTTGGACATGTTGCATCTGAGTTCACAGTTGATGCCGGGTTGATTCGGATCAACGCGGAAGCTCCAGCTCGATTCGGGGTTTTTCCGGGCTTTGTAGGCCGATTGAGGATGAGATTGGGAATTTCCGACTTCACCGTGGAGGGTTGGAAATTCAGGAACACTTGGAACAGGTGTACTTTCAGATTACAGCGAGGTTCGGGAGGTTCCGGACTGACGCGGAGGACCCGGAGGCAAAAAGTGAGTCGGAACTGGCAATTTTGGAGCCGGTAATTGATTTGAGCACCCCGACTCAACGGATAAGCTTTTTGAGGAGAAAAAGCTGTGGACACGTGTACTTTTGATTTACAGCGAGGTTCGGGAGGTTCCGGACTGACGCGGAGGACCCGGAGGCAAAAAGTGAGTCGGAACTGGCAATTTCGGAGCCGGTAATTGATTTGAGCACCCCGACTCAACGGATAAGCTTTTTGAGGAGAAAAAGCTGTGGACACGTGTACTTTTGATTTACAGCGAGGTTCGGGAGGTTCCGGACTGACGCGGAGGACCCGGAGGCAAAAAGTGAGTCGGAACTGGCAAATTTGGAGCCGGTAATTGATTTGAGCACCCCGACCCAACGGATAAGCTTTTTGAGGAGAAAAAGCTGTGGACACGTGTACTTTTGATTTACAGCGAGGTTCGGGAGGTTCCGGACTGACGCGGAGGACCCGGAGGCAAAAAGTGAGTCGGAACTGACAATTTTGGAGCCGGTAATTGATTTGAGCACCCCGACTCAACGGATGAGCTTTTTGAAGGGAAAAAGCTGTGAGCGCGTGTACTTTGGATTTACAGCGGAGTTCAGGAGGTTCCGGGCAGCGGCGGAGTGCCCGAAGGCAAAAAGTGAGTTGGAGTTGGAGTTCTTGGAATTAATTAATTAAGTTAATTAATTAATAAAGCCTTTGCTTTATAAAAAGGGCTCCACCTCTTCCTCTGCAGCAGGGAAAGAAAGGAAAAGAAAAGAGAGGAAAAGGAAGAAGAAGAAGAGAAAGAAAAAGGGGTTTGGTCCGTTTTTGGATTTTGGACTCGCCGTTGGAGGCCGCGTGGAGCTCGTGGGCGTGCGGCGAGCGGCAACGAGGTAAGCAAAATTCTGATTTTTGGGTTTTTCGGAGGTTTATGCAGTTTTTGGAGTTTTTGAGCTTTGAGGATTTTTTTAATTGGTTTTTAAAATGCTAAAATCGGATTTTTGGGATTTTTTCGGATTATTGGGGATTTTTATAAATTCTTGGAATTGCCGTCGCCGGCGGCCGCGCGCGCGCGCAACGGCGCACGCGCGGCGCCAGGGTGCTGCTGTTGGCAGCACCCTGCGGCGAGGTGCCGCTGGGCGCGGCGCCGCGTGCAGCAAAGTGCTGCACGCGGCGCTGCCGGGCCGCGCGCAGGCGCGCGCGTGCAGCAAGGTGCGCGCGGCGCTGCGCGCAGGCGCGCGCGGCAGGGCCGCGCGCAGGCGCGCGCGGCATGGCCGCGCGCAGGTGCGCGCGGCGCTGCTTGGCCGCGCGCAGGTGCGCGCGGCATGGCCGCGCGCGGCAGGGCCGCGCGCGGGACTGCGCGCGCCGCGCGGGCCGCGCGCAGGCGCGCGTGGGCCTGCGCGGGCGCGCGGGCGCGCGCTGCTGCGCGCAGTGGCCGCGCGCGCGCGGCGGGCTGCGCGCGGGCGAGCGCAGCGCCGCTGGGCGCCGCGCGCAGCGCCGCTGGGGCACTGCGCGACGCGCTGCAGCGCCGCGCAGCAGCCCCTGCGCCGCGCGGTTTGGCTTGGCACCGCGCGGCGGGCCTCCTTCGTCGCGCGGCAGGGCTGGTGGACGCTCGGCGTGCTCCCGGACGGCGGGCGACACCTCGGGTTGCGTGCCGGCGCCGTTTTTTCGCCGTAGGAGCCCGTTGGTCGCCGTCGGCCGCTGTTTTTCGCCGCCGCGAGCTGTTTTTCACCGTCGGGCGCTGGTTTTCGCCGACGGAGCAGTTTTTCGCCGCCGCGCGCTGTTTTTCGCCGTCGGGCGCAGTTTTTCGCCGACGGAGCCGTTTTTCGCAGTTTTCGCCGGCAGATTTCGCGAGCGGTTTTCGCAGCATTTTCGCATGCTGATTTTCGTGCTGTTTTTCGCCGTCGGGCGCTGGTTTTCGCCGACGGAACTGTTTTTCGCCGCCGCGTGCTGTTTTTCGCCGTCGGGCGCTGGTTTTCGCCGACGGAGCTGTTTTTCGCCGCCGCGTGCTGGTTTTCGCCGCCGGGCGCTGGTTTTCGCTGGCGGAGGCTGTTTTTCGCCGACGGATGCCCGGTTTTGACCGTTTTGATTGATTTTGCGATTTCTTCGCTTCTGGCAGCTTGCGGTGCGGTTTTTAGTTTCCGCGGGGCGCGCGGTCGTGTGGTTGGTCGCTGCGTGCTCCGATTCGCGTGCGGATTCTGGCATCGGGCTTCGTGTTGCGTGCGGACCCCTTGGAGGCCAGGTAAGCCCGCTGAGCCAATTGCAAGTGTCGACGAGCAATTGGTGGCTTTCTAAGGTGGGTTGGTTTTCTCTCCAAGTCTACGGACTTCCTTCTAATTCTATTGTGATAGGATTGCATGCTAGTTTAAGTGTTTTCTTGGAACTTAACTAGCACCCCCGTCATATGTGCATATGTTTGACCAGACCTATTGGAGAACCTTGTTTTGGGCTAGGTTCCTTTATGCTTTAGACATCCCGCACTTTTCATATCCTTCGGGACATAGAGTTCCTCGCCCGGGTAGTGGGCCGAGTGATCAGAGTGTTGTGGGACGGGTGTTGCACTCGGGCCCGGGGGGCCGAGTGGGGTCTGGTGGCTGGGTTAGGCCAGTGTTAGTGTTTTGGGGAAACCGTTTCAGGTAAACGGTGGTCCCGGGGTTTTTACTTTCCGCTGTTCTTCTCGTCACCACCTTGTTGTGATCGTGGTGCACGTGTGTTAGCAGGACCTTGAACCCAGAACCTTTTTGGACGAATACATGATTTTAGTCAGCCAATGTTTCTTCCAAGCCTCGCAAGGTTGTCTGAGTCCGTTCTTGTTTGATAGGACGAGGGCAATAGCTCTTCGAGGTTTGGGTATAAAACTTGATTTCAAAGGGTTTTCCTAAAAGACTAAAAATCATTAAAAAGAATGGATTTCTCTCAAACCGAATGGTTTTCTAAAATAAATGACATGGTTTCTTATAAACTTATCCACCCGAGCGGATTCGAGTGATCTGGGTTCTAAGGGCTGTTTTCTTTCTTGGGGACGTAGATGTTAGTCCCCGGGGTTTCGGACCCTTCGTAGATCTGGCTGTGGAGCATCTCCAGCCGTGAGTTGTGTGTTGAGTTCAGTGGAGTTGTGTTGTGGGAGCCGTTGGGAGAGACGGTGGTCCCAGCTGTGTAGTACTTTCGTTGAGTGGGTCTGTGTTGTGAGATTGAGTCGTGGAGGGTTCTCCGACTGAGTTGTGCTTTGAGCATCGAGATACCGATCTGTTTGATCGAGGACTATAGCCTGCAGGAGCCACTTGTGAGACAGTGTTACTGATGAGATACTTGAGTTCGGTGGGGTCGCACCCCTCGAACCACGCCCCGGGTGCGTTGATGATTCCGAGCCTGATGAGGCTGCGATGATGATACCGAGCCTGACGAGGCTGCGATGATGCGCCTAGTTCATATACTAGAGGTCGCTTGATACCCCTGGCCGTGCTACCATGGGGTCACTGTGTGAGATATCGAGTTTGTCCGTTTGGACACCCTGGTTGATACACCAGGGGGCGCAGGCTTGACTCGACTGGACCCTGTGGGGCAGTCGCTGAGATTTGAGATACACTGAGAGAGTGATGGCGTAGCATGTGTCATTATAGAGTGTCTTGGGTAGTACTTGTGACATATTGCCAGCAGTGAGTGGCTGCATACCATCATCCATAGTCTCTTCTTATTGAGCATAGTAGATAGAGGCATGATAGCTGTAGATTCTTTTCCAGCTTATTTTTATTATCATCAGTCTTTTCTCTATCTTATGCCTCTGGTAGACTTAGTGGGCAGACCGTGGTTCTTGGAGACGGTACCCACTGAGAACTACTGTAGGATGTAGTTCTCACACCCTCTGTCGGTGACAGGTTGCTGAGGCTTTCTTCCGTTCCTGCTGGGCTTGACTGGACGGACCGAGGACAGGGAGTCGCGTGATAGTTCCCTACCAGCATTGTTACTTTAGAGAGAGGTAGATGTACCATCCCGAATTGTGGGAGTTGGTTATGTTTCCTGTTTAGCTATCTCCCATTTGGATTCGTAGATGTTGTATAGGTGGACTTCTCTTTGTATCATCTGATTTTGGGAGATAGGCTATGAGTTGTTGCAACTTTGTAGTTGTGAAATTTTATAGTACAGCTTTTTATCCGCTCTGATATCTGTGTAGCTGTAGTTTTGTCTTTTGCAGGCTAGACGCTTCGTCTGTACGGCAGTTTCCGTACAGATGGCGGATATGTTAGCGAGCCCGGGTCGCAGTTTCGACCCCGGGGCGTGACACGCGCAGCGGCAGGCGGGCGCGCGCAGGCGGCGCAGCGGGTGCGCGCAGCGGGCGTGGGCGCGCGCAGGCGGCGCAGCGGGTGCGCGCAGCGGGCGCGGGCGCGCGCCGCGGGCCAAGGCGCCGCGCGGGTGGCAATTGGGCACCGCGCGGTGGAAAAAATGGGCGCCGCGCGGGTGGTTTTTTTTGAGCAAGTTGTTGTGGTTAAGCAAGGGCAAATTGGTCTTTTTGCTTTTCCAACTCTCCTTTCACCCTATGGACCCTCTCCTCTTTATATATATGGATGACTCCTCTCATTTCCCCTGGATTCAGAGAGTGGAATCAGAAAGAAAAGAGAGAATGTAAGGAAAAGAAAGAAAAGAGAAAGAAAAGAGAGAATGTAAGGAAAAGAAAGAAAAGAGAAGGAAAAGAGAGAATGTAAGGAAAAGAAAGAAAAGAGAGGGTGCTTCTTGTGTGTGGTCTTGCTGCTTGGAGCTGGGCGGAGCCGTGCGCGCGCCGGCCGTGCGTGAGGTAAACTGTCAAATTTCTCCTAAGCTTGGATTTTTTTTGGGATTGGTTTTGCGGTTTTGGGATTATTGAGCTGAAATGGATTTTCTCTTTTGAATCTTGCACATTGAGGAATAATTTGAGAGTTTTTGGCAGTGTGTGTTTGTGTGAGCATGTACCTTAGTATGCTGATTTTTAATGGAATTAAATTATACACAATAGTAGTGTGTAAGGGTGGAATTAAGGGATTGTGTATATGTGGACTTAATTAATTGTGTGCAATTGGAGCTGATTGAGAGTATAAATGGAGCTTGCAGAATAATTTATGTGAGTATATGTGTTTAATTTGGGGTGGTTTTGTGAAGGAATTAATGGACAAATTAGTGTGTTTGGGTGTGCTGAGGATTACCTATTTGCTATTGGGCTTGGAGCTTTGTATTAAAGGATTTATGTGAGAAGTGTATGTGAGCTATGGACTTTAATTATTAGTATTCATTGGTGCTTTGGGAAGCTGTAACTGATGGTGGACTTGTTGTATGTAGTGAGCTTGCTGTTGATGGATAGTGGTGAAGTTGAGCCTTGTCTGCACTATTTTTTTGGCCGAGGAGTGAGCCGATTGCGCGCAGAATTTTGTGAAGACTCGAGGGTAATTAAATGAGCTTTCGGGGATTTTTTCCGAGATTTGCGGCACGATTTTCGAGGTTTCGTCAGTTCGAGGTTCCGGCACTTCACCGACTTCAGCAATTGCCTGCGGAAAGCGTTCCAGGTGGGTTGGAATTTCTCCAAAATTTCTGGAATGCCCTTTAATGCTATTGAACGCAAGTTGATCATGTTATCTTGCTATTTTTCACTGTTTTTAATCTGATAGTTGCCTGGAATATTCTGTATAATTTATTGGAACCCCGGTTTATTTTTAGTAGACTACTGATATTATATGACACTAGGTTTCATGCTTTGTTTGCATCTTAATTGCACCTGAACCGTTTTAAAAATCGAGAAACCCGTTTTAAGGAAAATCAAGGTTTTCAAAGATGGTTTTTAAATTATGAGTTGCCAAAGGTATGGCATAGGTTCAGGGTACTTGTATACTCGTGCCGGGGGGTCGAGTGGATTTTTAGAGCATGTGTGTTGAGTTCTAGTGTCATGTGAGATGAGTTTCCTGGTGGGGATTGGGTGATTGCTCTAGATTGTGTTTTTTCGATTTAGTCGTTGAGGTGGATCTCCGACTTAGCTTGAGAGTTTGGGGTTCTGGCAGATCGAGTCGTGGAGGGTTCCCGACTTAGCCATGAGTCGTGCATTATCAGATTGAGTCGTTGAGGGTTCTCCGACAGATCATGTGAGGTTTTGGGCTTTTCTTGTTTGAGTCGAGGAGTCTTTTCCGACTGAGTTGTACTTCTGAGCATTGAGTTGCCGATCTGTTTGATCGTGGATCATAGCCTGCATATGCCGTTTATTGAGACAGTTGAGACTGATGTGATACTTGAGCTCGTTGGGGTCGCTCCCCTCGGGTCACGCTCCGGATGCGTAGATGTGTTGATGCCCCTGGCCGAGTTACCAGGTGGTGACTTGCCCCTGGCCGAGTTACCAGGTGGTTACTTGCCCCTGGCCGAGTTACCAGGTGGTTGATGCCCTGGCCGAGTTACCAGGAGGTTACTTGATTGAGATTGAGATAGTCGGACAGGACGCCCCACGTAAATCCCGTCCCCATGGGGATGTGTGGTAGTGGGCAGGTGCGTTCCTAGTCGACAGGCGCTGGCTTGACTGGACCCTATGTGGCAGTCTTTGGGATTGGGTGTTATGAGCGGGTGGTCACATATTATGTTCTTAGATGGTTTTTCCTTTGAGCATTGATACTGAGGCATTTTAGCAGTAGCGAGAGTATGCATAGCATGTTTATGATAGAGTTTCCTTTGAGCTTATGTTGAGACACTTTAGCTGTAGTTTTCTTTCAGCTTACCATTATCTATCTATCTATCTGCATACCTATCTGTTTTGCCTCCAGTAGACTTTGTGGGCATACCGTGGATTTTGGGACGGTACCCACTGAGATCTGCCTTCTGCAGTAGATCTCACACCCGCTGCGGTGACAGGTTGAGGCAGCTGTTCCGGCTTGGTTCGCGCGGAGACAGCAGATCGATGTGAGGACGCGGCCGATTAGTTCCTTACCAGCATTGAGAGTCTGAGGTAGATGTACCCGGTGTATTTTATGTTTCCGCTTTTGTACTGGACATTCTGAAAGATCTGTGAGAATGTATTTACTTGTAGTTGAGAGACTTGTATTGAGGATTTTGTTTATATTCAGATGTTCAGTGTCTTACTTTCTGTAGCTAGTAGTGCTTTTTCAGCTCTGATACATGCTTAGCTATAGATCTTTTGCAGGGTAGACGCTTCGCCTGTGCGGCAGTTTCCGCACAGACGGCGGATCTGTTGGCGAGCCCGGGTCGCAGTTCGACCCCGGGGCGTGACAGATTAGGGTGGTATCAGAGCCTAGGTGTATAGGTCGTTGAGGACTTAGTGACCCTAGGCTATTGGTTGGACAGTAGGATGACTGTCGAGAGAGACGTGACTTTAGCGAGAGTCCTGATTGAGTTGTACCTCCCCCTGAGGATTGGGGCTAGTGATCTTACATGTTATTTCTCTAATGATGATTATGTTGGCTGCAGACAACATAATGCTTTAGAATGGTTAACATGTTATAGACTTTCGCTGGATTGGGTCGAGAGAGTTTTTGTCCTAATGTTTGTTATGTTGCAGTGGTTTTTATGCTTCCGAGTCGCCGTGCAGCGGCGAGGGCGTGTTTGACCTTGGATGAGGAGCTCGTATAGCGGGAAGCTAAATGGATAGTGCAGGAGTAGCGAGGGATTGCCGATCGGTTGTATACTTCATCCAGTTCCATCCCCTGTAGATTTCGGGACCGAGTTTGGAGCCTTGGGAGGCCGAGAAATGGATCGCTGCTATGGAAGAGTTGTGCGAGGATTTGTTCATCCAGGAAAAGCATCAGGGCGCTTGGTTATGCACTTTTGGATAAGGACGCCAAGAGAGTTGGTGGCGTCGAGTTCGTCCTGTTGGACCATCGGGAGCGCAGTTGATGATCTGGGGCGAGTTTCTGCGACGGTTGAGCAGTGTATCCCTTGTCGCCCCCTGTGTGGCTTAGAGGTTGATTATGTTGAGAAGGGACTGCATTTGGATAGCTATCTTTTGGTGCATACTCGATGAATTGACCGAGGATCAGTGATCACGTCCAGGAGGGACGAAGACCGAGGGACCAGTTTCAGTGAGAGACGTCTAGCATTGTCGGATTTTGGGGATAGGTGAGTGGATCGAGGCACCAGCTGTAGTGTCAGGATGAGTTGTCACCTGAGGTGGGCTTCCTTATGGTCATTGGAGTTAGAGCATGGTTGATGCCGACACCGCTTAGGTGTGTTTTAGTTGAGCAGGGATAGCTTCGTGTAAGCCAGAGATGGGATTGTTGGCTTGTGCATGTGAGGATCAGGTTTCAGATCACGTATAGCACATGGATGAGTGTCGCCTGTCCTGTCCAGTGCTGTTAGGACCTTGGATTTGTGCATCGAGTTGTTAGTCCTACACCAGTTCAGAGACGTTGTTATGAGGTTGGATAGGAATTGATCTTTCCCCTGTTATGCTATCATGGATTGTCGAGAGAGGACAATGAACCTCCGTGGACCTGGTCAGGAGGAATATGCTTATAGAGGAAGCTAGGGCACGACAGAGGTCGAGTCGTGGTCGTGTCGCTTTGCGAGCGACCGTAGAGGAGGTGCTTACAGCGGCACCGAGACTAAGGATTATCTTTATCGCCCGTGTGATCCTGGGTGAAAGTCTACCTGATCTGATATTGATGTCGCCGCTTAGTGAGATTGAGTTTGAGGTAGTGATTGACGTGGTTATGGAAACTGCGCCAACTATGGTAACACCTATTGGAGTATTACCGTGAGACCTAGAGCCGATAGCGCAGTTACGGGATCTGATGGATCGAGGGGTCTATGTGACCGTACCACGTCGTGGGTGTACGACAGTGGGGATCTTAGACGCTGATACTTGAGTATGATGCCACACCGTTGATATACGGTGGTGATACCACGCCGTTGGTACACGGCAGTGATGCCACGTTGTGAGTACACAACGGTGAGGGTTCTATGATGGTTCGAGTATAGACAGATTTGGATTGTGTTGCGGCAGATGCCCTTGTGAGATTGATAGCTTTATGAAACCATACAACCGAGGGTGTGCCCGGATAGTGTTCAGGACCCGGTAGGGGCTTTCTGAGCTGGCATTGCGGTCAAGTGGATTGACTAAGGCCCGGCGGCCTTTTGGATTTGAGGAATTGTATGTTCCAGCTGTCTTCGGACAGGTTGGTAGCCGTATCATCGGGGATATTGGATTTATTTTTCGAGGTGGCATAGAGCTGAGGAGCACTTGAGGATAGTGCTACAACTTCTAAGAGGGAAGAAGTTGTTTGCCAAGTTGAGAGAGTATGCTATGGACTTCGGAAAGTTTTGTTTTTGGCCTTGTGATTTCAGCTGCAAGAGTGACAGAGGACCCAACGAAGAGTGATGCAGTTGGGAATTAGCCTATGCTAGTGACAGAGATTAGAAGCTTTTTGACTAAGCAGGGCCAGTCTAGCTTCGAGGAGTTAAAGCTGAGTATGATATCAGCACCGATTTGGATGATTGCCAGTGATAGAGAGAGCATGGAGTTATCCAGAGACCCTCGAACCTGAAGTACTTGGTTACTCAGGAGGATTTGGTTGAGGCAGCGCCGGTGGACAGAGTTACTGGAATTGTAAGATTGATATTATAGCATATCATTATTCCGGCAAGGACTTTATGGTCAGTACGCCTTGGCTAGGCGAGCAGCGCAACCTTGGAATGAGGTGTTCGAACCGTGGTTGCCACTTTTGGAACTTGGGATTCGAGAGTTGGAAATTGAGCATTGTTTCCCGATGTTGAACTTCTTCCTCTGTGGATGGATGTGAGAGAAGTATGGTGGAACTTGAGTTTTGTTGCTAAGAGGCAACGGAGAGGTTATGCCAATTGGAGACTTAGAGTTTGGATTTGGAGATCTTGATTTGTGGAAGCCACTATCCGCTGGGATTTGTAGTTTCGAGATTTACGCGGGGAGTTTATTCCGCGAGTGTTTTTCTGGCTGGAAGAAGTGTATTTGACCCCCCCTTGCATATTTTGGATTTATTTTGGGTTTCGAGGACGAAACCTTTTTAAGGAGGGGAGAGTGTAGAGTACCGGGATTTCGGATAGTGCACCGACCTCGCAAAATGGCATGATGTGGAGGATTTACTTTAGACGAGTCCAAATCATGTTTACAGATGAGTTCGGGTTGATTCGGATCTACGCGGAAGCCCCAGCTTGATTCGGGATTTTTCGGGCATTGTGCGCCGGTAGAGGACTGGCTTCGGGGAAGCCTCGACATCACAGTGGAGTGCAGAAAATTTGGGAATACTTGGATCAGGTGTACTTTGTGTTTACAGCGGAGTTCGGGAGGTTCCGGACTGACGCAGAGGACCCGAAGGCGAAAAGTGAGTCGGAACTGACGATTTTGGAGCTGGTTTTTGGATTGAGCACCCCGACTAAATGGTTGAGCTTTTTGAGGAGAAAAAGCTGTGGGCATGTGTATTTTCAGATTACAGCGGAGTTCGGGAGGTTTCGGGCCGGTGCGGAGACCCCGAAGGCAAAAAGTGACTTGGAGTTGGCTAAATTTGGAATTTAGTAATTATTTAATTATTTATTTTAATAATTGGAGTTTTGCCTGAGAGAAGGAATTAGAGAGTGTGGATGCGTGTGAGAGGGAGGTCTTGGCTTGGAAATTGGTGCTGGTGTATAAGGGATTTCCTTGGGTTCTTACTCACCTTGCACCATACACCATGCACCACACCTCCCTAATTAGGCCCCTTAATTAGCACATGCCATGTCATCACCTTCTCCAAAGGTGAAGCAGAGGAAAAAATGTAAAACAGAGGAAATAGTAATTGAGGAAGATTGAGAAGAAGAAGATGAATTGAGGGAAAGTGAATGAGGTTTTTGATGGTGTTGACGGTGCGGTTCTTCCGCTATTAGCCGCGTGGGGCCGAGCGGAGCGCACGCGCTTTGAGCCTCATGGAGGCACTTTGCTGTTTTTCTAGAGTGAGAGAAAGTAGGCTTAGCTTTGGTTTGTGGGGTTGATTTGGGTTTTGGTTGTCAATGGTGTTGTTGTGGGTGGAGGTGTGACAAGCCGAGGGTGCCGCGTGGCCGGGCGGAGGCGCCGCGCGCGGCCGGTGCTAGCGCTGCGCGGGTGCGCATGGCTGCCGCGCGCAGCGGCTGCGGGCGCGCGCAGCGGCAGGCGGGCGCGGGCGCGCGCCGCGGGCCAAGGCGCCGCGCAGGTGGCAATTGGGCGCCGCGCGGTGGAAAAAATGGGCGCCGCGCGGGTGGTTTTTTTTGAGCAAGTTGTTGTGGTTAAGCAAGGGCAAATTGGTCTTTTTGCTTTTCCAACTCTCCTTTCACCCTATGGACCCTCTCCTCTTTATATATATGGATGACTCCTCTCATTTCCCCTGGATTCAGAGAGTGGAATCAGAAAGAAAAGAGAGAATGTAAGGAAAAGAAAGAAAAGAGAAAGAAAAGAGAGAATGTAAGGAAAAGAAAGAAAAGAGAAGGAAAAGAGAGAATGTAAGGAAAAGAAAGAAAAGAGAGGGTGCTTCTTGTGTGTGGTCTTGCTGCTTGGAGCTGGGCGGAGCCGTGCGCGCGCCGGCCGTGCGTGAGGTAAACTGTCAAATTTCTCCCAAGCTTGGATTTTTTTTGGGATTGGTTTTGCGGTTTTGGGATTATTGAGCTGAAATGGATTTTCTCTTTTGAATCTTGCACATTGAGGAATAATTTGAGAGTTTTTGGCAGTGTGTGTTTGTGTGAGCATGTACCTTAGTATGCTGATTTTTAATGGAATTAAATTATACACAATAGTAGTGTGTAAGGGTGGAATTAAGGGATTGTGTATATGTGGACTTAATTAATTGTGTGCAATTGGAGCTGATTGAGAGTATAAATGGAGCTTGCAGAATAATTTATGTGAGTATATGTGTTTAATTTGGGGTGGTTTTGTGAAGGAATTAATGGACAAATTAGTGTGTTTGGGTGTGCTGAGGATTACCTATTTGCTATTGGGCTTGGAGCTTTGTATTAAAGGATTTATGTGAGAAGTGTATGTGAGCTATGGACTTTAATTATTAGTATTCATTGGTGCTTTGGGAAGCTGTAACTGATGGTGGACTTGTTGTATGTAGTGAGCTTGCTGTTGATGGATAGTGGTGAAGTTGAGCCTTGTCTGCACTGTTTTTTTGGCCGAGGAGTGAGCCGATTGCGCGCAGAATTTTGTGAAGACTCGAGGGTAATTAAATGAGCTTTCGGGGATTTTTTTCGAGATTTGCGGCACGATTTTCGAGGTTTCGTCAGTTCGAGGTTCCGGCACTTCACCGACTTCAGCAATTGCCTGCGGAAAGCGTTCCAGGTGGGTTGGAATTTCTCCAAAATTTCTGGAATGCCCTTTAATGCTATTGAACGCAAGTTGATCATGTTATCTTGCTATTTTTCACTGTTTTTAATCTGATAGTTGCCTAGAATATTCTGTATAATTTATTGGAACCCCGGTTTATTTTTAGTAGACTACTGATATTATATGACACTAGGTTTCATGCTTTGTTTGCATCTTAATTGCACCTGAACCGTTTTAAAAATCGAGAAACCCGTTTTAAGGAAAATCAAGGTTTTCAAAGATGGTTTTTAAATTATGAGTTGCCAAAGGTATGGCATAGGTTCAGGGTACTTGTATACTCGTGCCGGGGGGTCGAGTGGATTTTTAGAGCATGTGTGTTGAGTTCTAGTGTCATGTGAGATGAGTTTCCTGGTGGGGATTGGGTGATTGCTCTAGATTGTGTTTTTTCGATTTAGTCGTTGAGGTGGATCTCCGACTTAGCTTGAGAGTTTGGGGTTCTGGCAGATCGAGTCGTGGAGGGTTCCCGACTTAGCCATGAGTCGTGCATTATCAGATTGAGTCGTTGAGGGTTCTCCGACAGATCATGTGAGGTTTTGGGCTTTTCTTGTTTGAGTCGAGGAGTCTTTTCCGACTGAGTTGTACTTCTGAGCATTGAGTTGCCGATCTGTTTGATCGTGGATCATAGCCTGCATATGCCGTTTATTGAGACAGTTGAGACTGATGTGATACTTGAGCTCGTTGGGGTCGCTCCCCTCGGGTCACGCTCCGGATGCGTAGATGTGTTGATGCCCCTGGCCGAGTTACTAGGTGGTGACTTGCCCCTGGCCGAGTTACCAGGTGGTTACTTGCCCCTGGCCGAGTTACCAGGTGGTTGATGCCCTGGCCGAGTTACCAGGAGGTTACTTGATTGAGATTGAGATAGTCGGACAGGACCCCCCACGTAAATCCCGTCCCCATGGGGATGTGTGGTAGTGGGCAGGTGCGTTCCTAGTCGACAGGCGCTGGCTTGACTGGACCCTATGTGGCAGTCTTTGGGATTGGGTGTTATGAGCGGGTGGTCACATATTATGTTCTTAGATGGTTTTTCCTTTGAGCATTGATACTGAGGCATTTTAGCAGTAGCGAGAGTATGCATAGCATGTTTATGATAGAGTTTCCTTTGAGCTTATGTTGAGACACTTTAGCTGTAGTTTTCTTTCAGCTTACCATTATCTATCTATCTATCTGCATACCTATCTGTTTTGCCTCCAGTAGACTTTGTGGGCATACCGTGGATTTTGGGATGGTAGCCACTGAGATCTGCCTTCTGCAGTAGATCTCACACCCGCTGCGGTGACAGGTTGAGGCAGCTGTTCCGGCTTGGTTCGCGCGGAGACAGCAGATCGAGGTGAGGACGCGGCCGATTAGTTCCTTACAAGCATTGAGATCTGAGGTAGATGTACCCGGTGTATTTTATGTTTCCGCTTTTGTACTGGACATTCTGAAAGATCTGTGAGAATGTATTTACTTGTAGTTGAGAGACTTGTATTGAGGATTTTGTTTATATTCAGATGTTCAGTGTCTTACTTTCTGTAGCTAGTAGTGCTTTTTCAGCTCTGATACATGCTTAGCTATAGATCTTTTGCAGGGTAGACGCTTCGTCTGTGCGGCAGTTTCCACACAGACGGCAGATCTGTTGGCGAGCCCGGGTCGCAGTTCGACCCCGGGGCGTGACATCGGGTCCTCACATCCTCCCCCACTAAAAGAAAGTTTCGTCCTCGAAACTAGCTCAAATCCACCAGGAGTCACAAACACCAAGGGTAAGTACTCAACATCACCATCTCCAGCTCCTAAGTCACCACTCACTCCCCATGATTACTCCATAATAACAACAACAATAACAACCAGTACGGCATAGCCCGATTACGCAATTCCCTCACCTCACGAGCCAGAATTCGCAACGGGCGTCCCTAGTACTCCAGACACTCACAGATCTCAAAGGGACGAGTCAATCACGGGCGAGGGATCCAAAAACACATCACTCCTGAGCTGAGACGTGAAATACCAAAGGGGCTCCAGTAAAAGGCTGGGGGAAACGGAAATAACCACTAGTGCAACACGCACCAAACCACATCCTGTGTCAACTCAACCAAGGCGACCCGAAGCATACCCACACATTCATCCAATAAGGAAAAGAATCCAAAAAGCTAGGGTCTTCACTCGGTCACTTCCCGATCCAAACCACCCGAGTGGACTACTCAACCGCAGGCTACCCTCAAAAGGGATCCTCAAGAGACACAATCTCATGCCACAGTTGGTCACTCAACAAGCTAACATAACCCCAACGGACCCACGGGTCGAAGTCGATCTCTCAACTAGTAAAGAACACCCTGACGCTGACCAAACAGTCGGTGAACGGGACTGAAAACTAGCTCGAAAGGCGATCATAATGCTGATGCCCAAACTTGCGGTCAAAAGTTCGAACCATCAACGACAATCCGTGTAAATCCCACTGAAGATGCTGAAAGCTGTAGTCTCCATGGTGCCGCATGGCAGAAACTGTAAACTGAAGCTGAAATCTTAATCTATCGTATAGTATAGAACAGAAACGCTGAGTAATCAGAACTGATAGCCAAGCTTGCATGGCCTACGCCCAGGTATATCAATCAAAGCTGGAAATAATAGGCGTACTGAAAGGCTCAACTATGGGATCCAAGCTGCCTACAAAACAGCGGTTCGTCCTGCTACAATACTCATAGGGTTGGACTGATGAAGTGCGGACCGAAGATAAACCCACGGTACTCCACAACCACTATGGGGGGCATCACTAAAACACGCAAATCCACCTCCCAACACTGGAAATACTAGCATTGGCGCTGGTGTCAGTCTCATTATCCATTTGCCATGCTCTCCCGGCACGGCCAAGTCCAAGAAGCTCCCCACCTCATGAATAAATGTTGCTCTCAGCCAATCTTGAATAACATCCATTTGGTCGGGTTCCACCGCCGCTCCAACGCCTAGAATAAGGTGACCCAAGAAGGCATGCACTTGGAGCTAAAACTTGTACCTCAATAACTTGGCATACAGCTTCATCCACACAGGCATGGTAGCACATCCACAACTGCCCCTCGTGCTCCAAACCGCTCTGGGAGTAAATCAAATATCCTTGGGGAACACCACTCCCAATCCGTCCAGGTACAACTCGGACATACAATTCCTTAGATCTTGAAGTCAATAGGGCATTAGTCATTCCATTTGGCCTCACTATAAGCTCATAATGCCCCTACCGTGTCCTGAACGCCATCTAGGCAAAGTCCTCAGCTGTCTAATTCCAAGTAGGTACTCGCATCATACACTAACTGCCGGAGTATAACTCCATCAGAAGGTCCTAGATACCACCCGGACCTGTCTACACTCGAACCATAAAAGGACCCTCACAGTCGTGTATCAACGACGTGGCATCACCACCGTGTACCAACGACGTGGCATCACCACCGTGTACCAACGGCGTGGCATCACCACCGTATATCAATGGCGTGGCATTAGGTCAAACAGACCCCTCGATCCATCAGATCCTGCAACTGCGCCATCAGCTCTCTCAGCTCCACAGGCGATATCCTATGAGGTGCTGTCGAGGGTGGCGCGGTTTCCCCGAACCACGTCAAACGCAATGTCTATCTCCCTAACCGGCGGCATTATCAACGGCTTAGGTGAAATCACACCCGGGATCTCGTGGGCAACAGAGATATCCTTGGGTCCCGGTGCCGCCGTAAGCACCTCTCGCACAGTCGCTAAAACCTGCGTGCTCTAACTATCTCAACAACCAAACCTCCTCTCGTCTGCCTCGCAGAAAGTCGACGTCCTCTCTCTCCTCAGTCAAAACATCCTGTGGCACTGTGCCAATCAATCTCAAGCACATTGTCAAGATACCGAACTGCCACAATTACCAATAAGTCTGCCGGTAACTCGCAGTCTCAGCTGCACTGGACATGATCCAAAAGCCTCCTCCACATGCACGACAACAATAGAAACGTGTACCTCGAGTGCACATGGTAATGATTCTGCCTCTAGTCCATGCTGGACTGCAACATGCTCAACTCCGGCTACTGTGATGAAATCACACTTGCAACAACTCCATCCACTACTGTGGCGCCCTCCAACCGGTTGGCACGACTCGTCCATTCGATGCCGGCGGTTGTCGCTCAATCTGCAAGGAAAATCTAGACTAAACACAAAGGGAGCACGACCTCTGTCTCTGCTCACACCGAGGCAACGAATAAGGTCCTCCGCAGATAACAAATCCACGCTACCGCTGTGCCACTCTGATATAGATGATGATGCTGCCATCGGGGTCCACCCGATCTCTGGCATCTCAGGAACCCGTCATCCTAGAAAAGAAATTAGAAATGCCTCTGCTGGTCGGTCTGTCCTCCATCGCCCTGCGCCATGCGCCTAAGTCCAGAACTCACCTCTGACGGCAGATCCCTATCCAAAGGAACTGCAGCGCCACGCTCCATACACAACGCCTACACCATCGAGGCGTACATAATCCGTAACTAAGGGACTAACTAAACTGAAGGGTACCCAAACACACATATCCTATGCGCCTCGTCCCTCGAAACCTGGGGCGCACAGTTAAACAACTGCGCAAACTCTCTAGCACAGGGAGGCTCTCATTTGATCACTCCATCACCACCAACCACGACTCTGCCTCCAAAGGCTCCAAACTCAATCTTATGAGTCGGGGTGGTTCATCTGCCAAATCTGGCTCAATAGATCGATCATGTCCCACAGCTCCTCTGCTGTCAACTATCCACCCTGTCTCGGTGCCTCGACACAAAACATTGGCACAAAGGGGGCTACTCAGTGCTCCAACCACTGTGTCACCCAGACCAGCTGCTCTCTCTGCCGCTGATAAGCCTCTGCCAATCCTGTCATCTGGGTCCAGAGTTCTCTGACCTCAATCCGGGTATCCGGCCCAAAACCAACCGCTCAAGCTCAACTACTATGACAGGATACACACGGGTCAAAACCCAGCGTCGGGGAGACACCGCTCGCCACGACGAAACAACAAAACAGCACACAACAACGCTCGACCCAATCCAGCGAAAGTCTAAAGCATGTCACCCGTTCCACAGCATTATGTTGTCTGCAGCCAACATAATCACTTAGGAGAATAAACATGCCAATCACTCCTCCCGTCCCTTGGGAGAGGTATAAAACTCAATCAGGACTCTCGCTATAAATCACGACTCTCACGAAGTCAACCAAGGGTCAAACCATAAGCCTAGGGTTTCTAAGTCCACCATGACCTACAACCTAGGCTCTGATACCACTCTAATCTGTCACGCCCCGGGGTCGAAACTGCGACCCGGGCTCGCCAACAGATCCGCCACCTATGCCAAACTCCGCATAGGCAAAGCATCCTACCTGCAAGAAAAGTACTACAGCTAACAGATATCATAGCTATAAATGAAAATCTGCTGAAAAACTGAAATCAACCACTGGACAACTGGAAATAATACAATATCTATCTCCCAAATACGATCATATACAAAATCCACTGATACAAAATCTCATAACTCAACAGGGAGGTATCTCCAATAAATACATCAGTGTACAGGCTCTCAATACATAACATATCCTCACTACATCTGTCTCTCAAAAGAGGAAAAAATAAAATAACTAATCTAGTGAAGCTCTCCTCTGAAGGGGGTACCACTACACTCCAACGACGGGTAGGGAACTAGCTCGCGACTCCCTCGCCTCGGTCAGAAGGATCAGCAACTGGAGCAACAGGAACAAGAGTAGAAGTCCCTGGGGGAAAAGACACCACGACGGGTGTGAGAACTACATCCCACAGTAGTTCTCAGTGGGTGCCGCCAACAAGCCCGACGGTCTGCCCATTAAGTCTACTAGAGGCATAAAGTAACAATGTAATACAGTACTGAAAGGAAAGAAGCTGGAAAATAACTCTACAACTACTATGCCTCTATCTAGATGCTCAAAAAGTGGAACAGATGGAAACATGATGCGTCTACTAACACTCAAGTATAGTCACCCAATCTACACTGACTGCCTCCTCGGGTCCAGTCAAACCTGCGCCTACCTACTGTCGTTACATCCACGTAGGACCGGACTGACGTAGGGCGTCCGTGACTGCCATAACTGGCCCAGCCAGAGGGACTGCGTCGACAAGTCGCGATACAAGAGTAACAAATCCACCCCGGGCGTGGCTCTCGAGGGGCGCGACCCCACCGAGGAAAAGGTATCCGAGCACTCTGTCGCTCAGGTGGCACTGCAGGCTATAGTCCAAAATGCACGCTCACGCTCTGAACGGAAGGACTCAGAATCCTTAAACATCTCGCACAACGGTCGGAGCACTCTCGACGACTCAGCTGATCAGCTCTCTCAATCTCAAGACACTAGCAAACTCCACCAACTCGTAGCACAAAACGCACTGGCTGGAGATACTCCACAGCCGGGATCGACCCACAACTCAGGGCTAACAAAACAGGTCGGACAACACTCAACGACCCGAGACCACCGTCAACCCCAACGATTCCCAACAACACAGACCGGAAGATACTCGACGGCCCGGGACCACCGTCTACTCAACGGCTACTATGACACTAGCACAATCTAAACTCAGCTACCAGACTACACTCAGCCCCCAGGCACGAGTGCAACAATGTCCCAACGAAACCTGACCCCTCGGCCCACTACCCGGGCAAGGCAACACTATGTCCAGAAAAGATGCAAAGTGTGGGAAGTCTAAAGCATAAAAGAACCTAACCCAAGTGAAGGTTCTCTACGGGTCTGGTTAAACATGCAGAATATGATGGGGTGCTAGGTCAAGTTCCAACAATAGCATTAAATAAACCAAAACATGAGCAGGGAACATTAAGGGATAAAAACACCAAAAGCAAATAACATCAGTGTGAGGACCCGAATCCCCACTTAAGAGATTACTGATGGATTAGGGGCCTTTGGGAGTGTTTGTGCGCGTGTCGGGCCCAAGAAATGGATTTGTGGTGCAATTTGGGATTTAATTTGCATCAGTAGAGGCCTGCGTGGTGTGTCGGTGGTGTTTGTGTGCAATTTGGACACCAGTGATGGACGTCGGGCTAAAAAGGGATCACGTGGGATTTGGAGGACCCGTCGAGTGTTTAGAAGTGGTTTCGCGCGACACAGATGTCAAAATTGGACTCACGACGAAGTTTGGATGAAAGATCACATCTCCGGATGCCTTCGAGAATTTTTAGAGTTGGAATTTGGCAAATCGGGCATCGTTTTTGGATTCAGCGCGCGAAATCGTTGAGAATGGACTATTCACTTGCTTTTTTCGGAGCCCTGTTGACGCGCGCGTTTCTCGAGGCGACGCGGCACGGATCCCGAGGCGTTGGCGCGTTGGCACGCGGCTTGAGGTGGCGTGCTGCGCACGGCGCGCAACTGGCACGCACTGGGGAAGCGCGCTCCCTGCGCGGGTCGCGCGGGGGCCGCCACGTGGCGGGCCCCCACTGGCGCCCGCGCGGGCTCGGGAGACGCGCGCCCGTGTTGCGCGCTGGGTGTCCCGCGCCTGTGCGGCACGGTGTAATGCGCCCGTGTGGCGCGGGATGCCGCGCCCGTGTGGCGCGGTGTGACGCGCGCCGCGTGGCGGGGGGGGGGGGGGGGGGTAGCGCGACCATCCGTCTCCCAAATCCAGTACGAAAGCTCGGAGCATGTCCTCGAGTATCTGAATCACCCGCTCGGATTGCCCATCCGTCTGGGGGTGAAAGGCTGAGCTGAAGTGTAACTTGGTCCCCAAGGCTCGTTGTAGACTCTGCCAAAAGTTCGAAACGAACCTTGTGTCTCTGTCCGAAGTTATCGATGTCGGCACCCCGTGTAGCCTCACAATCTCGCTGATGTAGACTTGAGCCAGTCGGTCGCGTGTCCAGGTCGTGTGGATGGGTAGGAAATGAGCTGACTTTGTTAACCGATCCACGGCAACCCAGATGGCGTCATGTCCCTGCTGCGAACGTGGAAATCCGGTGACGAAGTCAGTCGTGATTTGCTCCCACTTCCATTCGGGCACAGGTAGAGGTTGCAATTTTCCCGCCGGTCGTTGATGCTCGGCCTTCACCTGTTGGCAAATCAAGCAGTGTGCCACAAATAGCGTCACGTCTCCCTTCAATCTTGGCCACCAGAAGGTCTGTCTGAGATCCCGGTACATCTTGGTGCCTCTAGGGTGCGCCACGTAGGGGGCGCAATGTGCTTCAGTCAGGATTTCCTTCTTTAGGTCCGGCAGATCAGGCACGCAAATCCGTCCTCGGAACCGAAGGGTGCCGTCTGTCCCCACTGCAAAGTCTCCCTTCTGCTCCGGTGAAATCTTATCTCGTTCCAGTTGTAGCTGTGGATCCGCACCTTGGCCTTCTCGAATCCTCTCCAACAGGGTCGGCGCGACTGTTAAGGACAAAAGTCGCTCGACCGTCCCTGCTGGTACCACCTCCAATCTCAGTCGTGAGAACTCCGCGATCAAGTCATTCTGCTGCGTGATCGTGCCCGCCGAAGTTCCTTCTGCTTGTCCCTTCTTGCTTAGGGCATCAGCTACCACATTTGCTTTCCCCGGGTGGTACTGGATGGTTAAGTCGTAATCCTTCAGTAGCTCCAACCACCTCCTCTGCCGTAGGTTAAGCTCCTTCTGGGTGAAAAGGTACTTAAGGCTTTGGTGGTCCGAGAACACGTTGCAATGCACACCGTAGAGATAGTGCCTCCACAGTTTCAGAACAAAGACCACTGCGGCAAGCTCCAAGTCATGGATCGGGTAGTTCTGCTCGTAATCCTTGAGTTGCCTTGAGGCATAGGCTATGACTCTTCCTTGCTGCATTAGTACTCCTCCCAGTCCTATCTGCGATGCATCGCAGTAAACTTCGTAGTCTTCCCTGGGTGTTGGTAAGGCAAGCACAGGCGCTCTTGTTAACCGCTTCTTAGGTTCCTCAAAGCTTTCTTGGCATTGGGTCGTCCAAATGAACTTTACTCCTTTCCGGGTTAGGCGGTTCAGGGGGGTCGCAATCTTCGAGAAACCTTCCACGAAACGCCTGTAGTACCCTGCAAGGCCCAGGAAGCTGCGCACTTCCGTCACCGTGGTCGGCTGGGGCCAGTCGGTCACCGACTCCACCTTCTTGGGATCCACTGCGATTCCCGCTGCTGAAATGATATGCCCTAGGAATCCCACCTCGCGAAGCCAAAACTCGCATTTCTTAAGTTTGGCGAACAACTCCTGCTCCCTAAGAGTCTGCAGCACAATTCGTAGGTGCTCCTCGTGCTTCTCATCGGTGGTGGAGTAGATCAGGATGTCGTCGATGAAGACCACTACGAACTGATCCAGGAAGGGTTTGAAAACTCGGTTCATCATGTCCATGAATACTGCTGGGGCATTGGTAAGCCCGAATGGCATTACTGTGAACTCGTAGTGGCCATACCGAGTCCGGAACGCCGTCTTCGGAATATCCTCGTCTTGAACTCTGAGCTGGTGGTAGCCCGACTGCAGGTCAATCTTTGAGAAGACTGTTGCACCCCGCAGCTGGTCAAAGAGGTCATCAATCCTAGGTAGGGGATACTTGTTTTTCACTGTGACCTTATTGATTTCCCGGTAGTCGATGCACAACCGCAAGCTCCCGTCTTTCTTTCACACAAAAAGTACAGGTGCGCCCCAAGGTGACACACTCGGTCTGATAAACCCCCTGTCCAGAAGATCCTCCAGCTGCGCCTTAAGTTCCTTCAGCTCCGCGAAGGCCATCCTGTAGGGGGCCTTCGTGATTGGTCGTGTGCCGGGTGGAAGCTCAATTGGAAAAACAACCTCTCGCTCGGGGGGTAAACCAGGTAGTTCGGCCGGAAAGACATCTGGGAAGTCCCTCACCACAGGGATGTCGGAGAGTGCCGTAGAGGGTCCGGTGGCCAGGGCCATCGACACCAAGTAGGCCATACACCCACCCTCAACCAGTTTCCTGGCTCGCGATGCAGGAATGATGGAAGAAAAGGAAACGCTCTTGCACGTCAAGTACATGTTCTCCGGAAAATCGGGGTACAGCAGCCGCACCTCGCGCTTCTCGCAGTCGATGACCGCAAGGTACCACGTGAGCCAATCCATTCCGAGCACTACATCATACTCTTTCAATGGAATGACCACCAGATCCCAGGGGCACGGGAGCCTTCCCATCCTTATAGGGCAGGAAGGTACAAGGTTGCGGGCCTCCAAGGATCCCCCCGCGGTGTGAACAGTCATCACACTGGGTAAGGGTCTCAACTCAAAACCATGGGTCAGGGCAAAGTCACGAGACATAAACGAGAGGGTCGCCCCGGTATCAAAAAGGGTTCTAGCGCGATAAACAGAAGCAAGAGTGATACCTGCGATGACGTGCTCAGACGGGCGTGTCTCCTGCTGACTCATCGAGTAGACGCGGCCTCCCGAAGGTGGTGGCCTGTCCCCTGCAGATCGGGGTGCTGGCGGTCTGGGGGCCTACGTCATCGGAGCTTTCCCTCGCCCTGCGTGCTGGGGTGACGGCACGGAGGCTGCTGAAGATGCGGTGCCTTGGTTCAGGGGGCAGTTGAAACGGAAATGCCCCTGCTTGCCACATCGGAAGCAATGGTCCTGTCTCTTGGAGCATTCCATCACTCGGTGCGCCCCGCCGCAGATCACGCAAGGCCGATCATCTGAGCGTTGTCCCTCTCCTGGCGCTCCCCTGGTCCTCTGCTGGGGCCCCCACCGCTTAGAGGGCCGATTCCCGCTAGAGGAGCCCCCTCCCCCTGAAGTCGTCTGAGTCCGCTTCCTGTCGTCTTGCTGGTGGGGGCCTTCCCTTCGAGCGCGCGTGACGGCAAAGCCTCGCTCAACAATGGTGGCCCGGTCGACCACCTTCTGAAAGGTATGCAGATCCGCCGCGTCCACCACTTGGAAAATGTCAGTCCTCAATCCATCCACAAACAGTTGCGCCTTATGGGATTCATCCCGAATGACGAACGGGACACAGTTCGCCAGTCTCACGAACTCCCTCTGGTACTCCATTACTGTTTTGGTTCCCTATCTGATGTGGTTGAGGTCGTCCTCCAATTGTTTCTTCACACTGTTGGTAAAGAATGCCCCGAACAGCTGCTGTTTAAAGGTAGTCCATGACGGAAGGGTAGCACCCGTCGCAGAGCCGGGGCGTACAGTCTTCCACCAAATGCGGGCATTCCCCTCGAGAAAGTGGGCAGCCAGGGGGACCCGCTCGTGGTCTTCCATCAATAGGTCCTCGAATAATTTCTCCATTGTATCCACCCACTTCTCCATGACCCAGGGGTCTGCCGTGTCCCCCTCGAACACTGGCGGGTCGTACTTCTTGAAGTCGGCCAGGTTGGCGCGCACGCGGTCTCGCTCGTTCGGTAGAATTGCCCCTTCCTTCGCGACGTTGGCGGTCGCGGCGGGAGCGGCTAACACTACCGTCTCACTCGGAGCAACTCCGACGATCGGTGTCGGCGCCGGTCCTGCCGTTGCCGCCGAAGGGGCCACCTCTGGCGCCGTCGGTTGGGTTAAGGGCACCTCAGGCGCCGAGGCCCGGGTAGGGGCAGCCCCCCCTTCGGCCTCCATCGTCGGCGGGTCCCATCGCCGGTGCAGCTGGCCCCGGGAGAGGGCCCGGGGCGGCCTCCACTGTCGCAGCGGCCTGCTGCTGCTGTGTCAGTTGGCGCACGTGGTCGGTCAGGGCTGCCAACTGCCCCGCCATCTCCCGTAGCTGCTGCCTCAGGAGCTGGTTCTCTGCGGTCGCCGTTACCGCTGCGTCCGCCCCCGTGTCCTCGGCGGTAGATCTAGTCCTGGCCATGATCTGTACATTTGTACAAACCAGTTACTCCTAGTTTAAACAGGAAAAAAAAAACACCGCAAACGCTGGCCTTAAAAGGAAGAAGAACACTAATCCCCCCCCCTTTTCCCCACGAGCACTCGCGTTTTACTTATCTATTCCCAGTTTACTTTATTAACCACTAGCTAGTGTCTTGCGCCCCGTGGATGTTAGGCCCCGACTGTTGTGGTTAAAGTTTACCTCTCTGATACCATCTTAATCTGTCACGCCCCGGGGGTTCGAATCGCGCGGAAGAGGAGCCACTGATGCCCCTAATTCAGCCATATATTTTTTTTGTAAACCAATACACCCCGGCGCGTGTCCAGACCCGCCGCATACACAAATTCACTCTGCAAACGGCAGAGTCTCCTCTGTATATGCACGGCGTCTCAACTACAAAGTGTCTCACAAGGTGTAGCACATACAATCTCTAACCACATCAGTTGAGGTCTCGAAACATACAACCAACCAATTCACATGATCTACTAGTAGCAACTTAGAACATAGAGGCCGATGTTTTGAAAGGATAAATAATCACAAGGTTTTGAAAGCGGCATCCACACGATGCCATCGTTTTTAGGAAAAACCGTTTGAAAGCCACATAAATCCACAGGGTTTGAAAACGGCACCCACTCGATGCCGAACTTTGTGAAAACAGTTAGCAAACACATAAATTCCACAAGGTTTGTAAAATCCGGTGCCCACACGACACCCACGTTTTAAAAGTAGTTTTCGCAAACGGTTTTCTTTGCTTTTCATTGTTTAAAATGGCCAAGTAAGAAAGAATGTAACAATCATTCGTTTATTCGAAAAAGGAAGAGGCAACATCCACTTCGACCCCACGGGGGTGTCGCAATCCACAACTAGCTAGCATGAGTAATAAAAGAAAAGGGAAAGAAGAGTCACTGTGTCTGAAGTCACTAAAAGTCAGAACAGCACCCTCGCGGCCTCACCGGTGCCCTAGCACTCGCCCCTGGACGAACCTGTCACGGAGTGGGAAGTCAGTCACTAGAAATAGTATGATAAGCATAAGAGAAACAAATTAGGGCAAACCACAAAAACCGGAGCAACCATCCCTCTCATGTATCGTCCGCGTTAACCACACCCTGTATCAAATCAACACCGGGCACCTTTCCCGACCACCGCACCGGGCCCCTTCCCCGATGTCTACCGCCGAGCACCTACCTCAGCCGCCGAGCACCTGCCTCGACATCACCGCTCACACCCCCCACCCATGAGGGCCCCCATTCCTAACGCCACCGTCGCGTGGGGTACACGGGTCAACGTACCACTTTTCCGGAAAAGCACACCCTCACGGTGGCCAAACCGCCGGTGTGCGTGTAGTAACACCAGAGCCGTATAACCAGATATGTATAGATGATTAATCGAATGAAGTAAAAGCGGGGTCAGCATTGCTCATAAAGAATAACTTAGAAGGGAAAAACACCTTTGCTCATGAAGAATAACTTAGCAGGGAAAACACCTTTGCTCATGAAGAATAACTTAGCAGGGAAAACACCTTTGCTCATGAAGGATAACTTAAAAGGGAAAACACCTTTGCTCATGAAGAATAACTTAGCAGGGAAAACACCTTTGCTCATGCTAACACCTTACATATGTACGCCCTTTCCCAATTAACCCTGGCGAAAGTACCCACCGTGTGTGCATCGTCCTGCGCTCGACCCGTCCGCGTCCGTGCACCAGTCGCCAGCAACGTCCTGCACTCCTGAAGGAACATGGGCAAGTCAAGACTAAGGGGTCCGAAACTCACACAGACTCCCAACAATGTGCGGCGGAGTTCCCCGCACGGCACCGGCCCGTGCGGCGCACAC
>CM055060.1:31139910-31217735 GCA_029204045.2 Tillandsia leiboldiana
CATCACAGTTTCAGAACAAAGACAACCGGCAAGCTCCAAGTCATGATCGGGTAGGCTGCTCGTAATCCTTGAGTTGCCTTGAGGCATAGGCTATGACTCTTCCTTGCTGCATTAGTACTCCTCCCAGTCCTATCTGCGATGCATCGCAGTAAACTTCGTAGTCTTCCCTGGGTTGTGTAAGGCAAGCACAGGCGCTCTTGTTAACCGCTTCTTAGGTTCCTCAAAGCTTTCTTGGCATTGGGTCGTCCAAATGAACTTTACTCCTTTCCGGGTTAGGCGGGTTCAGGGGGGTCCGCAAATCTTCGAGAACCTTCCACAGAAACGCCGGTAGTACCCTGCAAGGCCCCAGGAAGGCTGCGCACTTCCGTATCCACCCGTGGGTCGGCTGGGGCCCAGTCCGGGTCACCGACTCCCACCTTCGTGGGATCCACTGCGATTCCCGGCTTGCTGAAATGAATGCCTAGGATCCCACCGTCGCGAAGCCAAACTCGCATTTCTTAAGTTTGGCGAACAACTCCTGCTCCCCCTAAAGAGTCCTGCAGCACAATTCTGTAGAGTGCTCCTCGTGCTTCTCATCGGTGGTGGGAGTAGATCAGGATGTCTTGCGATGAAGACCACTACGAACTGATCCAGTGAAGGGTGTTGAAAACTCGGTTCATCATGTCCATGGAATACTGCCTGGAGCATTGGTAAGGCCCGATGGCATTCTGGTGTGAACTCGTAGTGGCCCACATACCGATTCCGGAACGCCGTCTTCAGGAATATCCTCGTCTTGAACTCTGAGCTGGTGGTAGCCCGACTGCAGGTCAATCTTTGAGAAGACTGTTGCACCCCGCAGCTGGTCAAAGAGGTCATCAATCCTAGGTAGGGGATACTTGTTTTTCACTGTGACCTTATTGATTTCCCGGTAGTCGATGCACACACCGCAAGCTCCCGTCTTTCTTTCACACAAAAAGTACAGGTGCGCCCCAAGGTGACACACTCGGTCTGATAAACCCCCTGTCCAGCAAGATCCTCCAGCTGCGCCTTAAGTTCCTTCAGCTCCGCGAAGGCCATCCTGTAGGGGCCTTCGTGATTGGTCGTGTGCCGGGTGAAGCTCAATTGGAAAAACAACCTCTCGCTCGGGGGGTAAAACCAGGTAGTTCGGCGGAAAGGACATCTGGGGAAGTCCCTCACCACAGGGATGTCGGAGAGTGCCGTAGAGGGGTCCGGTGGCCAGGGCCATCGACACCAAGTAGGCCATACACCCACCCTCAACCAGTTTCCTGGCTCGCGATGCAGGAATGATGGAAGAAAAGGAAACGCTCTTGCACGTCAAGTACATGTTCTCCGGAAAATCGGGGTACAGCAGCCGCACCTCGCGCTTCTCGCAGTCGATGACCGCAAGGTACCACGTGAGCCAATCCATTCCGAGCACTACATCATACTCTTTCAATGGAATGACCACCAGATCCCAGGGGCACGGGAGCCTTCCCATCCTTATAGGGCAGGAAGGTACAAGGTTGCGGGCCTCCAAGGATCCCCCCGCGGTGTGAACAGTCATCACACTGGGTAAGGGTCTCAACTCAAAACCATGGGTCAGGGCAAAGTCACGAGACATAAACGAGAGGGTCGCCCCGGTATCAAAAAGGGTTCTAGCGCGATAAACAGAAGCAAGAGTGATACCTGCGATGACGTGCTCAGACGGGCGTGTCTCCTGCTGACTCATCGAGTAGACGCGGCCTCCCGAAGGTGGTGGCCTGTCCCCTGCAGATCAGGGGTGCTGGCGGTCTGGGGGCCTACGTCATCGGAGCTTTCCCCTCGCCCTGCGTGCTGGGGTGACGGCACGGAGGCTGCTGAAGATGCGGTGCCTTGGTTCAGGGGGCAGGTTGAAACGGAAATGCCCCTGCTTGCCACATCGGAAGCAATGGTCCTGTCTCTTGGAGCATTCCATCACTCGGTGCGCCCCGCCGCAGATCACGCAAGGCCGATCATCTGAGCGTTGTCCCTCTCCTGGCGCTCCCCTGGTCCTCTGCTGGGGCCCCACCGCTTAGAGGGCCGATTCCCGCTAGAGGAGCCCCCTCCCCCTGAAGTCGTCTGAGTCCGCTTCCTGTCGTCTTGCTGGTGGGGGCCTTCCCTTCGAGCGCGGCGTGACGGCAAAGCCTCGCTCAACAATGGTGGCCCGGTCGACCACCTTCTGAAAGGTATGCAGATCCGCCGCGTCCACCACTTGGAAAATGTCAGTCCTCAATCCATCCACAAACAGTTGCGCCTTATGGGATTCATCCCGAATGACGAACGGGACACAGTTCGCCAGTCTCACGAACTCCCTCTGGTACTCCATTACTGTTTTGGTTCCCTATCTGATGTGGTTGAGGTCGTCCTCCAATTGTTTCTTCACACTGTGGTAAAGAATGCCCCGAACAGCTGCTGTTTAAAGGTAGTCCATGACGGAAGGGTAGCACCCGTCGCAGAGCCGGGGCGTACAGTCTTCCACCAAATGCGGGCATTCCCCTCGAGAAAGTGGGCAGCCAGGGGGACCCGCTCGTGGTCTTCCATCAATAGGTCCTCGAATAATTTCTCCATTGTATCCACCCACTTCTCCATGACCCAGGGGTCTGCCGTGTCCCCCTCGAACACTGGCGGGTCGTACTTCTTGAAGTCGGCCAGGTTGGCGCGCACGCGGTCTCGCTCGTTCGGTAGAATTGCCCCTTCCTTCGCGACGTTGGCGGTCGCGGCGGGAGCGGCTAACACTACCGTCTCACTCGGAGCAACTCCGACGATCGGTGTCGGCGCCGGTCCTGCCGTTGCCGCCGAAGGGGCCACCTCTGGCGCCGTCGGTTGGGTTAAGGGCACCTCAGGCGCCGAGGCCCGGGTAGGGGCAGCCCCCCCTTCGGCCTCCATCGTCGGCGGTCCCATCGCCGGTGCAGCTGGCCCCGGGAGAGGGCCCGGGGCGGCCTCCACTGTCGCAGCGGCCTGCTGCTGCTGTGTCAGTTGGCGCACGTGGTCGGTCAGGGCTGCCAACTGCCCCGCCATCTCCCGTAGCTGCTGCCTCAGGAGCTGGTTCTCTGCGGTCGCCGTTACCGCTGCGTCCGCCCCCGTGTCCTCGGCGGTAGATCTAGTCCTGGCCATGATCTGTACATTTGTACAAACCAGTTACTCCTAGTTTAAACAGGAAAAAAAAAACACCGCAAACGCTGGCCTTAAAAGGAAGAAGAACACTAATCCCCCCCCCCTTTTCCCCACGAGCACTCGCGTTTTACTTATCTATTCCCAGTTTACTTTATTAACCACTAGCTAGTGTCTTGCGCCCCGTGGATGTTAGGCCCCGACTGTTGTGGTTAAAGTTTACCTCTCTGATACCATCTTAATCTGTCACGCCCCGGGGGTTCGAATCGCGCGGAAGAGGAGCCACTGATGCCCCTAATTCAGCCATATATTTTTTTTGTAAACCAATACACCCCGGCGCGTGTCCAGACCCGCCGCATACACAAATTCACTCTGCAAACGGCAGAGTCTCCTCTGTATATGCACGGCGTCTCAACTACAAAGTGTCTCACAAGGTGTAGCACATACAATCTCTAACCACATCAGTTGAGGTCTCGAAACATACAACCAACCAATTCACATGATCTACTAGTAGCAACTTAGAACATAGAGGCCGATGTTTTGAAAGGATAAATAATCACAAGGTTTTGAAGCGGCATCCACACGATGCCATCGTTTTTAGGAAAAACCGTTTGAAAGCCACATAAATCCACAGGGTTTGAAAACGGCACCCACTCGATGCCGAACTTTGTGAAAACAGTTAGCAAACACATAAATTCCACAAGGTTTGTAAAATCCGGTGCCCACACGACACCCACGTTTTAAAAGTAGTTTTCGCAAACGGTTTTCTTTGCTTTTCATTGTTTAAAATGGCCAAGTAAGAAAGAATGTAACAATCATTCGTTTATTCGAAAAAGGAAGAGGCAACATCCACTTCGACCCCACGGGGGTGTCGCAATCCACAACTAGCTAGCATGAGTAATAAAAGAAAAGGGAAAGAAGAGTCACTGTGTCTGAAGTCACTAAAAGTCAGAACAGCACCCTCGCGGCCTCACCGGTGCCCTAGCACTCGCCCCTGGACGAACCTGTCACGGAGTGGGAAGTCAGTCACTAGAAATAGTATGATAAGCATAAGAGAAACAAATTAGGGCAAACCACAAAAACCGGAGCAACCATCCCTCTCATGTATCGTCCGCGTTAACCACACCCTGTATCAAATCAACACCGGGCACCTTTCCCGACCACCGCACCGGGCCCCTTCCCCGATGTCTACCGCCGAGCACCTACCTCAGCCGCCGAGCACCTGCCTCGACATCACCGCTCACACCCCCCCACCCATGAGGGCCCCCATTCCTAACGCCACCGTCGCGTGGGGTACACGGGTCAACGTACCACTTTTCCGGAAAAGCACACCCTCACGGTGGCCAAACCGCCGGTGTGCGTGTAGTAACACCAGAGCCGTATAACCAGATATGTATAGATGATTAATCGAATGAAGTAAAAGCGGGGTCAGCATTGCTCATAAAGAATAACTTAGAAGGGAAAAACACCTTTGCTCATGAAGAATAACTTAGCAGGGAAAACACCTTTGCTCATGAAGAATAACTTAGCAGGGAAAACACCTTTGCTCATGAAGGATAACTTAAAAGGGAAAACACCTTTGCTCATGAAGAATAACTTAGCAGGGAAAACACCTTTGCTCATGCTAACACCTTACATATGTACGCCCTTTCCCAATTAACCCTGGCGAAAGTACCCACCGTGTGTGCATCGTCCTGCGCTCGACCCGTCCGCGTCCGTGCACCAGTCGCCAGCAACGTCCTGCACTCCTGAAGGAACATGGGCAAGTCAAGACTAAGGGGTCCGAAACTCACACAGACTCCCAACAATGTGCGGCGGAGTTCCCCGCACGGCACCGGCCCGTGCGGCGCACACTCCGCCTGTGCACAGCCCCGCGCGGCACCAGCCCGCACGGGCGCCCCTCCTGCGGGCGGCCCCGCACGGCGCTGCCCGCGGTGCGGGGCGACCCCGTGCGGCACCAGCCCGCGCGGGTGCCCCTCCTGCGGGCGGCCCCGCGCGGCCAAGCGCCGCACGGGCGCGCTGCCCGCGGTGCGGGGCGACCCCGCGCGGCACCAGCCCGCGCGGGCGCCCCTCCTGCGGGCGGCCCCGCGCGGCCAAGCGCCGCGCGGGCGCGCTGCCCGCGGTGCGGGGCGACCCCGCGCGGCACCAGCCCGCGCGGGCGCCCCTCCTGCGGGCAGCCCCGCGCGGCCAAGCGCCGCGCGGGCGCGCTGCCCGCGGTGCTGGGCGACCCCGCGCAGCACCAGCCCGCGCGGGCGCCCCTCCCAAGCTCCGCGCGGGCGCGCTGCCCGCGGTGCGGGGCGACCCCGCGCGGCACCAGCCCGCGCGGGCGCCCCTCCTGCGGGCGGCCCCGCGCGACCAAGCGCCGCGCGGGCGCGTTGCCCGCGGTGCGGGGCGACCCCGCGCGGCACCAGCACGCGCGGGCGCCCCTCCCGCGGGCGGCCCCGCGCGGCCAAGCGCCGCGCGGGCGCGCTGCCCGCGTTGCGGGGCGACCCCGCGCGGCACCAGCCCGCGCGGGCGCCCCTCCCGCGGGCGGCCCCGCGCGCGGCGGTGCGCGACGGCACCGCCCCCCCCCCCCCCCCCCCCTCCCTCCTCGAAACCACAAAACCCAACGGGGAAAACGAACAAGAGTACAACCCTACTCACCTTGGTCCGCCGATGAAGAAGAGGAGGAAGGGGATCTTCCACCCTATGCTTGGCCGGTTCCGCTAGCGAGAAGGTCCCTGGTTCGTTCGTCCAAACCCCGCCGCTCCCTTTTTCCCTCGTGCGTCTCCTCTTTGCCGTACTCTAAGAGAGGAGAAAGAAAGGAGGCGGAATAATGGAAAACCCTAATTTCCAAAAAGCCCCAGCCCAAAGGTTAAAACATTTACCTCGAGATTCGTGCGGATCGCCAGCACGCATCCTGGGGCGCTTACGGAGGGTTCGAACTTCGTAAATTTATTCTGGATGAACCGGGAGTCGGAATTCGAAACCGATCGCGCCTGCGCGCTCCGCTTCGCGAGCTCTATTGCCTAAAATTATCCGCGGGCCCCGACGGTCTGTCGGGAAAAACACCAAAATAAGGCCCTCGGTCGGACATTAAAGGAAGAGGGGTGTCGAGATGAGTCAAAGGAAGGCCGGGTATTACATGTACCCCTTGTCACCGGGATGAGGCCCAGAAGGTTGAGCTAGTTGAGAGAGGGGCATCAGGATATCTATCGCTTGGTGCATTCTCGGCGAGCGCCGACGTTAGATGCAGCGATTGAGCATGCCCGGTGGGTTGACCGAGGATCAGTGATCATGACAGAGAGAGACGGAGCGCCAAGGACCAGCTCCGGGGAGAGGCATCCAGTGCCGCCTGAGTTTGGACAGTCGAGTAGATCGAGACCCCCGGGGCCGCCACGATCCCAGTCTGAGGGTCGTAAGTCTCAGAGGAGACAGAGACCAGGAGGTTCTCCATAGCCGATGTATCAGCAGCCGCAGCGGGATGACTGTGTCATTTGTGGTGGGCCGCATTCTGCGCCACAGTGTGACCACAGGCAGGGGCGATGTTTTTCGTGTGGACAGTCGGGACATTTCCAGGCAGCATGCCCTCGAGCAGTGCTTACGGCAATACCGCTTGCGACGGCACCCCCGCTACCTCTTCGGGATGAAGGAGCTCCTCCGATTTACTGCCAAGCAGATAGGGACACGACGTCGGGGCAGACTGAGCGACAACCACCTACATTGAGCGGATGAGACTGTACCGCCCGGTTGGAGGGCGCTACGGCAGTGGACCAGGTTGTCGCGGGCAGGATTTCTTTACAGCGGTTTGAGTTGAGTGTTTTTGGCTTTCCTGTCTAGACTTGAGGTAGAGTTGTTACCACGTGCACTAGAGGTACAGATTCCTGTTGGTGTTGTGCATGTGGGGGGGGCCTTGTGGATCGTGTCCAGTACAGTTGAGACTTGGAATTATACCGGGAGGTGTTACGGTTCTGTGACAGCTCCACGACTCAGATTGGGCACACAGGATAGACCAGTTGGTGCTGTATCGTGCAACGGCTGATTATGGAATGAGATCAGTTACCCTTCCGCGAGTTGGACTAGAGGAGTTCATTTTCCCAGATCACCGGGGTATCCTTCCTGCAGCTGTGGCTTCAGCGGTTTGGGGCTTGGTGCTACTTTTGGATCGTTGGTGACGATTAGGACTAGAGGTCGTGTCCTTAGGGGTCACGGTTAGATCGTAGCTTTCGTTTTGTAGCCACGGTAGGAACGACTTCAAAACTTCTCTCCCTTTCTCTCGCCTGTGTGCTGAAATTTTCGAACAGGACGAAAACTTCGAAAGACTGCTCCAGAAATGGAGACGGTGCCCGAACCTGTTCTTGTTTGATTGGGGCAAAGGCACTGGTCCTTTCCAAATTTTCGGACTTTTCGTTAATTTCAGCCGTTTTCTAAATTGAGAGTTGTGGCTGACGACTTTCCTGCTGGTGGGGCCTTTACCCTTCTTGTTGGTTGTGTTGGCATAATTCGTGTAGATATGGACGAGTAGAGTTAATCGTTCTTCCTTGTCCTCTGTCCTTTGGAATTCCTGAGGTTTTTCCAGCTTTTGGACTCCTAGCCGTGTGGACTCGCTTCGCGGAGTGTGCCTAGTGACTGGGGAGCAGGAGACGGTATTGATGGATACTTACCTTTCGCTTTGGAACTCCCCTTTTGAGCCGTGTTAGTTTCGAGGATGAAACTTTCTTTTAGTGGGGGAGAGTGTGAGGACCCGAATCCCCACTTAAGAGATTACTGATGGATTAGTGGCCTTTGGGAGTGTTTGTGCGCGTGTCGGGCCCAAGAAATGGATTTGTGGTGCAATTTGGGATTTAATTTGCATCACTAGAGGCCTGCGTGGTGTGTCGGTGGTGTTTGTGTGCAATTTGGACACAAGTGATGGACGTCGGGCTAAAAAGGGATCACGTGGGATTTGGAGGACCCGTCGAGTGTTTAGAAGTGGTTTCGCGCGACACGGATGTCAAAATTGGACTCACGGCGAAGTTTGGATGAAAGATCACATCTCCGGATGCCTTCGAGAATTTTTAGAGTTGGAATTTGGCAAATCGGGCATCGTTTTTGGATTCAGCGCGCGAAATCGTTGAGAATGGACTATTCACTTGCTTTTTTCGGAGCCCGGTTGACGCGCGCGTTTCTCGAGGCGACGCGGCACGGATCCCGAGGCGTTGGCGTGTTGGCACACGGCTCGAGGTGGCGTGCTGCGCACGGCGCGCAACTGGCGCGCACTGGGGAAGAGCGCTCCCTGCGCAGGTCGCGCGGGGGCCGCCACGTGGCGGACCCACACTGGCGCCCGCGTGGGCTCGGGAGACGCGCGCCCGTGTGGCGCGCTGGGTGTCCCGCGCCTGTGCGGCACGGTGTAACGCGCCCGTGTGGCGCGGGATGCCGCGCCCGCGTGGCGAGGTGTGACGCGCGCCGCGTGGCGGGGGGGGGAGGGGCGCTGTGCCTGGTGCGCGCGCCCCTGCGTGTGGACCGCAAGGCGGAAGGCCCTCATTGGTGGTGCGTCGTGGACCCAGTGCAGGAGCCCTCCCCTCTCCTTCTTCTTCTCTTCTTCTTTTCTTTCTTTTCCCCCGCACACCATTTCTCCTCTTCTTTTCCTTTCTTCTCCAACCGAGCGCGAGAGATAGTGAGGGAGGGGATTTTGTGGGGTGCGGCGGTGCGCCATGGACCTCGCGAAGCGCGCGAGGTGTTCCGAGGAGCCGGTTGGGCGGCGCGACGCGACGCGGTTGAGGTAGGTCCCGCGTGTTGTTTTTGCGGTATTTTTGGCACAGTTTTAGGGCGTTCTTTTGGATATTGGATTTGACCCCTTGCTCTTATGTGTGTTAGGGACCGTGTTTTACTACACCGTTTTGCGTGCAGACTCCGGCAGCGTGCTCCATTTTGGGTGCGGACTCCGTTTTGCGTGCGAATTCCGGCACCATGCACCGTTTTGCGTGCGGACTCCGTTTTGCGTGCGGACTCCGGCACTGTGCACCGTTTTGCGTGCGGACTCCGTTTTCCGTGCGGATTCCGACACCGTGCACCGTTTCCATGCGGACTCCGTTTTGCGTGCGGACTCCGGCACTGTGCACCGTTTTGCGTGCGGACTCTGTTTTGCGTGCGGACTCCGGCACCGTGCTCCGTTTTGCATGCGGACTCCGGCGGCGTGCACCGTTTTGCGTGCGGACTCCGTTTTGCGTGCGAACTCTGGCACTGCGCTCCGTTTTGCGTGCGAACTCCGGCACTATGCACCATTTTGCGTGTGGACTCCGTTTTATGTGCGGATTTCGACACCGTGTACCGTTTTGCGAGCGGACTCCGTTTTGCATGCGGACTCCGGTACTGTGCACCGTTTTGCGTCCGGACTCCGTTTTGCGTGCGGACTCCGGCACCATGCTCCGTTTTGCGTGCGGACTCCGTTTTGCGTGCGGACTCCGGCACCGTGCTCCGTTTTGCGTGCGGACTCCGTTTTGCTTGCGGACTCCGGCACTTTGCTTCGTTTTGCGTGCGGACTCCGGCGGCGTGCTCCATTTTGCGTGCGGACTCCGGCGGCGTGCTCCGTTTTGCGTGCGGCTCCGGTGGAGGCAAGGAATCGCGTGGAGGCCAATTGCAAGTGTCTACGAGCAATTGGTGGCTTACCGAGGTGGGTTGGTTTTTCTCTCCAAGTCTACGGACTTCCTTCTAATTCTATCATGATAGGATTTTGCATGCTAGTTTAAGTGTTTCATTGGAACTTTGACTAGCACCCCCGTCATATGTTGCATGTGTAACCAGACCAGTAGAAAACCTTAATCTGGGCTAGGTTCTTTTATGCTTTAGATATCCCACACACTGCATTTCTTCCTGGACATATAGTTTCTCGCCCGGGTAGTGGGCCGGGTGGTCAGGACATTGTGGGACGTATGTTGCACTCGGGCCTGGGGGCAGAGTGGGGTCTGGTAGCTGTGTTAGGCCAGTGTTAGGTTTTGGGAACCGTTTTGGGTAAACGGTGGTCCCGGATCTTTGGGTATTTCTCCGTTTTATTCGTCACCACCATGTTGTGATCGTGGTGCACGTGTGTTATCAGGACCTTGAACCCAGAACGTTTTTGGACAACACATGATTTTAGTAAACCAGTATTTTCCTTCCGAATTTCTAGGGGTCGTCGGAGCCTGTTCTTATTTGATTGGGTGTCGGCATCAACCCTTGGGAGTTCGGAAAATAAACTCGTTTTAACTGATTTTTCAAGAACTAAAATCTATAAAAGTTGGTTTTCTAAATTCAAGACGGTTTTCAAAACGGGCAATTTTATCCTCACCCCAAGGGGGTTGAGTAGAAATGATATTTTATAATAAAGGTCATCTTTTCTCCTAAATTTCCTCACCCGACCGGAGTGAGTAATCTGGGTTCTAAGGGTTGATTTCATTCTTGGGTCATAAACAACGGGAGGCTACGCCTATAGCCTGTTCTTGTTTGATTGGGGTCGTAGGTATTAGTTTCCCAGGGTTTTCGGACCCTTCGTGGTTCTGGCTGTTGAGCGTCTCCAGCCCCTGAGTTTGGTGTGTTGAGTTGGTTTCCCACTTTAACCGAGAGGGGCCGAATCCCTGAACGGTAAAGGATCGAGAACGTGGATAGGCTGAGCCTAGAGTCTGTTCTTGTTTGATTGGGGCTCTAGGCACCGGCCTAACGGATTCCCGGGCCTTTGCTGCGTCAGTCGGTTCTTCTCGCCTATGAGTGGGGTGTCTTTTTGGGAGCCGTTTGAAGAGACGGCGGTCCCAGCTGTGTTGTACCTTCTTTTAGTGGGTTAGTGTTGTGAGATTGAGTCGTGGAGGGTTCTCCGACTGAGTGATGGTTTATGCATTATCAGATTGAGTCGTCGAGGTTTCTCCGACATAGCTTTGAGATCGTGTGGGCTTTTTCTGGTCGAGTCGAGGGGTCTTTCACCGACCGAGTTGTGCTTTTGAGCTCGTGATACCGATCTGTTTGGTCGTGGATTATAGCCTGCTGAGCCTGGCATTTTATGCCAGTTATGAGATACTTGAGATACTTGAGTTCGCGGGGTCGCTCCTGGCGAGCTACGCCCCGGGTGCGATGATGATACCGAGCCTGACGAGGCTACGATGGTGCGACTAGTTAATACACTAGAGTTCGCTTGAGATTGAGATAGTCCATGTGAGACACCCTACGTAAGACCAAGTCCTGTTTGGGCGTAGTGGCAGTAGGTTTGGCGCAGGCTGGACTGGACCCTATGAGGCAGTCATGGAGATTGGGTGTTATGTGAGAGAGTATGCATATCATGTGTCTTAGTGAGTTTTCCTTTGAGCATAGTACTTGACATAATGTCAGTAGTGAGTGGATGCATACCATCATCTGTGTTCTTTTCCCTATTGAGCATACTAGATAGAAGCATGATAGCTGTAGATACTTTTCCAGCTTATTTTTCATTATCAAAGTCTTTTTCTATTATCTTATGCCTCTTGTAGACTTAGTGGGCAGACCGTGGGTCTTGGAGTCGGTACCCACTGAGAACTACTGTAGGATGTAGTTCTCACACCCTCTGTCGGCGACAGGTTGCTGAGGCTTTTCTTCCGTTCCTGCCCGAGTTGGCTTGACGGATCGAGGACAGGGAGTCGCGTGATAGTTCCCTACCAGCATAGTTCCTTTAGAGTGAGGTAGATGTACCCTTTTTATATTTTGAGAGTTTTTTGTTGAGAGACCTTTGTTGTGAGGTATAGAGTTGTATTTTATTTTACAGTTTGAGAGACTGATGTAGTGAGGATATTTTTGTATTGAGAGCTTGTACACTGACGTATTTATTGGAAATATCTCCCTTTTGAGTTTTGTATCAGAGGACTTTTTATACGATCGTATTTGGGAGATGGATATTGTTTTATCTTCAGTTGTACAGTGTTTGGACTTCAGTTTTTCAGTAGTTTACTTTCAGCTCTGATATCTGTATACTGTAGTTGATTCTTTTTGCAAGTTAGACGCTTCGTCTATACGGGGTTTCCGTATGGGCGGCGGATCTGTTGGCGAGCCCGGGTCGCAGTTTTGACGCTGGGGCGTGACAATCAGCCTCATCTCCCTAAACATGCTCTCAACTAGAATAGGTAAATACAATCATCGAACATATAATATCTCGAAGATATCTAATGTGTACCATAAATCATGAAAGCCTCAATCTACATGAACTATATCATTCTTATGCTCACCTCTCAAAGCTATAGGTTGTACAACGAATTATGCATGCTCTCAAATTACCAGAAATGAATATATTATCTTGCAAGTTTCCATCAGGCATATCTCAATATCATATCATACCATTTCTCGAACCAATGTCATTACCAAGCTTGCATCTCAATCAGATATTGGTACACTAACATGCATGCATTCTAATACATAGAATTAGAGAACCGTCCACCGGTTCTGGAGACGAAACACCCACCTGTAACGCTTTCCGCAGGCAAAGCCGAAGTCGGTGAAGTGTGTAGACGCTCACAGTCCAAAATCTGCCAAAACTGCACCCTCGGTACATGTCGCGCAAGCCTTGGCTCCAAACAGCTGAAAACACCTGGAATCCACTATCTCCAATTTTCTCCAGTTCCAACAGGTTCAGAAGCAGTCGCGAACCTTCCTGGGTACAACAATAAGGTCCAAGGTTACACTTTTATTCCAAAATATCCAAGTACATACAATTCTGTTGGAATAGTCCCAAAGATGCAGATTTTTAACCTATAGCAAGAACTCAGAAAAATCCAACATAAATACTGTCGCGATCGTCGCGTCGAGACCTTCGAAACGGGTACCTGCACGTCCAATTCTGAGCCCCGTAGACCGAGTTACAATTTTCACAACACAGGGTGCGCAAAACCTCGCAGCAACACAACTGTAATACTCTGCACAGTAAAGGGGGAAGAAGTATACCTTCAGGCAAGCCTCAGAAAATTCCACGAAAAATATGAAGGTAATCCTTGCGACGCGTAGATATAAAAAGTGTAAAGGCACGTCTCCATCCGATGCATGAGCGCGGAGATAAAAATCCGGCAAGATGTCGCTGTCCAGAAATTCCATCAGCGGCAAAGGGGATTAAAATTGTACCCGGAACCCCAAACAAAGCTCAAATCTGAGAAACGTAGACAATACAAGAATCATAGATCTACCTCTCATGAATCCAACGCCGCGAGAATCGTCCAAAAACACTGTTGGGGTAGCTCTGTGGACCTCTCAGACCAAAATGCGACGATAACGGGCCTTCGATGAAGGAACGTCGCTCTGCGCTACGATGCCGAAGTCGTCGACGCCGCGGCCTCCAAAAAAATCTGGGCCCTCTCCATGAGATGCACAGCGAGGAGATCAACAACTTTGGTGAAGGGTGCACTGGCCAAAGAGCTCGGGAAAAAGCTTCAACTCGGTGTGCAAAGGGCCAATTTATAGGCTCAACCCGAAAATCCGAAATTGGGCTTTTGGGCCCAAAAACCGGGCGCCCGATTGATTCGGGCTGCTACAGTGTTGGGCCCGGCCCAACACTGTTCACGCCCGAATCACTCAGGAGCCGCCACGTCATCATCCGAACTGCGGACAGCCGTGCGGGGCCATCCGCTGCTCGACACGTGGCGCACTGAGGCGTCAACACGTGGAACGCACTCGTCAACGGTCGCTGCCACGCCCACGTGCGCGCGCTGCCAGCGCCGCCTGCGCCGCCTGCCAGGCATGCGCCCCGAGGCAGCCACCCCCGCTCCGTGGACCGCGCGCATGTGGACCAGCCAACCTGTGATGACCTGGATCTCCGCAGAGCTGTTGCAGTGCGTTGGGTGGCTTCTGGAGGCCTACGGGGTGCGTTGGAGGTGTTTGTGCAACAATTGGACACATGTGGCGGACTTCAGGCTTAAATGGATCACGTGGGTGATCGGTTGACTCCGTCGGATCTTTAGAAGTGGTTTCACGCGAAACGGATATTAAAATTGAGCTCAGCGCGAAGTTTGGACAAAGGAACACTTTTCCGGATGCCTTCGGCAATTTTTAGAGTTAGAATTTGGCAAAACAGACATCAAATTCGGATTCAGCGCGCGAAAACGGTAAAAATGGACTATCTACTTGATATTTTGCGCAACTGGTTACTGTTCACGCCGGAACAGTGACTCCGGCGGCCGGCGGGCAGCGGCGGAGCGCGGCGGACGGGCTCGGGCAGGCGGCGGAGCGGCCGTGGGCAGGCGGGCTGTAACACCCCCGGAATTTGGATTAGTCCTCTATATAAATGATATAATAGGACTAAATCTCTAACTCGGCTATAGCATTTTGGATGGTAGCAAGATCCAAGAGGAACATGAGAGTTAAGCGTGATAGAGCTAGAGTAGTTCTAGGATGGGTGACCCCCTGGGAAGTGGGGCGTCACAGTTGGTATCAGAGCCATTCACCAGCCGGAAATGTGAGATGAGTCTCGGCTGAGCCAGGGTTATATAGCGGGTAGAGCGAGGCTCCCCGGCTAATGACCGTTGTGAGTGGAGTGCAGCTCCTCACAAGGTCGGCTAAGGCTAGCGAGACGAGTCTCACATCGCCTGGTGCTTGTGAGTGTGCTTGAGCCTGACGTGGACGTCAGGGCTTAAAGGGGGGAAGAATGTAACACCCCCGGAATTTGGATTAGTCCTCTATATAAATGATATAATAGGACTAAATCTCTAACCCGGCTATAGCATTTTGGATGGTAGCAAGATCCAAGAGGAACATGAGAGTTAAGCGTGATAGAGCTAGAGTAGTTCTAGGATGGGTGACCCCCTGGGAAGTGGGGCGTCACACGGGCAGGCGCGCGGTGCACGGGAGCGCATTGGACACGTGGCGGCGTGCGGTAGGGTCGGTGCAGTGGACTGGGACCACGGAGCAACGCGGAGTGGTGCATGGACCGGTCTGGACACGTGGCGTCTTGCGGTTGGTGGGCTCACGGGGGCGGGGTCCACGGAGGCGCACCCGGGTGCCTCGGGGCGCGTGCGTGTCAGGGCGCCAGGCGGCGTGGCAGGCGGCAACTGGGCGCTGTCGGCGACCTGTCAGGGCGGGCCACGTGGTGCCCTGCCATTGGCGGGCGCCACCTACCGCTTTGACCGGGCGCGGGCGACGTGGCGGGCGCATAGCGGCTGGGGACGCTGTCCCGTGTTCCGGGAACACGTGGCGCCACCAGGGGAATCCGGGCGCTCGTCGCGGGCCGGCCCGTGGGACTTTCGGGCGCTCGAAAACGGGCTTGCGCCCAAAAGTTGGGACAAATCCGGAATTTTTGGATTTGTCATTTTGGGCCTATAAATAGAGCCTGAACTTCTCCCTGGAGCTCTTTTTCTGGCCAGTTACTTGCAGTGTGTTCTTCACGAGATTTCCTCCTCTCCCAGAGCCGGTTCCATCTGTAGATTTCTGGATTTTTCAGCGGCACGCATCCTGAGGTTTCCATTTTTACGGCGCGGCGCGACGCTCGTTCATTTGTGGTCTTGTTCGTCGCGGTTTGGGTACGAGGACTCCCTCGGCTTACTCCGACCTCCGATTGAGGCGATTCTTGCGCCGTTGGACTCACGACAGGTAGGGCTTCGATCTTCTTGTTTTGAGCTCCCCCTTTTCTCGAGTTTATCTTGGAGTTCCCGAGCTTTCTTTTGACCCATTTTCTTGGGCGGAGTTTTGGACAGCACTGCGGTATTTTGACGATATCTTCGCGCACAGGCATCGGATTGGGGTGATTCAAGAGGCGTTTTGCATCTACACATCATGAGGAATATCCCCAAATTTTCCTGGAATTTTATAAATTTTTCCCGAAGGTGAAAGTCTCTGATTACAGAACCTTGTGATTCAGATTTTGTGATTGGTTTATTTCGGGGTGGTTCCCTTGTCGGATTTGTTTCTCAGTGTAGGAAAGTCGGATTTGGGCGTGCGAGTACTCATTTCGATCGTCTCGACGCGAGGATCGCAGCGGCAATTTTTTGGAAATTTTTGGTCTCCATCTCGCAGGTAAAAATAGGTCATCTTTGGGACTGAATTCTGGACAGCATGTGTTTGGATACTTGTGTGCTTATTTGTGTGTATATTGGGGATATTTTGTACAGTGATCGCGGCGGTTTGGCTTGTTTGGGCGAGAGCACTATTTGGACTTGGACTTAGCGCTCGAGGTGGGTGGTTGTTGCTTACCTCTATTTTGACATGCTCACTAGGAATATTAGAATGACCCCCTTTACTTGGACATCTTGATTAATCATGATCGGGGTTGGGTTTATGCATGCCTGTGTGGGGATTGGGTTGCTTTGATAGCATTTAACCTTGCATGTGGAATGAAATATTTATTTTGGACTATATGATTATCCTGTTAGTGGTTCTACTTGAGGGTAGGTGACATGCATAGGTGGATACTGTTAATGATCAATGACTTAAATTATATTTCCTTGAGAACACTTGCATGCTAGTATGGACATCTAGATAGGCCATCTTTTATCGTTACACTTTCATGCTGGAACTTGACTTAGGAGAAACCTTGTTTGTTTCTTTTCTCCTTTCGTTAGTCAGGTGGTATTTGTTGCTCGGGTTTGAGCAGGGGTTGGGATAGTGTAGCCGGGGCCTGGATTATGGATTATGGGTTTTGGCGGCGACCGCGGATATTGGGCGGTTGACCGGATGTCGGTTATAGGACATCGGTGATAGGGCATGATTATGGACTAGAGGGTTTTGTGGCAACCGCGGATAGTAGGCGGTTGACCAGATGTCGGATGTGGGACATGATTGTGATTGTGGGTTATTCCGGCGACCGCGGATATTGGGCGGTTGACCGGAGGTCGGTTGTGAGACTTGGTTGTGGATTGTGAGGTATTGCGGCGATCACGGATTTTGGGCGATTGACCGGACGTTCATTTGTGCATCAGATTGGGGATCAGTTTTCTTTTAGTGGAGGGGTGTGTTCCACTGGGGTTTTATATTGATCCAGTCCTGCTTTTACTTATCACACTGGCGCGGTTATTGCCCGGTGATGCTTTCCTCGTGTGGGTCGATCCCCTCGAGTTCCCCTCCGGAGGCCGGGGCCAGACAGTTATTGACAGTTTTGCCATCACATCGGCGCGGCTTATTTGCCCGATGATGAGGGCGGCAGCAGGAGTTTTGCTATCACATCGGCGCGGCTTACTTGCCCGATGATGAGGGCGGTACAGATTGGGTTCATCTTGGACGGTTGGTTACTGTTGCATACGGTTGTTCCAGTCTAGGACTCTATTATTAGAGGCATAGTAGTGGTAGTTTTTCTTTTGCAGTAGTCTTTTTACTTACCACTCTTCTTCCCCTTTTGCCTCTGGTAGACCTAGTGGGTGTGTTCAGAGTTTGAGGTTTTACCCACTAGGGGAGGCTACTGGTTTACTAGTAGTTCTCACCGCCATTCTTCTTTCTTCTTTTCTTCTCCCTTGTTTTGCAGTGTCTTCTGCGGGTGCTGCTGGGCTTCCAGCGGCGGGTCGAGGAGAGAGGACGGCTGAGTAGATAGATCTCGAGGTAGGATGAGCGTGATAGCTGGACTGTTGGTGTACCCATGTTTCCTCAGATGGTTGTACTTTTACCTTGGGACTGGCTTTTGCCAGCAGGTTGTATTTATTTTTGGTGAGCTGGGAGAGACTGATGTATCATTTATACAGATGTATTGTATTTTATTTCCAGCTCCAGTCTGAGATGTATTAGTTTTAGTTCAGCTCTGTTTTTCTTGCTCTTTTATTATTATCTCTTATATCTGAGCAGGTTTGGTGCTTCGTGTACGCGGGAAATACCGTGTGCACGGCGGATCTGTAGACGGGCCCGGGTTCCGGTTTACACCCGGGGCGTGACAGATTAGGTGGTATCAGAGCTTAGGGATAGGTCAGTTGGGACTTAGGAAACCGTAGGCTTTTCGGCGGACCCTAGGATGTTAATGCGTGAGAGACGCGACATTTTGCGAAAGTCGGTGATTTATTTGTTTGACTCTTCCTGTGAGTGAAGAGGAATCGACATATCCTATTTTTGTGGGACAGTTATGTTGGCTGCAGACAACATAAAGTTACAAAAATAGAGGGATGTCTTTGACTTTCGCTAGATTGGGTCGAGTGTTTGGGGTGTGCTGATTTGCGGTTTTGTCGTGGTGAGCGGTGTCTCCCCGACGTTGGGCCCTAACCCGGGTGCACCTTGGTGCGGCAGTTGGGTCTGAGCTGGTTGTTTCGGGCCGGATACCCAGATTGGAGTCTGAGAGCTCCGGACCCGAAGGGTAGGTGTGTTGGAGGCAGATCAGCGGAGCAGTGACACAATTGTCGGATCAGCGCAGTGGCACAGTTGTCGGACGAGTGACACAGTTGTCGGATCAGCGCGGTGGCACAGTTGTCGGAATAGCGAGTAGCCCCCTCCGTGCCGACGTTTAGTGCTGGGGCACCAAGGAAGGGTGGACAGTTGACAGCGGGTAAGCAGTGGGATTGCTTTGATCAAGTGAGCCAGTTCTGGCGGATGAGTCACCCCAATTTGTGGGGTTGAGTATGGAGCCTTTGGAGACAGGGACTTGTTCGGTGGTGGATAGAGAGTACTTGGAAGCCTTTTGTGTCAAGAGTTAACGCAGTTGCTGAACTGCACGCTCCATGTATAGAGGGACGGGGCGCATAGGATATGAGTGTCTGAGAGTGGATTGCGCCAGGATACCTTTTAATTCATTGGGTCCCTCCATTACGGATTTAGGACGCCTCATTGGAGTAGGCGTCGGGATTGGAGCGTGGCATTGTAGTTCCTTTGGATTGGGATCTGCCGCCTGAGGCGAGTTCTGATTGAGACGCTTGGCGCCGGGTGATGGAGGACAGGTCAGACGGATGAGGCATTCCCGATTTCTTCTTTCAGGATAGTGGATTTTTGAGACTGTCAGAGCACATAGGTTACAGCGGTTGGTGTGGTGGTAGGTTTGAGTTGTTCCGGGCTCTTGGTGTGACACCCCCGGAATTTGGATTAGTCCTCTATATAAATGATATAATAGGACTAAATCTCTAACCCGGCTATAGCATTTTGGATGGTAGCAAGATCCAAGAGGAACATGAGAGTTAAGCGTGCTAGAGCTAGAGTAGTTCTAGGATGGGTGACCCCCTGGGAAGTGGGGCGTCACAGTTGGTATCAGAGCCATTCACCAGCCGGAAATGTGAGATGAGTCTCGGCTGAGCTAGGGTTATATAGCGGGTAGAGCGAGGCTCCCCGGCTAATGACCGTTGTGAGTGGAGTGCAGCTCCTCACAAGGTCGGCTAAGGCTAGCGAGACGAGTCTCACATCGCCTGGTGCTTGTGAGTGTGCTTGAGCCTGACGTGGACGTCAGGGCTTAAAGGGGGGAAGAATGTGACACCCCCGGAATTTGGATTAGTCCTCTATATAAATGATATAATAGGACTAAATCTCTAACCCGGCTATAGCATTTTGGATGGTAGCAAGATCCAAGAGGAACATGAGAGTTAAGCGTGCTAGAGCTAGAGTAGTTCTAGGATGGGTGACCCCCTGGGAAGTGGGGCGTCACACTTGGGTTCGTATCTTCTTGATACGGGAGAATTCCCTTCTTGGTGGGTAGTGCTTTTGCTTCATTGCTTGGGTTAGGGGGTAGGATGGTCACCACGCGCACGGGAGGCTTATTTTCCCGATCGCGCTTAGCACGTGGAGGAGAGTTGTTGGTCCTGCCCGGTGCAGCTTGAGTCCTGGATTTTGCCGGTAGACCTGATAGTCTTGGCTCAGCTGCGGGATGTTGTTGTGGTACTTGTTGGGCTGGCTGGTTTGGTTTTCTTTCGCGGCGGTTGATTATGCCGCGAGGACAGTTTTCTTGGGGAGCCAGGCCCGGAGGTGTTGGTGTACCTAAGTTGCTTGAGGGTTATCTTCGCCTCTATGGTTTTGACTTCGGGAGCGAGGCGGATGTTTCACAGTGGATGAGTAGCCTTTTTGGCTGGTGTGGTTGAGGGACCTACGGCGGCACCGGGACTCGGGGATACCCCCTTTGGTTGCGAGTCCCTGGTTGTTCTCCTATCGGAGTTGTCTAACATGTCACTAGTTTGAGAGTTGAGGACACAACTCCAGGATTCGATGTTTTGGGAAATTTGTCAGACCAAGTGTGTCGCCCTTGGGGGGGGGGGGGGCGCCGGTGCTATTCGAGTTGTGGAAGGTTGGTTCACTTCGGCTCTGTGTGGATCCCCGGGAATTTGATGAAGTGACCATCTGGAGCTAGCACCTTGTCGAGCATGGAGGATTTGATTTACCAGCTGTAAGGGTCCCGGGTCTTCCTGAAGATGGATTTGTAATCTGGTCTTTCTCGACTGCTTATGGCTGTGTGTTGATGCCGGAGAGTTGGGGAATTGCTTCTACATCCCGAGGGTTTAAAGACTTGAGATCAGAGTCTACGTGTTCAGTTGGGGGACTTATATTGGATACCTCGGGAGTATAGAGGTACTTGGATCAAACCTTTGTGCCTTTGGACTTGGTGGTTGGATTATCGGGGCCCTGGGAGGAGCGGATGCTTGTACCGATGCAGGCTACTTGGTAGCTCGAGCGGTTAGCCCAGCTGTACTTGGATGAGGTGGTGCGGTTTTCTGGAATGCCCGCCTCTATTTTGTTCTAGTTGGAGACCCGAGGATTGTATCGCGTCTCTGGAGGAGGTATTAGACAGCCTTGGGAGCTTGAGTGGTGGATGATTGGATATTTACCCCCTCTATTTGGTTGAGGTTTCGGGTTGAGGAATGACTTTAGTTTCGAGGACGAAACTTTCTTTTAGTGGGGGAGGATGTGATGACCTGGATCTCCGCAGAGCTGTTGCAGTGTGTTGGGTGGCTTCTGGAGGCCTACGGGGTGCGTTGGAGGTGTTTGTGCACCAATTAGACACAAGTGGCGGACTTCGGGCTTAAATGGATCACGTGGGTGATCGGTTGACTCCGTCGGATCTTTAGAAGTGGTTTCGTGTGAGCTCAGCGCGAAGTTTGGACAAAGGAACACTTTTCCGGATGCCTTCGGCAATTTTTAGAGTTAGAATTTGGCAAAACAGACATCAAATTCGGATTCAGCAAAAACGGTAAAAATGGACTATCTACTTGATATTTTGCGCAACTGGTTACAGTTCACGCCGGAACAGTAACTCCGGCGGCCGGCGGGCAGCGGCGGAGCGCGGCGGACGGGCTCGGGCAGGCGGCGGAGCGGCCGCGGGCAGGCACGTGGGCGCGCGGGCAGGCGCGCGGTGCACGGGAGCGCGTTGGACACGTGGCGGCGTGCGGTAGGGTCGGTGCAGTGGACTGGGACCACGGAGCAACGCAGAGTGGTGCATGGACCGGTCTGGACACGTGGCGTCTTGCGGTTGGTGGGCTCACGGGGGAGGGGTCCACGGAGGCGCACAGGGGCGCCTCGGGGCGCGTGCGCGTCAGGACGCCAGGCGGCGTGGAAGGCGGCAACTGGGCGCTGTCGGCGACCTGTCAGGGCGTGCCATGTGGCGCCCTGCCATTGGCGGGCGCCACCTACCGCTTTGACCGGGCGCGGGCGACGTGGCGGGCGCAGAGGGGCTAGGGACGTTGTCCCGTGTTCCGGGAACACGTGGCGCCACCAGGGGAATCCGGGCGCTCGTCGCGGGCCGGCCCGTGGGACTTTCGGGCGCCCGAAAACGGGCTTGCGCCCGAAAGTTGGGACAAATCCGGAATTTTTGGATTTGTCATTTTGGGCCTATAAATAGAGCCCGAACTTCTCCCTGGAGCTCTTTTTCTGGCCAGTTTCTTGCAGTCACGAGATTTCCTCCTCTCCCAGATCCGGTTCCATCTGCAGATTTCTGGATTTTTCGGCGGCACGCATCCTGAGGTTTCCATTTTTACGGCGCGGCTCGACGCTCGTTCATTTGTGGTCTTGTTCGTCGCGGTTTGGGTACGAGGACTCCCCCGGCTTACTCCGACCTCCGATTGAGGCGATTCTTGCGCCGTTGGACTCACGACAGGTAGGGCTTCGATCTTCGTGTTTTTAGGTCCCCCTCTTTTCGAGTTTATCTTGGAGTTCCCGAGCATTCTTTTGACCTATTTTCTTGGGCGGAGTTTTGGACAACACTGCGGTATTTTGACGATATCTTCGCGCGCAGGCATCGGATTGTTACGCCTTTTTGTGTTGGCATATTTCGTGAGTTGACTAGTTGAGTTGTTGAGTTGAGTCGGAGTCTTGAAGTGATCAAATTGTCAATCAGCAATCGAAGACTTAGAGAAGATTCAACAAGAGCTCAAGTTCACACTCAGTGTTTTGAGTCTTGAAGATTGAAATAGAAGAATTGTGGATCAATTACATCAATCTTAAGGAAAATGGATTCGGATTGATCAGGTACGTTTAACTAAATAATTTTGGTGATCCGAATACATTTGAGTGGTTTAGAAACACTTGGATAAGTTTTTATTGCTTAAAAATCAAAAACTGGACAAATTGGATGTTACAGAATTTCTGATCCTGAACCGATCCGGATCAGAATTCCGATGAGGATCCCGAACCTTGTTTTTTCAGGAATTGCTGAAAAAAGACGACGATCAGGATCGCCGTAAATCCGATCCGGATCGTCGTACGGGAAAATTTCTGTTAAGTCAGTTTTTGATGCTTATCTCTTTCCAAAGGTTTCTAAACTATAAATAGACATTTAGGGTTTCTCAAAAACTACCGATTAATTAATTAAACACTTGAGAGCAACCCTAGAGGCTAGGTTTTTATCGTTCTTCTTTATAGCCTCTTTTAGGTCAATTCGACGGTTCTTTCAAGAACATATCTTTTGTCGAATTGATCTAATCTTTGCTTAGAGATTTCTTCTACGGTTCCTCAATGAGAATCTAAGCAAAGGATCACCATCGAAGCCAATATTCTTACCAGCTGAGTTTACGTCGTGGATTCGACGTGGCATCGTGGATTCGGTGTGCTAAAGGCGTTTCGTGGATTCGAAACGTGTGCTCGTGGATTCGAGTGGCGTTCGTGGATTCGAACGTGTGCAGTGGACGTGCAATCGGTGAGCGCAAGGTCCGAAGAAGTTGAAGGAGGGGTTTGAGTCCGTGGAGTCGGTAATCACCTTGTTATTCTTCTTTTCTTAGTGGATTGTTATTGCGTGTTGGTCCCGTGGTTTTTCTCCTGGATTGGAGTTTCCACGTAAATCTCGGTGTGCTGTTTTTATTTTCCGCATTGGTTTTTATTTTGCACTGAGATTGGTTTTATAAGTATTACACCTATTCACCCCCCCTCTAGTTGTTTGATAGTTCCTATTTAGATCTTTGGGGATCCAAAAACCAACAGTTGGTATCGGAGCGGGTTTTAGGTTTATCTATCATGTCGTGTGAAAGTGGTAATATTTATAGACCTCCTCTTTTTGATGGGACCAATTATGCTTATTGGAAAGCGCGGATGAGAGCTTTTCTCATCTCAATTGATGAGCGGGTATGGCAAACTGTGGAATACGGTTGGGTGCATCCTGTTGAGGAAGTAGGAAATTCTACTACCCCAAAACCTCGCTCTAGAAGGTCCAAAGAGGAATTCGAAAGATCTTCTTACAATGGAAAAGGTATGAACGCTTTATATAATTCTCTTTCCTCGACTGAATTTACACGAATTTCCGCGTGTGAAACCGCAAAGGAAATTTGGGATATTCTCAGAATTACACATGAGGGTACTAATCTTGTAAAAATTCAAAAGCTCCAGATGCTTACAAGTCAATTTGACTCTATTCATATGGAAGAGCTTGAATTGTTTACAGATTATTACACTAGACTTCAAGATGTAATCAATACTCGTGCTAATTTAGGAGAAAAGATCCCGGAGTCGAAAGTTGTAAGAAAGATACTTCGGACTCTTCCGGAACGGTTTAGGGCAAAGGTTACCGCCATTGAAACCGTTAGTCATCCGGATGAGATGAGAGTAGAGGAATTAGTAGGTGCTTTGCAAACTTATGAAATGACTTTTCCTACTAATCAAGTTTCTTCCAAGTCTTCTTCTAAGCTTACAGGTATTGCATTCAAATCAACAAAGGAAGAAGATAGCGAATCAAGTTCCGACGATGAAATCTCTTTTGCCGATTTTGAAGAACAATTGGCGCGGATCACAAAGAAATTTTGTCGGAAATTTTGGAAGAATCGAACCGATGGATCTTCAACCACGAAACCATCTAAAGGATCATCGGGTTCTAAATCCTCTAATCTCAAAGGCGTTGCAAAACCTTCTAAAGAAAAAGAAAAAGATGATTTCGAAGGGGAAATCCAATGCTATCGATGCAAAGGCTACGGCCATTTTTCAACGGATTGTCCTTCTAAGAAATCATACAAAAAGAAGGCTTTGCAAGCGAAAACTTGGGACGATTCTACTTCTAATGAATCGACCTCAAGTAAAGAGGAAAAAGTTGTTGCTTTTCATGCCTCTCAAATTCCCTCTTCTAATGTTTGCTTATCATCTTTAATCACTGACTCTATTCCTTTGATTTTGCATGAAACATCAACATCCGATGGAGAGTCATCAAGTGAGGGGGAGTCGGACGAAGAAGAACTCGTTGAGGCATATCAACAACTTCTTGTGGAATCTAAGAAGATGGCGAAGCATATCAAGAAGTTGAGAAAGCAACGACTTGAGATTCAAGACGAGAATCAAGCCTTAAAGATCAAACTTAATGATCTCGAGGAGGAACGAGAACGTTTATTGGATAACAATAAAATCCTCCAAGAAGAGCGAAATCAATCGGAGACAAACGCTAAATCATATATGGACAAGATTGGTTTTCTAGAAAAACAGTTTGAGGAGATTCATGTTACCAACCAAGCATTGACCAAGCAAGTTCATGAACTCAAATCCGACATACAAAGGCTTTCAACCGTTTCCAAGAAACTAGATTGTATGTGCGGATTAGGTCAAACAAGCAAGGTTGGTTTGGGTTTTAAAAAGGATCAAACTGTGCATGCTTCAAGTTCCGCAATGAAATTGAAAGGAAGAACGTGTCACCTTTGTAGACTTGAAGGACATTTGGTGAAGGATTGCCCGAAAAAAGAGAAAGAAAAATCCTTCGGCAACTTCATCTATGGAGCGGACTCAAGGGACTCAAAAGATACATCAAGTCAAAGGAGTTCACTCAACCCACCAAAGGTCCGAGCCACAACATCAATCATACAAGTGGATCATTGCGAGGCAAAGACCTAAGGTGGATCAACAGTCAAAGCGGATAACCCCCGGCCACAACGAATCAAGACAACCCAAAATTCGACGATTTTGGATTCGGAAAGGTGATATCTTTCCTTGTCTTAAGTTCTAAATAGCTTATGACTGTATGTAATGCTTTGATTGGTTTTCCTTTCATATTTTTCAGAATCTCTGCATTACATATTTTCAATGCTCTTTGTTCTTATGTTTTATTTTTTTTTGAACAAAAGGTTTTTAATGAACAAGTGCATTGAATAAAAAAGGGCTTCAAGTTTATTCACTCCAAATTAATTTTATATGGATTATCAACTTTACTCCATAATCATAATCTTGAAGATACTTCATTATAGGAGTTTTTGATAGTTATAAGCATCAAATTTTAGAAATCATGTGTGATCTTTAGATGATTATTCTATCTCGGTTGTGTGAGTTCTTTGTGATAAACATGAGACAACCGATTGACTAAAATTTGGGATTTAATTCTTTCACATAAGAGATTGTATTTTTGTACAAGGGTAATGAAATGAATTGCAAAAGATGTGGAAAGAGTTACATCCGAAAGGAGTGTGAAAACTACCACCACATGTTGGAAAGAGCTGCCACCCCGGTCGTCCGGTTTGTGTGTGAAGCTACCACATGTTATGGATGCTTGAAAAATATTTATGAAATTTTGTTTAGTTGAAGCATTCGGAGATTTAAATTCAAAGTTCTTATTTTGAACAATCTCCTGGTTGGTATAAGGTGGGATAGTTAAAAAGATGCTCAAAGAGCCACCCTTGTGTATTTTAGTGCTTATCTCAAATTTGAAAGGGTAAAATTCAAAATTGATGTCATTTGGAAATCTCCGTAAGTCATCTTTGTAAATCCGTTACATCTTGATAGAGTTTGGATCTCTAGGTTATTTTTGATGACTTGTGTTTGACGAATATAACATGAAAAACGTTTATAATGTTTTATCTTTGTTTTTCATGATTTCGGAGTAAATCTTTTTAATTTTTGTAAAATTAATTGGATTGAATGACATCTATGTGATCTCATGTTATTTTCAAGCACTTAAATTATTTTCTTGATGGAATACAAATCGGTAATTCAAATATTTCAAAATCTGGATTTGTTTCAAGAAATTATTTGATTTTTGCTTTCGAATACCGGTACACAATCTGTGTTTTTGTTATATACCGGAACTGAGCTTTTATCTCTCTTTCTCTATGAACTAATGTTGTTAGTAATTTCTTTTTGCCTATATTCACTGTTTGACAATTTGTGACAAAAAGGGGGAGAACATAAATAGGGGGAGAACAGAGATAGGGGGAGAACAGAGATGCTCAAGAAAGGGGGAGATAAAGAAAAGAGATGATGAAAAATGAGCCGAAAAACAAAAAGAACCAAAAGGACGAATCAAATGTAGGATTTACATTTAATTTCTAACGACTAACGTTTGATTTTGTTTGGAGTTTTGTTTTGCAGGAATTACATCACTTTAAGACTCCAAGTCCTAAGTCATAGAGTTTGTTCTAAGACTGGTTCAATTGTAATTTTTGTTTATTGGATCTTTCACGCAAAGAAAGTCAATGTTTTGGTGATGACATTGAGTTTCGATTTTTTGGTTTAAGTTGAGTGTCTTAAGCGTTTTATGTATGTTTGGGTTTTGTCACGAAATTGCCAAAGGGGGAGATTGTTACGGCTTTTTGTGTTGGCATATTTCGTGAGTTGAGTAGTTGAGTTGTTGAGTTGAGTCGGAGTCTTGAAGTGATCAAATTGTCAATCAGCAATCGAAGACTTAGAGAAGATTCAACAAGAGCTCAAGTTGACACTCAGTGTTTTGAGTCTTGAAGATTGAAATAGAAGAATTGTGGATCAATTACATCAATCTTAAGGAAAATGGATTCAGATTGATCAGGTACGTTTAACTAAATAATTTTGGTGATCCGAATACATTTGAGTGGTTTAGAAACACTTGGATAAGTTTTTATTGCTTAAAAATCAAAAACTGGACAAATTGGATGTTTCAGAATTTCTGATCCTGAACCGATCCGGATCAGAATTCCGATCCGGATCAGAATTCCGATCCAGATCCCGAACCTTGTTTTTTCAGGAATTGCTGAAAAAAGACGACGATCAGGATCGCCGTAAATCCGATCCGGATCGTCGTACGGGAAAATTTCTGTTAAGTTAGTTTTTGATGCTTATCTCTTTCCAAAGGTTTCTAAACTATAAATAGACATTTAGGGTTTCTCAAAAACTACCGATTAATTTATAAAACACTTGAGAGCAACCCTAGAGGCTAGGTTTTTATCGTTCTTCTTTATAGCCTCTTTTAGGTCAATTCGACGGTTCTTCCAAGATCTATCTTTTGTCGAATTGATCTAATCTTTGCTTAGAGATTTCTTCTACGGTTCCTCAATGAGAATCTAAGCAAAGGATCACCATCGAAGACAATATTCTTACCGGCTGAGTTTGCGTCGTGGATTCGACGTGGCATCGTGGATTCGGTGTGCTAAAGGCATTTCGTGGATTCGAAATGTGTGCTCGTGGATTCGAGTGGCGTTCGTGGATTCGAACGTGTGCAGTGGACGTGCAATCGGTGAGCGCAAGGTCCGAAGAAGTTGAAGGAGGGGTTTGAGTCCGTGGAGTCGGTAATCACCTTGTTATTCTTCTTTTCTTAGTGGATTGTTATTGCGTGTTGGTCCCGTGGTTTTTCTTCTGGATTGGAGTTTCCACGTATATCTCGGTGTGCTATTTTTATTTTCCGCATTGGTTTTTATTTTGCACTGAGATTGGTTTTATAAGTATTACACCTATTCACCCCCCCCTCTAGTTGTTTGATAGTACCTATTTAGATCCTTGTGGATCCATAAAACCCAACACGGATTGGGGTGATTCAAAAGGCGTTTTGCATCTACACATCACGAGAAATATCCCAAAATTTTCTTGGAATTTTCTGAATTTTTCCTGAAGGTGAAAGTCTCTAATTACAGAACCTTGTGATTCAGATTTTGTGATTGGTTTATTTCGGGGTGGTTCCCTTGTCGGATTTGTTTCTCAGTGTAGGAAACTCGGATTTGGGCGTGCGAGTACTCATATCGATCGTCTCGACGCGAGGATCGCAGCGGCAATTTTTTGGGAATTTTTGGTCTCCATCTCGTAGGTAAAAACAGAGCATCTTTGGGACTGAATTCTGGACAGCATGTGTTTGGATACTTGTGTGCTTATTTGTGTGTATATTGGGGATATTTTGTACAGTGATCGCGGCGGTTTGGCTTGTTTGGGCGAGAGCACTATTTGGACTTGGACTTAGCGCTCGAGGTGGGTGGTTGTTGCTTACCTCTATTTTGACATGCTCACTAGGAATATTAGAGTGACCCCCTTACTTGGACATCTTGATTAATCATGATCGGGGTTGGGTTTATGCATGCCTGTGTGGGGATTGGGTTGCTTTGATAGCGTTTAACCTTGCATGTGGAATGGAATATTTATTTTGGACTATATGATTATCCTGTTAGTGGTTCTACTTGAGGGTAGGTGACATGCATAGGTGGATACTGTTAATGATCAATGACTTAAATTATATTTCCTTGAGAACACTTGCATGCTAGTATGGACATCTAGATAGGCCATCTTTTATCGCTACACTTTCATGCTTGAACTTGACTTAGGAGAAACCTTGTTTGTTTCTTTTCTCCTTTCATTAGTCAGGTGGTATTTGTTGCTCAGGTTTGAGCAGGGGTTGGGATAGTGTAGCCGGGGCCTAGATTATGGATTATGGGTTTTGGCGGCGACCGCGGATATTGGGCGGTTGACCGGATGTCGGTTATAGGACATCGGTGATAGGGCATGATTATGGACTAGAGGGTTTTGTGGCAACCGCGGATAGTAGGCGGTTGACCAGATGTCGGATGTGGGACATGATTGTGATTGTGGGTTATTCCGGCGAACGCGGATATTGGGCGGTTGACCGGAGGTCGGTTGTGAGACTTGGTTGTGGATTGTGAGGTATTGCGGCGATCGCGGATTTTGGGCGATTGACCGGACGTTCAATTGTGCATCAGATTGGGGATCAGTTTTCTTTTAGTGGAGGGGTGTGTTCCACTGGGGTTTTATATTGATCCAGTCCTGCTTTTACTTATCACACCGGCGCGGTTATTGCCCGGTAATGCTTTCCTCGTGTGGGTCGCTCCCCTCGAGTTCCCCTCCGGAGGCCGGGGCCAGACAGTTATTGACAGTTTTGCCAACACATCGGCACAGCTTATTTGCCCGATGATGAGGGCGGCAGCAGGAGTTTTGCTATTACATCGGCGCGGCTTACTTGCCCGATGATGAGGGCGGTACAGATTGGGTTCATCTGGGACGGTTGGTTACTGTTGCATACGGTTGTTCCAGTCTAGGACTGTATTTTTAGAGGCATAGTAGTGGTAGTTTTTCTTTTGCAGTAGTCTTTTTACTTACCACTCTTCTTCCCCTTTTTTCCTCTGGTAGACCTAGTGGGTGTGTTCAGAGTTTGAGGTTTTACCCACTAGGGGAGGCTACTGGTTTACTAGTAGTTCTCACCCCCATTCTTCTTTCTTCTTTTCTTCTCTCTTGTTTTGCAGTGTCTTCTGCGGGTGCTGCTGGGCTTCCAGCGGTGGGTCGAGGAGAGAGGACGGCTGAGTAGATAGATCTCGAGGCAGGATGAGCGTGATAGCTGGACTGTTGGTGTACCCATGTTTCCTCAGACGGTTGTACTTTTACTTTGGGACTAGCTTTTGCCAGCAGGTTGTATTTATTTTTGGTGAGCTGGGAGAGACTGATGTATCATTTATACAGATGTATTGTATTTTATTTCCAGCTCCAGTCTGAGATGTATTAGTTTTAGTTCAGCTCTGTTTTTCTTGCTCTTTTATTATTATCTCTTATATCTGAGCAGGTTTGGCGCTTCGTGTACGCGGGAAATACCGTGTGCACGGCGGATCTGTAGACGGGCCCGGGTTCCGGTTTACACCCGGGGCGTGACACAACCAGTGGCCGCCACGTGTCCACCCTCCGGTCCACCGTACACCCGCTCATTTTCCCCGTGGACCGCGCATGCAACACCAACAAATCCCAAGCTGCCACGTGTCCTGCCCTCTAGTGCACGCCGGCCCGTGGACCGCGCGCGTGCCCGCGCGCCCGTGCACCTGCCCGCGGCCGCTCCGCCGCCTGCCCGAGCCCGCTCCGCCGCTGCCCGCCGCCGCCGACGCTGCCCCCGGCCGCCGGAACAGTAATAGCTGTCTCAAAATCCGTGTCGGGTCATCCGGGCTCCGGAAAATACAAGTAGTCCATTCTCAACGTTTTCGCACGCTGAATCCGAATCCGCTGTCCGTTCTGCCAAATTCGAACTCTAAAAATTGCCGAAGGCATCCGGAAAGGTGTTCCTTTGTCCAAACTTCGCGCTGAGCCTATTTTGATATCCATTTCGCGCGAAACCAATTTTAAACATTCGACGGGGTGCTCCGAACACCCACGTGGTCCATTTTAAGCCCTGAGTCCATCTCTTGTGTCCAATTGGTGCACAAACACCACCGACACGCCACATAGGCCTCCAGAAGCTGCAGATGCAACAGTAATCTATAAGTGGGAATTTCGGGTCCTCACACACTGGGTCCATCACTAGTGTCCAATTGGTGCACAAACGCCACCGACACGCCACATAGGCCTCCAGGAGCTACTGGTCAACCAGTAATCTCATCGTGGGGATCCGGGTCCTCACAACTCACCTCCAACCATCACCTCCGAAGTCTCCAGATGCATCCCCCTCCATCCTCTCTCTGCGGAAGCCTCCAGATGCCTCTCCATCTTCACCTTCCTGAACGCTCCCATTTCACCATTGAGAAACCAAGTTAGTTCCCTTTTGCTCGTCACCACGATCCTCTAAGCTAACCCCCATCACACCTCCTACTCCTGTGTAACACTCCCCTCCCCTTCAGATGATTCTTGACCTCAAGAATCAAAACCAGGGAACCTTTTTTTAAGTTCCCAGTAGTCTTCCCAAGTAGCTTCTCCGGGATCTAAGTTGCTCCAAATCACTAGTACCTGTGTGATGGCGCGGCTTCCTTTTTGTGCCAGCCTCCTTCCCAAAACTTGGTCTGGTTAAGCCAGCAACTGACCTTCTTCCCCTGCTACTGGTTCCTCTGGAGATAGCCGCTCCGGCTTCGGAACCCCTTGTTTGAGTTGTGATACGTGGAAAACATGATGGATCTTCGATCCTTCAGGTAAGCGAAGTTGGTAAGCCACAGGTCCTACCCTTTCCAGAATCTCATAAGGGCCAAAGTACCTTGAGCTAAGCTTCAGAGAGCGCCGCATCACAACGCTCTTCTGTCAGTAAGGTTTTAGCTTGAGATACACCATCTCACCAACTTGGTAATGTTTATCTACTCTCTTTTTATCTGCATTCCGTTTCATCCTATTTTGCGCCTCCTGTAACCTCTCCTTCAGTAGTTGGTCCATCTGTTCTCCCTCGACCTTCCATTCTTGTACTGAAGAGTTTAAGTCTTGTCCGAGGTGAGCCATGAAACTGTTAGGGGGGGAATACCTGTATAGTGCTTGGAATGGTGACATCCCTAAGGCGGAATGGTGTGTAGTATTGTACCACCATTCCGCAAGAGATAACCATCTATGCCACTTGCGGGGTTGCTGTGAGCACATACAGCGTAAATAAGTTTCAAGGCACCTATTGACTCTCTCGGTTTGTCCATCTGTCTGGGGATGATATGCTGTGCTCATCTGTAACTTGACCCCCACTAATCTAAACAAATCTTGCCAGAATTGACTTGTGAAGATCTTGTCTCTATCAGATATTATTCCCTCTGGTAGCCCATGTAATTTATATATAGAATCGAAGAAGACTTTAGCCACATTTTGAGCTGAGTAGGGATGAGCCAAAGAATTAAAATGGGCATACTTAGTAAATTTGTCAACTACCACCAAAATGGCATTTTTCCCTTATGAGAGTGGCAGGGCCTCTATAAAATCCATACTGATTAATTGCCAAGCCTGTGAGGGAATGGGTAGTGGTTGCAGAAGTCCTGCATAGGGGGTTCTATCCACCTTGTTCTTAATGCATATCTCACAAGCTTTTACCACCTTCTCCACATCTCTTTTCATACCCGGCCAAAAGAAGGTTTGCTTAACTCTTTTATAAGTATTATCAATACCAGAATGCCCCCCTAGAGATGATGCATGTAGCTGATTGATCATTTCCTGTCTCAGATTTCCACTCATACCCAAGTATAATTTTCCTTGATACCTTAATATTCCCTGTTGATAGGAATAGTCAGAATTGGAATTGGGTTGTAATAGTAGTTGGGTAATGACTGATTGTATTGTAGAGTCTCCTTCATAACTGTCAGTGATTTCACTAGTCCAAGTTGGCACAGCTGTAGTGATTGCTAAAAGTTGTCCATCTTCCATTCCTCTTCTAGATAGAGCATCAGCTGCTAAGTTTTCTTTTCCCTTCATGTAGCTTACAGTATATTCCAGTCCCATAAGCTTTAACATGCCCTTCTGTTGGATAGCTGCTGTAATCCTTTGCTCCAGTAAAAATTTTAGGCTTTCATGGTCAGTCTTAATTACAAAAGCTGCAGGGCTTAAGTAATGCTTCCATTTAGCCACTACAAGTAGAATAGCTAGAAACTCCTTTTCATAGGTTGACAATCCCATGTTCTTAGCACTTATAGCCTTGCTGAGGTATGCCAGAGGTCTACCTTCTTGGGTTAGAACAGCCCCTATTCCATGTCCACATGCATCCACCTCCATAGTGAATGCCTTATTAAAGTCAGGCATGTTACGGCATTTTGGTGTTGGCATATTTCGTGAGTCAAGTCAGTGAGTTGAGTCGGAGTCTTAAAGGGATCAAATTGTCAATCAGCAATCAAAGACTTAGAGAAGATTCAACAAGAGCTCAAGTTGACACTCAGTGTCTTGAGTCTTGAAGATTGAAGTTGAAGAATTGTGGATCAGTTACATCAATCTCAAGAGGAAAGTATTCAAAAGGATCAGGTATGGTTAACTAAATAATTTTGGTGATCCGAATACTTTCTTATAGTGTAGAAACACTTGGATGAATTTTTAATTGCATAAAAATAAAAAACTGGACATGGGACATGTTCAGGATCCGGATCAGACAGTCCAATCCGGATCCCGAAGGGTGCTTGTTCATTGGCAAATCCGATCCGGATCAAAGGTCATTTCGATCCGGATCCCGAACATGTGTTTTTGCTGGAATATATGAACGATCCGGATCGGGCATTTTAATCCGGATCCCGAACCCTGTTTTTACTGGAATAGCCTAACTCGTTACGACGATCCGGATCACAGTAAATCCGATCCGGATCGCCGTCGTGAAAATTTCCAGATAAAGTAAGTTTTTGATTCTTATCTCTTTCCAAAGGTTTCTAAACTATAAATAGACATTTAGGGTTTCTCAAAAACGTGGGGAGCACGGCCGATTAATTAATTAAACACTTGAGAGCAACCCTAGAGGCTAGGTTTTTATCGTTCTTCTTTATAGCCTCTTTTAGGTCAATTCGACGGTTCTTTATAGAACATATCTTTTGTCGAATTGATCTAATCTTTGCTTAGAGATTTTTCCCATGGATCTTCATTGATAATCTAAGCAAAGGATCACCATCGAAGCCAGTATTCTTACCGGCTGAGTTTGCGTCGTGGATTCGACGTGGCATCGTGGATTCGGTGTGCTAAAGGCGTTTCGTGGATTCGAAACGTGTGTTCATGGATTCGAGTGGCGTTCGTGGATTCGAACGTGTGCAGTGGACGTGCAATCGTTGGAGCGCAAGGTCCGAAGAAGTCGAAGGAGGGGTTAAATCCGTGGAGACGGTAATCACCTTGTTATTCTTCTTTTCTTAGTGGATTGTTATTGCGTGGACATCCAATCGGTGAGCGCAAGGTCCGAAGAAGCTGAAGGAGGGGTTTAAGTCCGTGGAGTCGGTAATCACCTTGTTATTCTTCTATTCTTAGTGGATTGTTATTGCGTGTTGGTCCCGTGATTTTTCTCCTGGATTGGAGTTTCCACGTATATCTCGGTGTGCTGTTTTTATTTTCCGCATTGGTTTTTATTTTGCACTGAGATTTGGTTTTATAAGTATTACACCTATTCACCCCCCCTCTAGTTATTTGATAGTACCTATTTAGATCCTTGTGGATCCTTAATATATAAAAATCTACAATTGGTATCAGAGCGGGGTTTAGGTTTATCTATCATGTTGGGTGAAAGTGGTAATATTTATAGACCTCCTCTTTTTGATAGGACTAATTATGCTTATTGGAAAGTGCGGATGAGAGCTTTTCTCATCGCAATTGATGAGCGGGTATGGCAATCCGTGGAATACGGTTGGGTGCATCCTGTTGAGGAAGTAGGAAATTCTACTACCCCAAAACCTCGCTCTAGATGGTCCAAAGAGGAATTTGAAAGATCTTCTTACAATGGGAAAGGTATGAACGCTTTATTTAATTCTCTTTCCTCGACTGAGTTCACACGAATTTCCGCGTGTGAAACCGCGAAGGAAATTTGGGATATTCTCAAAATTACACATGAGGGTACTAATCTTGTAAAAATTCAAAAGCTCCAGATGCTTACAAGTCAATTTGACTCTATTCATATGGAAGAGCTTGAATTGTTTACAGATTATTACACTAGACTTCAAGATGTAATCAATACTTGTGCTAATTTAGGAGAAAAGATCCCGGAGTCGAGAATTGTAAGAAAGATACTTCGGACTCTTCCGGAACGGTTTAGGGCAAAAGTTACCGCCATTGAAACCGTTAGTCATCCGGATGAGTTGAGAGTAGAGGAATTAGTAGGTGCTTTGCAAACTTATGAAATGACTTTTCCTACTAATCAAGTTTCTTCCAAGTCTTCTTCTAAGCTTACAGGTATTGCATTCAAATCAACAAAGGAAGAAGATAGCGAATCAAGTTCCGACGATGAAATCTCTTCTGCCGATTTTGAAGAACAATTGGCGCAGATCGTAAAGAAATTTCGTCGGAAGTTTTGGAAGAATCGAACCGATGGATATTCATCCACGAAACCATCTAAAGGATCATCGGGTTCTAAATCCTCTAATCTCAAAGGCGTTGCAAAACCTTCTAAAGAAAAAGAAAAAGATGATTTCGAAGGGGAAATCCAATGCTATCGATGCAAAGGCTACGGCCATTTTTCAACGGATTGTCCTTCTAAGAAATCATACAAAAAGAAGGCTTTGCAAGCGAAAACTTGGGACGATTCTACTTCTAATGAATCGACCTCAAGTAAAGAGGAAAAAGTTGTTGCCTTACACGCCTCTCAAATTCCCTCCTCTAATGTTTGTTTATCATCTTTAATCACTGACTCTATTCCTTTGATTTTGCATGAAACATCAACATCCAATGGAGAGTCATCAAGTGAGGGGGAGTCGGACGAAGAAGAACTCGTTGAGGCATATCAACAACTTCTTACGGAATCAAAGAAGATGGCCAAACATATTAAGAAGTTGAGGAAGCAACGACTTGAAGTTCAAGACGAGAATCAAGCTCTAAAGATAAAACTTCATGATCTCGAGGAGGAACGAGAAGGCTTATTGGATAATAATGAAATTCTCCAAGAAAAGCTAAACCAATCGGAGACAAACGCTACATCATATATGGACAAGATTGGTTTTCTAGAAAAGCAGTTTGAGGAAATTCATGTCACCAACCAAGCTTTGACCAAGCAAGTTCATCAACTCAAATCCAACATACAAAGGCTTTCAACCGGTTTCAAAAACTTTGACGGTATGTCCGGATTAGGTCAAACAAGCAAGGTTGGTTTGGATTTTAAAAAGGATCAAACTGTGCATGCTTCAAGTTCCACATTCAAATTGAAAGGAAGAACGTGTCACTTATGTGGACTTGAAGGACATTTGGTGAAGAATTGCCCGAAAAAGAGAAAGAAGAGTCCTTCGGCAACTTCATCTACGGAGCGAACTCAACGGAATCAAAAGACACATCAAGTCAAAGGAGTTCACTCAACCCACCAAAGGTCCGAGCCACAATATCAATCATACAAATGGATCACTACGAGGCAAAGACCTAAGGTGGACCAACAGTCAAAGCGGACAACCCCCGGCCACAACGAATCAAGACAACCCAAAATCCAGCGATTTTGGATTCGGAAAGGTGATATCTTTCCTTGTCTTAAGTTCTAAATAGCTTATGACTGTATGTAATGCTTTGATTGGTTTTCCTTTCATATCTTTCTTAATCTTTGCATTACATGTTTTTCAATGCTCTTCGTTTTTATACTTTGTTTTTGAACAAAAGGGTTTTTACTGAACAAGTGCATTGAATAAAAAGGGCTTCACATTTATTCACTCCAAATTAATTTTATTTGGATTATCAACTTTACTCCATAATCATAATCTTGAAGATACTTCATTATAGGAGTTTTTGAAATTATAAGCATCAAATTTTAGAAATCATGTGTGATCTTTAGATGCTTAATCTATCTCGGTTGTGTGAATTCATTGTGATAAACGTGAGACAACCGATAGACTAAAATTTGGGATTTAATTCTTTCACGTAAGAGATTGCATACTTACAAGGGTAATGAAATGATTTGCAAAAGATGTGGAAAGAGTTACATCCGAAAGGAGTGTGAAAACTACCACCACATGTTGGAAAGAGCTGCCACCCCGGTCGTCCGGTCTGTGTGTGAAGCTACCACATGTTATGGATGCTTGAAAATTATTTATGAAATTTTGTTTAGTTGAAGCATTCGGAGATTTAAATTTAAAGCTCTTATTTTGAACAATCTCCTGGTTGGTATAAGGTGGGATAGTTGAAAGATGCTCAAAGAGCCACCCTTAGGTATTTTAGTGCTTATCTCAAATTTGAAAGGGTAAGAAATCAAATTGATGTCATTTGGAAATCTCTGTAAGTCATCTTTGTACATCCGTTACATCTTGATAGACTTTGGATCTCAAGATTATTTTGATGACTTGTGTTTGATGAATATAACATGAAAAACGGTTTATAATGTTTTACCTTTATTTTTCATGATTTCGAAGTAAATCTTTTTAATTTTTGTAAAATTAATTGGATTGAATGACATCTATGTGATCTCATATTATTTTCAAGCACTTAAATTGTTTTCTTGATGGAATACAAATCGGTAATTCAATTATTTCAAAATCTGGATTTGTTTCAAGAAATTATTTGATTTTTGCTTTCTGGTACAGGTACGCAATCTGCATTTTTGTTATATACCGGAACTGAGCCTTTATCTCTCTTTCTCTATGAACTAATGCTGTTAGTGATTTCCTTTTGTCTAGTATGTTCACTGTTTGACAATTTGTGACAAAAAGGGGGAGAACAGAAAATAATGATCGTATCACAAAGGGGGAGAACATAAATGCTCAAGACAGGGGGGAGAACATGGAGAACATGTTAGAGATGCTCATGATAGGGGGAGATAAAGAAAAGATTGAAAGAGCCGAAAAACAAAAGAACCAAAAGGACGAATCAAATGTAGGATTTTAATTTCTAACGACTAACGTTTGATTTTGTTTGGAGTTTTGTTTTGCAGGAATTACATCACTTTAAGACTCCAAGTCCTAAGTCATAGAGTATGTTCTAGGACTGTTTGGTTCAAATGTAATTTTGTATTTATTGGATCTTTCACGCAAAGAAAATCAATGTTTTGGTGATAACATTGAATTTCGACTTTTTGGTTTAAGATGAGTGACTTGAGCGCTTTTATGTATTTTTGGGTTTTGTCACGAAATTGCCAAAGGGGGAGATTGTTACGGCATTTTGGTGTTGGCATATTTCGTGAGTCAAGTCAGTGAGTTGAGTCGGAGTCTTAAAGGGATCAAATTGTCAATCAGCAATCAAAGACTTAGAGAAGATTCAACAAGAGCTCAAGTTGACACTCAGTGTCTTGAGTCTTGAAGATTGAAGTTGAAGAATTGTGGATCAGTTACATCAATCTCAAGAGGAAAGTATTCAAAAGGATCAGGTATGGTTAACTAAATAATTTTGGTGATCCGAATACTTTCTTATAGTGTAGAAACACTTGGATGAATTTTTAATTGCATAAAAATCAAAAACTGGACATGGGACATGTTCAGGATCCGGATCAGACAGTCCAATCCGGATCCCGAAGGGTGCTTGTTCATTGGCAAATCCGATCCGGATCAAAGGTCATTTCGATCCGGATCCCGAACATGGGTTTTTGCTGGAATATATGAACAATCCGGATCGGGCATTTCAATCCGGATCCCAAACCCTGTTTTTACTGGAATAGCCTGACTCGTTACGACGATCCGGATCACAGTAAATCCGATCCGGATCGCCGTCGTGAAAATTTCCAGATAAAGTAAGTTTTTGATTCTTATCTCTTTCCAAAGGTTTCTAAACTATAAATAGACATTTAGGGTTTCTCAAAAACGTGGGGAGCACGGCCGATTAATTAATTAAACACTTGAGAGCAACCCTAGAGGCTAGGTTTTTATCGTTCTTCTTTATAGCCTCTTTTAGGTCAATTCGACGGTTCTTTCAAGAACATATCTTTTGTCGAATTGATCTAATCTTTGCTTAGAGATTTTTTCCATGGATCTTCATTGATAATCTAAGCAAAGGATCACCATCGAAGCCAATATTCTTACCGGCTGAGTTTGCGTCGTGGATTCGACGTGGCATCGTGGATTCGGTGTGCTAAAGGCGTTTCGTGGATTCGAAACGTGTGCTCGTGGATTCGAGTGGCGTTCGTGGATTCGAACGTGTGCAGTGGACGTGCAATCGTTGGAGCGCAAGGTCCGAAGAAGTTGAAGGAGGGGTTAAATCCGTGGAGACGGTAATCACCTTGTTATTCTTCTTTTCTTAGTGGATTGTTATTGCGTGGACATCCAATCGGTGAGTGCAAGGTCCGAAGAAGCTGAAGGAGGGGTTTGAGTCCGTGGAGTCGGTAATCACCTTGTTATTCTTCTATTCTTAGTGGATTGTTATTGCGTGTTGGTCCCGTGGTTTTTCTCCTGGATTGGAGTTTCCACGTATATCTCGGTGTGCTGTTTTTTTTTTCCGCATTAGTTTTTATTTTGCACTGAGATTTGGTTTTATAAGTATTACACCTATTCACCCCCCCTCTAGTTGTTTGATAGTACCTATTTAGATCCTTGTGGATCCGATAAAAACCTACAAGGCATAGCTAAAACAGGAGCTGTGGTCATTACCTCCTTAAGCTTCTCAAAAGCTCCTTGTGCTTCCTCATTCCATAAGAAACTGTTATGCTTTAACAGTTCAATAAGTGGTTTACTCAATCCACCATACCCTTTAATGAATTTTCTGTAATACCCTGTAAGACCCAAGAAACCCCTCAATCCTTTGATACTCTTAGGTTGGGGCCAATTAACCATTGCTGAAATTTTCTCTGGGTCAGTAGCTACCCCTTCCTGTGTGATGATATGCCCCAAGTATTCCACCTGAGTTTGCCCAAAGAAACACTTGGATCTCTTAGCATATAGTTGATGAGTTTCTAGCAATTCTAAAACCTTCCTGAGATGCCTTACATGGTCCTCTAAGCTAGGGCTATAAATCAGGATGTCATCAAAGAATACTAACACAAATTTTCTAAGGAAGGGTTGGAATATGCCATTCATTAGAGCTTGAAAAGTAGCTGGTGCATTGGTTAGACCAAATGGCATAACTAGGAACTCATAGTGGCCAGCATGAGTCCTAAATGCAGTCTTGTGAACATCTTCTTCTTTCATTCTAATTTGATGGTATCCAGATCTCAAGTCAATTTTAGAAAATAGCTTGGAACCACCTAGCTCATCTAATAGATCATCAATAATGGGAATTGGATACTTGTCCTTGATGGTATCCCTATTCAATTGTCTATAATCTATACACATTCTCCAGGTATCATCTTTTTTTTTTAACTAAAGGCACTGGAGATGCATATGGACTATTACTATTCTATATAACAGAATTTTGTAACATGTCTGCAACCTGCTTTTCTATCTCTCCCTTCTGCTCATGGCTATGCCTATAAGGCCTGATGTTGACTGGGTTGGAGCCTAATTGCAAAGGAATCTTATGGTCATGGCCCCTCTTGGGTGGCAGTGTGACGCCCCACTTCCCAGGGGGTCACCCATCCTAGAACTACTCTAGCTCTAGCACGCTTAACTCTCATGTTCCTCTTGGATCTTGCTACCATCCAAAATGCTATAGCCGGGTTAGAGATTTAGTCCTATTATATTATTTATATAGAGGACTAATCCAAATTCCGGGGGTGTCACATTCTTCCCCCCTTTTAAGCTCTGACGTCCACGTCAGGCTCAAGCACACTCACAAGCACCAGGCGATGTGAGACTCGTCTCGCTAGCCTTAGTCGACCTTGTGAGGAGCTGCACTCCACTCACAACGGTCATTAGCCGGGGAGCCTCGCTCTACCCGCTATATAACCCTGCCTCAGCCCAAACTCATCTCACATTTCCGGCTGGTGAATGGCTCTGATACCAACTGTGACGCCCCACTTCCCAGGGGGTCACCCATCCTAGAACTACTCTAGCTCTAGCACGCTTAACTCTCATGTTCCTCTTGGATCTTGCTACCATCCAAAATGCTATAGCCGGGTTAGAGATTTAGTCCTATTATATCATTTATATAGAGGACTAATCCAAATTCCGGGGGTGTCACATTCTTCCCCCCTTTAAGCCCTGACGTCCACGTCAGTCTCAAGCACATTCACAAGCACCAGACGATGTGAGACTCGTCTCGCTAGCCTTAGCCGACCTTGTGAGGAGCTGCACTCCACTCACAACGGTCATTAGCCGGGGAGCCTCGCTCTACCCGCTATATAACCCTGGCTCAGCCGAGACTCATCTCACATTTCCGGCTGGTGAATGGCTCTGATACCAACTGTGACGCCCCACTTCCCAAGGGGTCACCCATCCTAGAACTACTCTAGCTCTAGCACGCTTAACTCTCATGTTCCTCTTGGATCTTGCTACCATCCAAAATGCTATAGCCGGATTAGAGATTTAGTCCTATTATATCATTTATATAGAGGACTAATCCAAATTCCGGGGGTGTCACAGGCAGACCCTTTGGTTCCTGGAAGATTTGGGCATACAACTCTAACAACTCTTGAATTCCTTTGGGTACTTCTTTTTCTTTTTTACTCTTTGCATCTATCAGGTAGCCAATAGCACAACAATGACCCTGCAACCCTGCTTTATACCATTGTTTGGCTCCAATGGCCTTGAGCTTAGCACTTTCCACTATTCCCTTCACTGTTATTGGTTTACCTTCCTTGTTAAAAGTCACTGAATAGTTGGTATAGTCGAAGGTAACTCTTCCATACTTCTTTAACCAGTCAATGCCCAAAATCACACTGGACCCATCCAGTCTAATAACTCTCAAATCTGCCTGATAGGGCTCTCCATGCATTTTCCATTTAAAGTTGGTGCACTTGAGTTTACTCATTACCTTATGCCCATTAGCAACAGTTACAATAAGAGGTTATGCAGCAGTAATCTCTGCTTTCACTTCCTTAGCCATTTGGAGATCAATAAAGCTGTGGGTGCTCCCTGTATCAATCAAGATAACCATTGACTTGTTTCCACTTTCTCCTTGCACCTTAATTGTTTCTTGGAAAACTTCTCCACTTAGTGCATGCACAGAGATTCCCAACTCTTCATATATAAATTCCTCTGTCAACTCTTCCTCCTCCATATCTTCTTCTTCCTGTAACATGGAATCATCAAAAATTTCTTCTATACCTGGTTCTCCCTCCATCTGGTTAATGGCTTTAATTTGGCATTGGTGTCCTGGCTGATATTTATCCCCACATTTATAGCATAAGCCTGCAGCTCTTCTCTGCTCAAACAGTTGTCGACTAACCCCTGACTGCCCTTCATAGTTTTTAGTACCACCCCACTTATTATTTCCCACTTGTTCATAGCCCAACTTTTGCGTGAAAGGTTTTGTATTTGGATAACTCTGATTTTGATTAGTTCCTGTGGGTTTACTGAATACTTTGGGTCTCCTCCACAGCATAGCCAATGCCTGTTCATGTAGTTTAGCTTGTTCATACACTTCCTCCAGTGCATGTGGATTTGATAAATCTATAAATGGCACCAATTCTTCCTTAAGTCCACTTATATAGCTTTGTATGAAATGGTCCTCACTCAATGTTGGATTAAGGTAGATCATCCTTGCCCTTAACTCTTCAAATCTTTCCTAATATTTTTCTACAGATGAAGTTTGGACTAACTTATTGAACTCTCTCACCGGTTTTTTCATTGTGGCTCCATCAAACCTCCTATTCACTGCTTCACATAGCTCTTCCCAGCTGATGTTGGGTTTATCCAGTAAGTAGACTTCCTTCCACCTGTGGGCTCTTCCAGAAAAATGTAAGGTGGCCACTTCAATCCACTGTTCTTCAGGAATTTGGTAAAGTTTAAAGTACTGCTCACTTTTACTTATCCATTCTCTGGGCTCTTCTCCCCCAAAGGTGGGGTAATCCAATTTTGGATGAGGGATATAGTATGAGCCTCTCTGCCCCATACCCCCAGTAAAACTATCCTGATTCAATGGTGGATTTGGCAAAATGCCCTTTCCCTTGTCCTCCCTTGCAGTTATTCTGGTACTGCTGTTTATGTAATAATCATTGGGTGGCTTGTTCTCCTTCAGTGGATAAGATGATTGGGAAGGTGTGTTGATAACAAATGATTGAGTGCTAAACAATTTGAGCAACTGCTCATGTCTTCTCACTGACTCAATCTGTTGAGCCTCATATCTTTGTTGTCCCTCTTTCTGCATTTCCTCAAGTTGTTGCACCATAATTCCCAACTTCCTATTATACTCCAACTCAAACTGTTGGAACTTGGTTTCCAGTACTTGATTGCATTCCACAGTAAGGTTCTGCACTCTCTCTTCTACCACCTTGAGATGTTCATTCAAATCTTTAAGTCTGGTTCCCTCAGCCATTTCTTCAAAATATATATCTTCACAATTATACCTGAATTTAGAACCCTTCTTCTTCCCTATCTTGAACTGAATTATGCTAACTGGCTACTGATTTGGGAAAAATACTCTCCTCCAGATATTAATGCTCAATTATGATCTCTCTCTGCTAATTCCTTTACTTACTTGCAATATCTAAACGAAGTTGGTTCAGATATTACCTCAACTGATGCTTTGCTTGTTGAGAATACAGATTCCAGATAAGATCTGCTACACTTGAAATCGAGGTTGCCTTCAGGAATTAGAGCAGATCCTTGCGATTGCTCTTGGATCTACTTGTGGGTGATTGCTTCAGGAACTTGCCCAGATCCTAGCAGCTTGCTCCAGGGTCTAATTATGGTGGTAACTGCTTGATTGTTGCCTGGTTACCTCGTTGAAATGTGGGTTATCGCCTTGTTACCTTGATCTATTGATGCTTGTTGATTGATTGTTGCCTTGTTGCCTCGATGTGGTATTGCTTGTCGTTTTGTTGCCTCGATCTATTGCTGCTTGTTGCCTCGATCTCCGATTGTGCAGTTCTTCACGATCCCTGGGATCGGAACTGCTCTGATACCACTTTGTTACACCCCGGACGATCCGCAATCGCCGAGGATGAGATTACTCTGAGGCCGATACGGTGGTGAGGATGATGGTGTGATCGATTCTGTTCTTGGGGTCGGATCTGAGTACTGGATTGAGAATTGGATAGGAGAATGGTAGGGAAGAGGGGAAGAAGGATTGGGGAGAGATTGAGCTCGAGATGGGAAAGAGGAGAGAGAATGAGAGGGAAAAAGATAAGCAGTTGCAATTCGTATTATTCATATCTCTGTTCAATTACATCCTATTATTTATAGTAATTCTGTTTAGGACCTAATAGCAATTATTGAATGTTATAGGGTTATAACTACAATTTGGCATGAATGGAATTATCTCTTGGGCTCTATTGGGCTTCTCATATGTTCTCTTGTCTTCTGGTTATCGGGCTTCTCCTGCGCCTCACTCAACCCATCTTCGCCATCTTTGGAGTCCAACCGAGCCCGCTCAATCCATCCCTGGAAATATCTTCTCCAGCTGTTCTCCACCCTTCGCCAGCTGTACTCCACTCACCTCCAACCATCACCTCCGAAGTCTCCAGATGCATCCCCCTCCATCCTCTCTCTGCCGAAGCCTCCAAATGCCTCTCCATCTTCTCCTTCCTGAACGCTCCCATTTCACCATTAAGAAACCAAGTTAGTTCCCTTTTGCTCGTCACCACGATCCTCTAAGCTAACCCCCATCACACCTCCTACTCCTGTGTAACAGTAAGCTTCTATTAATCATCATCATGACATCCACTATCGCAATTCTCATAAAACATAATATGGATACTACTCATACGATTCTCAAATAAATACCGATACTAAGCTTACCTCTCCATCACATACATGGGTACACAACATGCAAATATTCTATCAGATAGAATTAGAGAACCGTCCACCGGTTCTGGAGATGAAGCAACCCACCTGAATCACTTTCCGCAGGCAAAGCCGAAGTTGGTGAGTGGCAGTCACTCACTAACCAAAATCCACCGAAACCGCACCCTCAGTACTCAGTCGCACAAGCCTATGCTCCAACCAACATCACAGCCAACAATCAATCAACACCACTAACACACCCCAAAACAACACTTGCTGTTTTTACAATCCAGCACAGAAAAAGGGGATTTTTCACCTGCGTGCGGTCCTCCAAAAAATCCAGAAAAATCACGGCTGCGATCCTCGCGACGAGTAGATGCAAATCAAGTATTTATACTCCACGTTCTGACACCTATAGGCCAAGATACAAATAGAACATCGCGGTAAGCCAATCAATCCAGAACTCGCAAATCTGCTGAAATCGGTCATGAAGAAGCCAAAATATCACCTTTGAAGAGCCCTCCGAAAATTCTGATAAAAATACGGTCACGTTCCTCTCGAAGCGTAGATGCCGATCGAGTCCTCACACGCCCCATCCGATGCCCGTGGGCCAAGAAATCCAAACAATACTCCACCGATGTCCCAAACATTGCAGCAGTACAAGGGGCCAAAAGGTACCTCGGGAACACCACCAAAAACTCGAAACGGGGCGAAGTGATCAACACGGAAATCAAAGGCGTACCTCTCGTGAACGCGCTGCCACAAAACTCGGCTCAAAACTCCAACGGGGTGGTCCAGGGGACCTCGCGGACTGAAATGCGATGGTAGAAGCCACAAACGAAGGAGCGTCGAAGTGCGCCGCGTCGTAGAAAACGCCGATGCCGCGGCCTCCAAAAAATTCCCGGGATCCCAAAAATCAAAGAAAACTCGAAGGTAAAGCTCCCTGTCGAAGTTGGGCTCAAGAGAGCTCGGGAAAAGCCCTCAAAAAGAAGCCCAAAGGGGCTATTTATAGCCCAGCCCACAAGAAAGGAAAAATCCAGATTCGGGCGCAGGATTCGGGCGCCCGAATCCGGCCCGGCCCGTTACTGTGCGCGCCCGAATCCTCCATAGCCCGCCACGTCGCCGCTCCGCGCCCCGCGCGCCAAGCGCACGCGCGCTCGCCAATCGCAGCGCGCCGCGTGGCGACGCAATCCACGGCGGGGTGCACGCGCCGCGGTCCGCACCGGGCCAGCCGGGTCGCTGCGCCCGCCAATGGGCGAGCGACACGTGGCCTGGCGGGTCCACCGTACGCCGCGCCCGGCGCGCTATCTCGCGTGCGTTGACCAACCAATCAACGCGCGCTACATGTCCAGCCAAACGCACGCTGGTCCCGGTGCACGCCAAGTCCCGTGGACCGGCCGCTTGCGCTACTGCCTGCGCCCGCGCCGCCGTGCTCCGCCGCCTGCCCGTCGCCGTCAGCGCTACCCTGACTGCCGGAACAGTAACATCCTGCCTCAAAATCCATGTTTTGGCATCCGGGCTTCGAAAAATACAAGTAAATAGTCCATTTCCATCGTTTTCGCGCGCTGAATCCAAATCCGATGTCCGTTTTGCCCAATTCCACTTCTAAAATTTGTCGAAGGCATCCAGATAAGTAATCTTAATCCAAATTTCGTGCTGGGTCCAATCCCTGAGGTCCGATTTGCGCACATGCACCTCCATCACACCAAATAAGCCTCCAGAAGTCGCTGATCACACTTCAAAAGCTCTGCGGGGATCCGGGTCATCACAAACCTCAAGCTAAATGCCGCCTGTACACTAATCTGCTGTCATAACCCTCTGGGCTCACGGGTCGCCACTGCTGACCACTTTACCTGTAAAGTACACCACTGCGGGGGATTAGACCGCTTGTGTACGTGAAAAGAACAGCTGGCTCTATGGCGATCATAATGCTGATGCTCAAGCTCATGTTCTAAAGACCAAACACGCGATATAAAGCTAAAAAATCCCTATCGGGATGCTGAAGGCTGTAATAATTACGGATGCTGTATAAACGAATCTGAACAACAGGAGCTGAATATCTGAGCTGTAACTGAACTGAATAGTAGGATTGTACTCCTATTCTATCATGCAACATAGAACAGGAAATGCTAATATAACTAGGCTGATGACAAAGCAAACATGGCATATATCCAGATGTATATCACTGTATATACTAAGTGCTGAGAATGAAAGCATATAGAGAGCTCAACTGTAAGATCAAGGCTATATACCTGTAATGACCGAATGCTGGAATGAAAGCTAGTAAAGAGGATCGACCATAGGATCAAAGCTACATCAAAAATAGGGGTCCGACCTACCACGGTACCTCATAGGGCCGACCTGATAAAGCCCGGACCGAAGATAAACCCACCTCAAGGTAGACGATCACGGTGACCGTTGGATGGCTCACGAACTGGTGGCTGACTGCTGGGACCTGAATCATAATCACAGGTCAGAAAATAGACTCTCACATACCCAACCCATAGACTCACTGAGTGCAGACAAGCTAAACGGGGAACTTAGCTGAAGTCCCGGGATCTTCCGGAATTTTCAGAAATCCGCTGATAGATCCACTATGACCCAATCTATGCTAAATACTAACCAAAACTCGTGAAACTTCACGTGCTGCCCAAGAATGTTTAATTCAAGACGCTCAGGCACTAACATCTGCTTCTGGGTAACCCTGTGCACCGGCGGTGCCATAACCACTGAAACACTTCCGGGAAGCCCATTTTGGCTTCGGAAGTTGCAAACTAAGAACTAAAATGACTGGGCTCACCGGAACAGCATCGGGAATAGCCGAGAACATCTAGCAACAATAATTAATCACCGCAATTCCTCGAATTGCATGATTAATGCCGAATCGTCGATAAACCGACGATTTTGCCGATTTACGGTTGGAAATCCAATTCCTATTAAGGATTTTGTGTTGGCGTATTTCGTGAAATGTTTTATGTCTTGAAGATTGAAGATGAAGAATTGTGGATCATATACATCAATCTCAAGAAGAATGAATTCAAAAGGATCAGGTACGTTTAACTGAATAATTTTGGTGATCCAAATACATTATTATAGTTTAGAAACACTTTGAAGATTTTTCATTGCATAAAAAATAAAAAACTGGACAAGTTGGATGTTCAGGATCCGGATCAGACCATTCCAGTCCGGACCCCGAACATAGTTTAGTTCATGTGGAATTCCAGTCCGGAACAGTCCCCACTCAGTCCGGACCCCGAACTATGTGTTAGCTAAAATCGCATGAACAGCCAGGATCAGAAAATTCCAGTCCGGACCCCGAACTTGTTTTTCTGGAAAAGCTCTGTCTAAAGACGACAGTCCGGATAAGATTTAATCCAGTCCGAACCGCCGAGCGGGAAAATTCCAGATAAGGTAGTTTTTTATGCTTATCTCTTTCCAAAGGTTTCTAACCTATAAATAGACCCTATCATTCATCTTTTAGGGTAATCCAAAAAACGGAAAAATCCACATATATAGAGAAGAAAAGAAAACATGATCTAATCTATGTTTCTTCGTCTATATCGTTCAATTTGATTCTAGGGTTTCCAAACTCCTATTTCTTGTAGAATCAAATTGAAGAATACATAGATGGTGTTTTCTTATCTATCTTTGATCTAAGTATTCGGTGGATTATCATCACCGACAAAAACAACGATTTCCCAAAATCGGCACGTGGATTCGCATGGCCTTGTGGATTCAAGGTGCTACCGCTCTCGTGGATTCGGAGTGAGGTACGTTCGTGTGATCGATACGTACTACATTGGTGAAGATCGTGGATTCGGTTGGACTTCGTGGATTCGAAATTGGACGCAAATCGTGGATTCGAGGGGCGTTGTGGAGCGAGCGGAAAAGATCAACTAGGAGCATATGGAAAAGGTTGAGTCGTAGGGTTACGGTAAATCACCTTGTACGTGTTTAATTTTAGTGGATTTCGCCGTGTTATCGGTCCCGTGGTTTTTTACTCCTGTGATGGAGTTTTCCACGTAAATCTTGCGTACTTTATTTATTTTCCACATTGGGTTATTTTTTTACGCAACGATTTGGTGTGTTTATTGTTTACACCTATTCACCCCCCCCCCCCCCCCCCCCCTAGGTGGTTTTTCCCCTATTCAGTTCCATATTAACATAACCCACAAGTGGTATCAAAGCGGGAATAGGGTTGTAAATAATGGTTGAAGGTGGAAACATCAATAGACCACCGTTCTTCGATGGAACAAATTATGCCTACTGGAAAGTACGCATGAGAGCATTTTTAATTTCCATCGATGAACGGGTTTGGCAATCAATTGAGTTTGGATGGTCATATCCTACTGAGATTATTGTCGATGTTGTCACCATCTGTAATGACACGACTTTTTAGTAATATTTTACCCTCCTTCTAATAAAGTACCCCTTTGAGTGAATCGAAATTATCGAGTTTCTGTAAGTCGGTCGGTGTGTTGCATGAGTATTTTTTCTGTGAAAGAGCACGAAAAATGATGACCGACGGTGCAATTGGATCTGAAATTCGATGTAGGAATCTCCCGGAACAGGGTTTTTAGAGTTGCGGCGACTTTACGTGCATCGGAATCTGTGTAAAATATCCTGCACGTTTTCCGAGGAAAAGGTGGGTTTATCTCATGCGATTAATTAGTTATAGAGAATTAGTTATTCGGTTACGGGTATTAAAAGGTGGGTTATCCCGTAGGATTAATTAATTAAAGAATTAATTAATTGGTGACAGAAATTAAAAGGCGGGATTTATTTGTACGTACGAAAAGGAAAATCTCACTTTTCGCAAAAAGAGAAACCCTAGCCGGAGAGAACGACGGAGAAAAAGAGAAGGAAAAGACGGAACCCTAACCGGAGGAGGAGAAAGAAGGAAAGAGGAAGGAGACGGAGGAATCCGATCACCCCGAACAACGTACCGGAATTAGAAGAGCGTTCGGTCGGCTTCCCCGTCGGAATTTTCGATAAGTAGATTTCGTTTTGTTGCGTTATTGGGGTTCTTCGGTGTCTTCTTCGTGTCTTCATCGCCGTCGCCGTCACCGATGTCATTGCCGACCCCGCCGCCGCCACCACCGCGCGACCTAGGGCGCGGAGTGGGCGGGCGGACAACGCACGGTGCCGCTAGGGCACCACGCGGACGCGCGGACGTGCGGACGACGCGCGGTGCCGCTAGGGCACCGCGCGGACGGGCGGACTACGCCGGCGCCGCTAGGGCGCCGCCCCCGGGCACGCAAACGCGCGGCCTTGCGCCGCGCGGGGCGCCCGCGGGCGGGCGGCGCCGCGCAGGTGCCGCGCGGGCGCCGCCCCGGGCACGCAACCGCGCGGCCTTGCGCCGCGCGGGGCGCCCGCGGGCGCCGCCCCGGGTGCGCAACCGCGCGGCCTTGCGCCGCGCGAGGCGCCCGCGGGCGGGCTGCGCCGCGCAGGTGCTGCGCGGGCGCCGCCCCGGGCGCACGCCGCGCGGCCTTGCGCCGCGCGGGGCACCCGCGGGGCAGGCGGGCGCCACCCGCGGATGCACACAGCGCGGTTTCGGGCCGCGCGGGGCATTCGCGGGCGGCGGCGTCCGCGCGGGGACCCGTCAGGTGTCGTAATTGTGCAGTTTTGGGTTTTTCTTCGCGGGGTTAGTTTCGGATTTCCGTTTCCGCAGTGCTAGTGTGTTTTATTAACTATCGCTTTTGGGGACTTCTTTAGGTCCGGGTGTGCAGCGGGAGTGTGTTAAAAGATCCAAGTGCTCCTATCTTCCCGCAACTAGGTGGGTACCCTTGCAATAAGTGCAACGAGTGCATTAAGTGCACCATATCATCGTAAAAGACTTAATAATCTGTCTAATAAAGTAGATGAACTGTTAAACCTTTCGCATGAATATATATTGATCTTTCATTATTAAATTATGGCGACTGAGGGTCGCGGTGCTTGATACACGCCGACTTCAGCAATCCTTGTTGTTGGATGCTGCACGTACACAGGCAGATTGGCCTCCGCATGCGTGTACTTTTCCGGAGAAGTGGTCTGAATGACCCGTGTGCCCCACGATTTGTGTAGGTGCCAGTGGGGACCCCTTCACGACAGCTAAAAGTGTCGCACTAGCTCCGTGAAGGGGTTAAAAGCATTATGTAAGTAAAGTGATTGTGCATGACGGGAGATCGTCGACTCCCCGACAGTACCAGTTGTAATTAAATCAAGTGAGGTGGACATATGAGGTGGAAAAGTGAAAGGTTCCGGTGTACTTGTTTTATTCTTAAAGTTATTGTAAATTGTTGAAACATCTACTTTATTTGTCACTGACTTCCCACACTGTGACAGGTCCGACTAGGTGTAATAGCTGGGACGGTGGTGAGACAGCGTCGAGGGGACCTTAGCCGTATTAGGCTTTGTCCCGCTTTTTCCTTTTTAGTTATCTCTTATCTCTTTTCAGCATGACTCTAGTTTAATTTGCTTGGATGTGGATCATGTGGGATGTTGGATAGTCAATTAGTTAGCACTGTGGATTTGATATACCTTTATGGACTTTTGTGCGGCATAGTTACAACAAACAAAATGGTTTCGAAAATGCTTTCCAAAACTAAGTGACGTGTGGGCACGATCTTGGTAAAACCCCTGGATTTATCCTTTCAAAAAGACATGGCCGCTTTAGTATGAATGTGTAAATGTTTTCAAAAAACTGGGTGTCCGGTGGGCACCGTTTACAAAACCCGTAGTTTATCTCTTGATGTGATTGAATGAATCTTTCTTTCCTTTGTATGTTCACTGAGAGTGTGTGGTTAAAGAATGTTGTTGTGTTATTGTTGTAATGGTGACGTCGTGCATATACAAAGGAGACTCTGCCCGATTGAATAGTGAATTTGTATATGTGGCGGGTCTGACACGCACTGGGGGAAGGTCAGAAAAAAAAATATATACGCTTTTTCCGCTTATCTTTACCTAAAAACCACCAAGGCGTGACACCTCAAACCTAGGTCGAAGTGGACTAAGGAAGAAATTGATGCATCTTCTTACAACGGCAAAGGAATTAATGCTTTGTTTAATGCCTTGTCACAAATCGAGTTCTCTCGCGTCTCGACATGTGAGACTGCGAAAGAAATCTGGGATACTCTACAAGTTACACATGAGGGTACAAGTTTAGTGAAGATTCAAAAACTGCAAATGCTTACGAGTAAGTTTGACTCTATTCATATGGCAGAAAATGAATCGTTCGCAGATTATTATACACGATTGCAAGACATCGTTAATACATGTGTTAACTTGGGAGAGAAAATTCCAGAATCTAAAATTGTAAGAAAGATTTTGAGAACTCTTCCTGAAAGATTTCGCCCTAAGGTCGTAGCCATTGAAACAGCAAAACAGCCGGACGAAATCATGGTAGAAGAATTAGTTGGTGCACTTCAAACTTATGAAATGACTTTTCCTGCTAACTATTCTTTTGGAAAGCCTTTCTCTTCTTCTAAGTCTCCAGGTTTAAATCATTCTTCGCCATTAACTATTCTTCGTTGAAGCTTTCGAAGGGGAAATTCAAGCAAACCATCAACCTTCGTTAAGTCAAAGAAAGGCAAAGGAAATTCAAGCTTTAAATCAAGAAAGCAAGAGGGTTCTTGTAGGGCCCCAGAACCCCATGTAGCTTTTTCCCGTGAATCCACTATGTGAAACACCTATCATTGGTGTGTCTGGCCCATAGTGCATCAAAGGGGTGCAACAGATGGACCCAGTGAGGTATCGAGAGCTGGATTGGCTTTTGGCTGCTTTTGCCGAATTTTAGAAAGGGTTTTGGGCCAAAAAGAGGTTGGTTTTGGATTCAGCGCGGAAAAATGCTTGAAAACGGCTATTTGCTTGTATTTTTCTGAGTCCTGATGTCCAAAAACGGGCTCCCGAAAGTTTTCAGTGGATTCGGGTGCATGGGGGAGGCCGTAGACCGGCTGGGTGCCACGTGGCGGCCTGTTATTAGCCGGTTTACAATGCGCGGTCCACAGAGCAGCGCCGGGTGGCACATGGACCCGGCGCGGGGACACATGGCGCCCCAGGAGTTGCCGGCGCGCGATGCGCATTCCACAGAACCCCGCCCGGGTGCATAGACCGGGCGCGGGGACACGTGGCAGCAGGTGATTGGAGGGCTCATGCGGCGCGGTCCACGGGGGTGCACGCCTGCGCCTCGGGATGCGTACACACGTGGGGGCAGGCGGCGAGGACGGCGAGGCGCACGTGGGCGCGGCCGGCGGGTCGCGCGGGCGGGCCACGTGGCGCCCAGCCATTGGCGGGTGCCACCCACCCACGTTGACAGGGGCGCGCCACGTGGCGGCGTCCGAAGGGCCTTGCACTTGCTGTTGCCTATTTGGGACATGTGTCAAGTGCAGGCGGTTTTGGGCGCTGGTCGGACGGGAGCGGTGGTGCGACTATTGGATTCGGGCGCCCGAAATGTTGCGCCCGAATCCAATTGTAAGTGCTATTTGGCTTGGGCCTATAAATAGGCCCCTTGGGCCTTCTTTTGTGCTTTTTTTGGGTAGTTTCGCAGGGAAGGCCCTTTGGAGAATTTCTTCCTTGTTTAGTTGTGCATCTTGTGGAGAAGTTCCAGAATTTTTGGAGGACGCTACTTCGACGTCTACTTCGATTCGGCGCACTGCGGCGCACCTTCTTTGTTAGCCTTTTTCGTCGTGTTTCGGTCTGCGGAATCTCCTGGGCTACCCCAAAAGAATTTTCAGGTGATTCTTACGCCCACGTTTTCGCGACAGGTAGGGCTACAATTTATGTATTTTCAGCTTCTCCGTATTTTGAGGTTTTCTTGGGCTTTTCAGACCATTTCTGTGACCCCTTTTTCTGTGATGGAATTTGGACAGCACCGGGGTTTTTGTGGGTTTTCTCAGCAACCGAGAGTCGGAACGAGGAGTGCAAGTACTCGATTTATATCTACGCGTCGCAAAGAACATCGTCGTAATTTTTTCTGGATTTTTCTGAGGTTGCTTCGAAGGTGAAAATTATACTTTTTCTGGACAGAGTATTGCTGACTTTTGATCATTGGAAGTTTTGCGTGTACCACAATGATTAATTTGTATCTTGGCCTACAGGTGTCAGAACGGGATGAGTAAGTATTCGTTTTCATCTACTCGTCGCGAGGATCGCAACGGTGATTTTTTTAGATTTTTCTGAGGACTGTACTGAGGTGAATTTCCTCGTTTTCCATGCTGTTTTGTAAACAGTAATTACTGTTGTGGATGTTGTTCATTTATGCCGTGTGCAATCTATGTTGCTGCAGTTCTCGCATTTTGGAGGTTTGCGGAGATTGAGGATCTTGGACAGCGAGGGATCTCGTATTGTTGTAGTTCACGCTTTTCGATGTGGGTGGTTGTTATGGACCTCATCTTTGATTTACTCACTAGGAATATTAGAGTGATCCCCATTATTGAATGCCGATTAGTATATCGTGGTTATTATGCATGCTTGTATAGTCGGACTTGTGATATGTTAGTACGTAGTATACTTATGAGATCTTTATTAGCTGGGAATAGCATGCTCTAAGCAATGTATGATCAATGATATTTGTCTTTCTTTTATCATCATGAGGACACCTGCATGCTTGTATGGACATCTAGTTAGGCCACTTTTTCTGCTACACTATCATTGGAATTTGACTTAGGAGAAACCATGTTGGCACCTCTTCTCCTTTTATTGAGATACATGTGGTATTACTCGGGTTGAGCAGGGTTGTAGGATAGTGTAGCCGGGTCTATTGAGTGGACGTGGTAATAAATCTGCCTCTAGTCCATGCAAGAATGCAATATGCTCTAACTCCGACTGCTGTGATGAACTCACACCTGCGACAACTCAATCCACTACCGTGGCGCCCTCCAACCGGGAGGCACAGATTCATCCGCTCGATGCAAATGGTCGTCGCTCAGTCTGCTAGAAAAATCACGACTAATCACAAAGGGAGCACGACCTCTGTCTCTGCTCACACTGAGGCGACTGATACGGTCCTCCGCAGATAGCAAATCCACGCTACCGCTACGCTACTCTGATATAGATGTTGATACTGCCATCGGGGTCCACCCGATCTCTGGCATCTCAGGGACTCGTTATCCTGGAAAAAGAAATCAGAAATGCCTCTGTCGGCCAATATGTCCTCCAAAAGCTCCGACTCAATCTTACGAGTCGGGGTGGTTCATCTGCCAAATCTGGCTAAATAGATCGATCATGACCCCTCAGCTCACCAGCTGTCAACTATCTACCCTGCCTCGGTGCCTCGACACTAAACATTGGCACAGAGGGGGCTACTCGCTCCATCGGTGCCACAGAAATCCCTACCAATGAGGATACTGCAACCGGGTGGTCTCAGAAGGAAATACTGTTGAGCTGCTCGCTGCTCCGACAATCGTGTCACCCAAACCAGCTGCTCACACTATTGCTGAAAGGCCTCAAACAATCCTGTCATCTGGGTCCGGAGTTCTCTGACCTCAATCCAGGTATCCGGCCCAAAACCAACCGCTCGAGCTCAACTGTTATGACAGGATGCACACGGGTCAACACCCAGCGTCGGGGAGACACCACTCGCCACGGCGAAACCACAAAACAGCACACAACAGCGCTCGACCCAATCCAGCGAAAGTCTAAAGCATGTCACCCGTTCCACAGCATTATGTTGTCTGCAGCCAACATAATCACTTAGGAGAATAGACATGCCAATCACTCTTCCCGTCCCTTGGGAGAGGTATAAAACTCAATCAGGACTCTCGCTAAAAAAAAAAATCACGACTCTCACGAAATCAACCAAGGGTCAAACCATAAGCCTAGGGTTTCTAAGTCCACCATGACCTATATCCTAGGCTCTGATACCACTCTAATCTGTCACGCCCCGGGGGTCGAAACTGCGACCCGGGCTCGCCAACAGATCCGCCACCTATGCAAAACCCCGCATAGGCGAAGCGTCCAACCTGCAAAGTACCATCTAACAACTAAACAGATATCAGAGCTGAAGAAAAACTGCTGAAATAAAAACCTGAATCACTGTACAACTGAAAAACAAAGGTACAATATCCATCTCCCATAAATAAATGATACAATAATCCGATCCACCGAAACTGTAATACAAGTAAAGGCCACCTATACAACATCTATAAATCCAAAAAGGGAGATAAACTGAAATAATAAAATACAACTGAGTACAGTGAAACCCACAATCCGGGTTGGTACATCTATCCCACTGTAGAAATCAACACTGGTAGGGATCTATCTCGCGACTCCCTCGCCTCGAACTGTCAACCGAAGATCCGCAACTCCCGCAGCAAACACTGCAAAACAAAGGGAGGAAAGGGGAAAAACAACAATGGGGGTGAGAACCACTAGTAAAACCAGTAGCCTCCCCCTGTGGGTAAAGCCTCAAACCCCGACGTACCCACAATTCTACAAGAGGCAAGAAAAAGAATAAGAGAGGTGGTAAGCTATAAACAGAACTACTGATAAAAGAGAGCTACCACAAAAATGCCTCTAAATGCCGAGCTAATAAGGATAGCTAAATATGTGCATAAGAATATAAATGCCTGCCTGACTAAACCCAATCTATACACCAGTAAACACTGGTACTGCCTGCCATGCCTACCGAACTTCCGACCCAACTGCGGGAATGCTGACCGACTACTGACCGGTACGGTCGCATCCCGAAATAGGTGACAGACCGACTACTGACCGGTACGGTCGAACCCAAAACAAGTAACAGACCGGCTCCTGACCGGCACGGTCACACACTCCGGAGTGGCACTCGAGGGGAGCGACCCACACGAGTGAAATAAGTAGTCATAAGTAACCTGATATAGCAGGACTAGATCACGACTCTAAATAAGTGGGAAAAACCATCCACTAAGGAAGCCCGATCCCTCACCTCCAATCTGATGCAATAATAATAATCCGGTCAACCGCCCACAGTACACGGTTGCCGCAATCCCTGCCATCAGGCCCTGCCTGTCCCAAATCCCCAGAAACCTGACTACACTATCCCAAACCCTCTGCTCGCACCCGAGCTACAAATGCCCAGAGTCTAAAATGAAAAGGAGAAAAGTATAAAGCATGGTTTCTCCTAAGTCAAATTCCAACATGATAGTGTAGCAGAAAAAAAAGGTGGCCTATCTAGATGACCATACAAGCATGAAAATGTCCCAAGATGATATAAAGAAAACAGGTGTCGATGTTCTTACATTTATTAGAGCATGCTATTCCAACATATTGATAATTGCATAAGATCATTAAGTGCAACATAGCCTATGCCTGCCTATACCACATACACGATGCTCACAGGTATAAATTGGCCTTTTCTTTCTAACATGATATGCTTTGATCTCAACCAAGCCTGCAATTTTATCCACGATGCGCAATCAACATTCTAACCCAAGAGTCACTCATAATCAACATCACATAAGGTGATTCAACGCTTGTCAAACCTCACATTCATACATGAATATTCTTAGGATCATTTAACATTACTTAATCATAGACGTTCAATCATGTATCACCAATGAATAGTCTAAGGCTTTACAACCTTCATTGATCTCACATAGATAGGTTGTGAATCATTTAACATATAACCTTTCATGACATAGGTTCAAGAATCATCAACAAGATCACCCTCACATACCCATGATAGCCATTCACACTTAGCCCATATGACATTCACATAAAGCTATAAGAACCCTTCTCACGTAGCAACCATGTCCTTCTCACATCAACCAACCCAACATTCACACTCGAGTTAATGAACCATTCGCATAAAGCAACCAAATTATTCTCGCATAAATTAAGCAAGTCTTCTTTATACAATAGCCAATCCTTCACATACATCAACCAAAATCATTCTCACATGAATCAAGTTAACCATTCATCATAAAGGGTAGGCTAAAGATTAATTTTCCCAAATATTCTCACATAGCCATAAATTTAAGGATGATCGCTTATAATCGCTTCATATGAGATAATACAACACCAATCAACTATTCATTCACTCATGTATACACTGAGGATCGATTAACTTAATCTAAACATAGATATTCTAGCATGGTTCATCAAGGAAAAGAGAGCAACAACCAACTATGTCATGAGAGAAACCAATAGCCCGAGTGGGTAAATCGTTGTTTTCGGCAAAGCACAACCACCCACCTGAATCTTGACGATCCGATGCCCGATCTAGCTGAATTTTGGCATGAGAAATCGTTATCCTCTCAGGAGTCCGATGCCACGAAAATCATCCAAATCCGCCTCACGGATTGGGCGCAATCACTGAAACAATGCACACTACGCACTCAAATTATAGAATTTCAGCAAGTGCAACAAGGTTAAATAAAAAGTGGGTGCAACCTCAAATACCTCAAAATGAAGTCTCCAACAGTAAAACAAAGATCTCCTCTTTCATACAAATATCTTCAAGTCCCCAAAAATCCACCATTAATTTCCCTTAACATTCAAATGTAGCAAGAATCACAATGCTGTCCAAAAATTGCTAACATAAACTTGCTAGCATTTCCAAGCTTAATTAGGGGCTTTTCCAAAGGGATTCATGTCACGCCCCGGGGTCGAAACTGCGACCCGGGCTCGCCAACAGATCCGCCATCTGTACGGAAACTGCCGTACAGACGAAGCGTCTAACCTGCAGAAAGAATCAACTACAGTATACAGATATCAGAGCTGAAAGTAGACTACTAAAACTGAAGTCCAAACACTGTACAACTGAAAATAATACAATATCCATCTCCCCAAATACTATCATATACAAAAACCTCTGGTACAGAACTCAAAAGGGAGATATCTCCAATAAGTACATCAGTGTACAAGCCCTCGATACAAGAAAAATATCCTCACTACATCAGTCTCTCAAAATGTAAAATGAAGTACAACTCTATACCTCACAACAAAGGTCTCTCAACAGAGGAAAAAGGAGTAAACTAATCTACTGAAGCTCTCCTCTGAAGGAATACCGCTACACTCCAACGACGGGTAGGGAACTAGCTCGCGACTCCCTCGCCTCGGTCAGAAGGATCAGCAACTGGAGCAACAGGAACAGGAGAAGAAGTTCCTGGGGAAAAAGACACCACGACGGGTGTGAGAACTACTTCCCACAGTAGTTCTCAGTGGGTGCCGTCAACAAGCCCAACGGTCTGCCCACCAAGTCTACTAGAGGCCAAAGATAACAATGCAATGAAAACTGAACAAGAAAAGCTGGAGCTACTCTACAGCTACCATGCCTCTATCTAGATACTCCAAAAAGTGGAACAGATGAAAGCAAAAGAGACCACTCGCACCCAAGGTGCTCAATCGACCCAAACGAACTGACTACCTCAAAGGTCCAGTCAAGCCTGCGCCCGTCGACTAGGAACGCTCCTGCCCACTACCACACATCCACATGAGGACGGGATTTACGTGGGGCGTCATGTCCTACTAACTCATCCCTCGCGCAAAACTGCCTCAACAGGCCCATCGTTGCCTCAACTGCGGAAAACTGCCTCAACAGACCAACCATCGTATCCACAGCGGCATCTCAGGACGCGACTCCAACTGAGCAGAACGGCGCGGCATAGAGTATCAAACATTGGCATATGCAGGCTAGTCAAAATCCACGCTCACTCTCAGAACGGTAGGGCTCAAGATCCCCAAATACCTCGCACAACAGTCGGAGCACTCTCGACGACTCAGCTGCTCGGCTAACTCGAAACACGAGACACTAGCCTCTCCAACGGCTCGCAGCACAAGGCTCACTGGCTGGAGATACTCCACAGCCAGGGACGACCCACAACTCAGGGTAACAAAACAGGTCGGACAACACTCAACGACCTGGGACCACCATCAAACCCAACGGTTCCCAACAAGACGGACCGGAAGATACTCGACGGCCCGGGACTGCCGTCTGCGCAACGGCTCCCTCCACGACGGCACAACAGGGAAACAAGACCTCCCGGGACTACCGTTTACCCAAACGGCTCCCGGCACAGATATGCAACCCAGTACAACTACCAGACTCCACTCTGCTCCCAGGCAAGAGTGTAAAAGCATCCCACACTAAAAACAAGTCCCGACCTCTCGGCCCACTACCCGGGCGAGAAAACACTATGTCCAGGGATGAAGGAACAGTGTGGATGTCTAAGCATAAATAACCCTAGCCCAAGTGAGGGTTTTCTACTAGTCTGGTTACACATACAACATATGACGGGGGTGCTAGGTCAAGTTCCAAGATAACTACTTTAACAGATAATAAAGGGATAGCCATTCCAACAATCTAGCATGCTACACAAGGAAATAAACTATCATGCATAGTCCTACATCAATAGAATTAATGTACATTCCATAAAACTTGGAGATAAGGCCACCCACCTCGATTTGCCACCAATTGCTCGTAGACACTTTCAATTGGCCTCCACGCGATCCGCACGCAAAACGGAGCAGGTGCCGGAATCCGCACGCCAAACGGAGTCCGCACGCAAAACGATGTCCGCTGCCGGAGTCCGCACGCAAAACGGTGCACGGTGCCAGGATCCGCACGCAAAACGGAGTTCGCACGCAGAACGGTGCACGGTGCCGGAGTCCGCACGCAAAACGGTGCACGGTGCCAGGATCCGCACGCAAAACGGAGTCCGCACGCAAAACAGTGCACGGTGCCGGAGTCCGCACGCAAAACGGTGCACGGTGCCAGGATCCGCACGCAAAACGGAATCCGCACGTAAAACGGTGCACGGTGCCGGAGTCCGCACGCAAAACGGTGCACGGTGCCAAACACAGAAAGGAGCAAGAGGGTCAGTTACAGTCTAAAAGATCGCCCCAAAACTGTACAAAAATACAGTAAAACCAACACACGGGACCTACCCGACTGCGCCGCCGTCGCCGCAACACCCCCATCGGAAGCCTCGCGCGCTCCACGAGGCCCGCGACGCGAAACGCCATCTCCCACAACCTCCTCCCTCACTCTCCCTGTCGCTCGGTTGGAGAAGAAAACGAAGAAGGAAAGGAGGTGGCTTGCGGGGAGGAAGAAGGAGAAGAAGAAGAGAAAGGGAGAGAGAGGGGTCCACGGTGCACCGGTCCACGGTGCACCGGCCGGTCCACCGCACCCACACGGGTGCACCAGGTCCAGGCAAAGCGGCGCGCGGCCACGTGGCCGTATCCCAGCAGGCCACGCGGGCGCGCAGCTCACGCGCCACACGGGCGCGTGACACCCTGCCGCCCACAGGCGCGGGACACGCGCCCGTGACACGGGCGCGCGCCCCTGCGCCCGCGCGGGCGCCAACGGGGGTCCGCCACGTGGCGGCCCCCCACGTGGCCCGCGCAGGAGGCGCGCCTCCCCCCTGACGCGCTGCTGCCCGTCCCATCACGCGGCCGCCTCGAACCGCGCGCTTTGACCCGCGCGCCGCGTTCGCCTCGGGATTTGTGCCACGCGCACACCTCGATAAACGTGTCGTTTTGCCTCGAAAAACGCGCACTTCATCCGGGCTCCAAATCCAATAAATAAATAGTCCATTCTTAGCGATTTCGCGCGCTGAATCCAAAAACGATGTCCAATTCTCCAAATTCTCACCCGAAAATTTGCCGAATGCCCACTCGATCCGATTTTCGCGCCGGGTCCATTTTTAAAGTCCGATTTGCCCAATTCCAACTCTAAAAATTCCCGAAGGCGACCGGAGAGGTAAACTTTTATCCGGACTTCACCCGGAGTCTAATTTTGACATCTGAATCGCGCGAAATCACTTCTAAACACCCGACGGGTCCTCCAACTTCCGACGGGGTCTCAATTTAAGCCCGAAGTCCACCACTTGTGTCCAAATTGCGCGCAACCCACGCAGGCCTCCAGTGATGCAAGCAAATCCAAATTTGCATCACAAATCCATTTCTGGGCCCCCAACACGCGCACCAACACCCCCAACAGCGACCGAAAGCTGCCCAACAACCAGCAACCCTACGCGGGGGATTCCGGGACCTCACATCCTCCCCCACTAAAAGAAAGTTTCGTCCTCGAAACTAGATCAAGCCCATCAGGAGTCAAGAATACCACGGCTAGGTATCTAATAATACGCCTCCAGCTCCCCCACTCGCTCCTCGTGATTACTCCGCAACAACAACCACAAGTACGGTATTACCCGATGTGCAATTCTCTCATCTCTCGAGCCAGAAATTGCAACGGGCGTCCCTCGTACTCCAATAATCACAGATCTCAAAGGGGCAAGTAAATCACGGGCGAGGAAAAAAAAAAAAAAAAAACACATGACTACTGAGCTGAGACGTGAAAAACCAAGGGCTCCACTAAAAGGCTGGGGGAAAACTGAAATAACCACAAGTGTAATACGCACCAAACCACAACATGGTGCCACCCTCAACAAGACGACCCAAAGCATACCCGCAGACTCGTCCAATAAGGAAGGGAAAACCAATAAGTTGGGGTCTTCACTCGGTTACCTCCCGATCCGAAACCACTCGAGTGGACAACACAACTGCAGGCTACCCTCAAAAGGGATCCTCTAGAGACACAATCTCGTGCCACAGTTGGTCGCTCAACATGCTATCATAACCCCAACGGACCCACGGGTCGAAGTCGATCCCTCAACTCATAAAGAGCACCCTGACGGGGACCAAACCATCGGTGAACGGGACTGAAAACTGGCTCACAAGGCAATCATAAAGCTGATGCCCAATTCACGGTCAAAAGTCCGAAACATCCAAAAGACTCTCACCGTTGTGTACCTACAACGTGGCATCACTGCCGTGCACCCGCGGCGTGGCATTACTGCCGTGTACCAACGACGTGGCCTCACTGCCGTGCACCAACGGCATGGCATCACCACCGTGTATCAACGGTGTGGCATCACCACCGTGTATCAACGGTGTGGCATCACTGCCGTGTATCAACGGCGTGGCATCACCACCGTGTATCAACGGTGTGGCATCACCACCGTGTATCAATGGTGTGGCATCATTACTGTGTATCAACGGCGTGGCATCACTGCCGTGTATCAACGGTGTGGCATTACTCAAGCATCAAGGCCTCAGATCCTCACAGTCCTATACCCAACACTACCTCGAAATTCCGGAGCTGAGGAAGGGTCAGAGATCATTAGGCAAAAACCAGGGCCCCAACTGCACTGGGCAGGACCAACAACACTCGTCTATGTGCAACACGTGATCAGGTATCTGAACCTCATGAGCACAAGCTAAAGGTCCTATCTCTAGCCCATACATCAATGCAAATGCCCTAGCACTCTCACAGCTATGTCGGAGAACCCTCAACGACTCAACTCATAGCAACACCCCCCCCCTCATAGGCGAGAAGAACCGACTGACGCGGCAAAGATCCAAAAATCCCGATAGACCGGTGCCTAGAACCCCAACCAAACAAGAACAGACTCTAGGCTCAGTCTATCGAAGTTTTCGCTCCTTTACCGTTCAGGGATTCGGTCTCTCTCGTTTAAAGCGGGAAACTATGTCAACAAGCAACTCACGGCTGGAGACGCTCCTGGTAGTCCATCAGGACAAACTCGACGCCATCAAATCTCGGCGTCCTGTCGGATCATCTCAATCTCACTAAAATAACCACCTGGTAACTCGGCCGGAGGTGAAAATCGCCTCAACAGGCCAAACCTTCGCCACTCACTAGGCGGCATCGCCACTCACTGGGCGGCATCGCCACTCACTAGGCGGCATCGCCACTCACTAGGCGGCATCGCCCCTCACTGGGCGGCATCGCCTCTCGCTGGGCGGCATCGCCACTCACTGGGCGGCATCGCCTCTGGTAGCTCGGCCAGAGGAAAGTATCCTCCTGGTAACTCGGCCAGGGCAAACTGTCCTCCTGGTAACTCGGCCCGTGATAATTATCCATCTGGTAACTCGGCCAGTGATAATTATCCATCTGGTAACTCGGCCAGTGATAATTATCCATCTGGTAACTCGGCCAGTGATAATTATCCATCTGGTAACTCGGCCAGTGATAATTATCCATCTGGTAACTCGGCCAGTGATAATTATCCATCTGGTAACTCAGCCAGTGATAATTATCCATATGTAACTCGGCCAGTGATAATTATCCATCTGGTAACTCGGCCAGTGATAATTATCCATCTGGTAACTCGGCCAGTGATAATTATCCATCTGGTAACTCGGCCAGTGATAATTATCCATATGGTAACTCGGCCAGTGATAATTATCCATCTGGTAACTCGGCCAGTGATAATTATCCATCTGGTAACTCGGCCAGTGATAATTATCCATCTGGTAACTCGGCCAGTGATAATTATCCATCTGGTAACTCGGCCAGTGATAATTATCCATCTGGTAACTCGGCCAGTGATAATTATCCATCTGGTAACTCGGCCAGTGATAATTATCCATCTGGTAACTCGGCCAGTGATAATTATCCATCTGGTAACTCGGCCAGTGATACTTATCCATCTGGTAACTCGGCCAGTGATAATTATCCATCTGGTAACTCGGCCAGTGATAATTATTCATCTGGTAACTCGGCCAGTGATAATTATCCATCTGGTAACTCGGCCAGTGATAATTATCCATCTGGTAACTCGGCCAGTGATAATTATCCATCTGGTAACTCGGCCAGTGATAATTATCTGTCTGGTAACTCGGCCAGTGATAATTATCCATCTGGTAACTCGGCCAGTGATAATTATCCATCTGGTAACTCGGCCAGTGATAATTATCCATCTGGTAACTCGGCTAGTGATAACGCCCTCCTGGTAACTCAGTCAGGGAAAACGCCCTCCTGGTAACTCAGCCAGGGAAAATGCCCTCCTGGTAACTCAGCCAGGGAAAATGCTCTCCTGGTAACTCAGCCAGGAAAAATGCCCTCCTGGTAACTCAGCCAGGGAAAACGGCCTCCTGGTAACTCAGCCAGGGAAAATGCCCTCCTGGTAACTCAGCCAGGGAAAATGCCCTCCTGGTAACTCAGCCAGGGAAAACGCCCTCCTGGTAACTCAGCCAGGGAAAATGCCCTCCTGGTAACTCAGCCAGGAAAAACGCCCTCCTGGTAACTCAGCCAGGGAAAATGCCCTCCTGGTAACGCCCTCCTGGTAACTCAGCCAGGGAAAATGCCCTCCTGGTAACTCAGCCAGGGAAAACGCCCTCCTGGTAACTCAGCCAGGGAAAATGCCCTCCTGGTAACTCAGCCAGGGAAAATGCCCTCCTGGTAACTCAGCCAGGGAAAACGCCCTCCTAGTAACTCAGCCAGGGAAAATGCCCTCCTGGTAACTCAGCCAGGGAAAACGCCCTCCGGGTAACTCTGCCAGGGCGGGGTGTGTCCTTTACACAACACGACGTCTCAGGGGTATCGCAACCCACTGCACAACTACCAACGTCAGGACACAACAACTATACGACCCAATCCAGCGAAAGTCTAAGACACGTCATCCATTCCATAGCATTATGTTGTCTGTAACCAACATAATCGATTAGGAGAATAAACATGCCAAACTCTCATCCCGTCTCTTGGGAGAGGTAAAAACTCAATCATGACTCTCGCTAAAAGTCACGACTCTCACGTAGTCATCCAAATGTCCAACAGCAAGCCTAGGGTATCTAAGTCCATCACGACCTACAACCTAGGCTCTGATACCACTCTAATCTGTCACGCCCCGGGGTCGAAACTGCGACCCGGGCTCGCCAACAGATCCGCCATCTGTACGGAAACTGCCGTACAGACGAAGCGTCTAACCTGCAGAAAGAATCAACTACAGTATACAGATATCAGAGCTGAAAGTAGACTACTAAAACTGAAGTCCAAACACTGTACAACTGAAAATAATACAATATCCATCTCCCCAAATACTATCATATACAAAAACCTCTGGTACAGAACTCAAAAGGGAGATATCTCCAATAAGTACATCAGTGTACAAGCCCTCGATACAAGAAAAATATCCTCACTACATCAGTCTCTCAAAATGTAAAATGAAGTACAACTCTATACCTCACAACAAAGGTCTCTCAACAGAGGAAAAAGGAGTAAACTAACCTACTGAAGCTCTCCTCTGAAGGGATACCGCTACACTCCAACGACGGGTAGGGAACTAGCTCGCGACTCCCTCGCCTCGGTCAGAAGGATCAGCAACTGGAGCAACAGGAAAAGGAGAAGAAGTTCCTGGGGAAAAAGACACCACGACGGGTGTGAGAACTACTTCCCACAGTAGTTCTCAGTGGGTGCCGTCAACAAGCCCAACAGTCTGCCCACCAAGTCTACTAGAGGCCAAAGATAACAATGCAATGAAAACTGAACAAGAAAAGCTGGAGCTACTCTACAGCTACCATGCCTCTATCTAGATACTCCAAAAAGTGGAACAGATGAAAGCAAAAGAGACCACTCGCACCCAAGGTGCTCAATCGACCCAAACGAACTGACTACCTCAAAGGTCCAGTCAAGCCTGCGCCCGTCGACTAGGAACGCTCCTGCCCACTACCACACATCCACATGAGGACGGGATTTACGTGGGGCGTCCTGTCCTACTAACTCATCCCTCGCGCAAAACTGCCTCAACAGGCCCATCGTTGCCTCAACTGCGGAAAACTGCCTCTACAGACCAACCATCGTATCCACAGCGGCATCTCAGGACGCGACTCCAACTGAGTAGAACGGCGCGGCATAGAGTATCAGACATTGGCATATGCAGGCTAGTCAAAATCCACGCTCACTCTCAGAACGGTAGGGCTCAAGATCCCCAAATACCTCGCACAACAGTCGGAGCACTCTCGACGACTCAGCTGCTCGGCTAACTCGAAACACGAGACACTAGCCTCTCCAACGGCTCGCAGCACGAGGCTCACTGGCTGGAGATACTCCACAGCCAGGGACGACCCACAACTCAGGGTAACAAAACAGGTCGGACAACACTCAACGACCTGGGACCACCATCAAACCCAACGGTTCCCAACAAGACGGACCGGAAGATACTCGATGGCCCGGGACTGCCGTCTGCGCAACGGCTCTCTCCACGACGGCACAACAGGGAAACAAGACCTCCCGGGACTACCGTTTACCCAAACGGCTCCCGGCACAGATAAGCAACCCAGTACAACTACCAGACTCCACTCTGCTCCCAGGCAAGAGTGTAAAAGCATCCCACACTAAAAACAAGTCCCGACCTCTCGGCCCACTACCCGGGCGAGAAAACACTATGTCCAGGGATGAAGGAACAGTGTGGATGTCTAAGCATAAATAACCCTAGCCCAAGTGAGGGTTTTCTACTAGTCTGGTTACACATACAACATATGACGGGGGTGCTAGGTCAAGTTCCAAGATAACTACTTTAACAGATAATAAAGGGATAGCCATTCCAACAATCTAGCATGCTACACAAGGAAATAAACTATCATGCATAGTCCTACATCAATAGAATTAATGTACATTCCATAAAACTTGGAGATAAGGCCACCCACCTCGATTTGCCACCAATTGCACGTAGACACTTGCAATTGGCCTCCACGCGATCCGCACGCAAAACGATGTCCGCTGCCGGAGTCCGCACGCAAAACGGAGCACGGTGCCGGAATCCGCGCGCCAAACGGAGTCCGCACGCAAAACGATGTCCGCTGCCGGAGTCCGCACGCAAAACGGTGCACGGTGCCAGGATCCGCACGCAAAACGGAGTTCGCACGCAGAACGGTGCACGGTGCCGGAGTCCGCACGCAAAACGGTGCACGGTGCCAGGATCCGCACGCAAAACGGAGTCCGCACGCAAAACGGTGCACGGTGCCGGAGTCCGCACGCAAAACGGTGCACGGTGCCAGGATCCGCACGCAAAACAGAATCTGCACGCAAAACGGTGCACGGTGCCGGAGTCCGCACGCAAAACGATGCACGGTGCCAAACACAGAAAGGAGCAAGAGGGTCAGTTACAGTCTAAAAGATCGCCCCAAAATTGTACAAAAATACAGTAAAACCAACACACGGGACCTACCCGACTGCGCCGCCGTCGCCGCAACACCCCCATCGGAAGCCTCGCGCGCTCCACGAGGCCCGCGACGCGAAACGCCATCTCCCACAACCTCCTCCCTCACTCTCCCTGTCGCTCGGTTGGAGAAGAAAACGAAGAAGGAAAGGAGGTGGCTTGCGGGGAGGAAGAAGGAGAAGAAGAAGAGAAAGGGAGAGAGAGGGGTCCACGGTGCACCGGTCCACGGTGCACCGGCCGGTCCACCGCACCCACACGGGTGCACCAGGTCCAGGCAAAGCGGCGCGCGGCCACGTGGCCGTATCCCAGCAGGCCACGCGGGCGCGCAGCTCACGCGCCACACGGGCGCGTGACACCCTGCCGCCCACAGGCGCGGGACACGCGCCCGTGACACGGGCGCGCGCCCCTGCGCCCGCGCGGGCGCCAACGGGGGTCCGCCACGTGGCGGCCCCCCACGTGGCCCGCGCAGGAGGCGCGCCTCCCCCCTGACGCGCTGCTACCCGTCCCATCACGCGGCCGCCTCGAACCGCGCGCTTTGACCCGCGCGCCGCGTTCGCCTCGGGATCCGTGCCACGCGCACACCTCGATAAACGTGCCGTTTTGCCTCGAAAAATGCACACTTCATCCGGGCTCCAAATCCAACAAATAAATAGTCCATTCTTAGCGATTTCGCGCGCTGAATCCAAAAACGATGTCCAATTCTCCAAATTCTCACCCGAAAATTTGCCGAATGCCCACTCGATCCGATTTTCGCGCCGGGTCCATTTTTAAAGTCCGATTTGCCCAATTCCAACTCTAAAAATTTCCGAAGGCGACCGGAGAGGTAAACTTTTATCCGGACTTCACCCGGAGTCTAATTTTGACATCTGAATCGCGCGAAATCACTTCTAAACACCCGACGGGTCCTCCAACTTCCCACGGGGTCTCAATTTAAGCCCGAAGTCCACCACTTGTGTCCAAATTGGCGCATCCCACGCAGGCCTCCAGTGATGCAAGCAAATCCCAATTTGCATCACAAATCCATTTCTGGGCCCCCAACACGCGCACCAACACCCCCAACAGCGACCGAAAGCTGCCCAACAACCAGCAACCCTACGCGGGGGATTCCGGGACCTCACAATTCGTCCATAGCTCATAAAAGAGAATTTGCTCACCTTGAAGTTAAGAAGAAGTACCAACTTTAATTTCAGAAAAAGACCTTATATCCACAAAGTTATCTGCATTCCAAGGTGCATTGCTCAAATCAAAACTAAAACAGGGACTGCAGTAATCCATATAATAGCACTTGGAAAGATCATTAAAGTTACCTAATCAAACGTGCTACAAATCCTGCAAGAGAGGTACCATTGGATTCCTTGTCGAGAGTAGATACAAATTGAGCTAAATAATTCCAATTTTCATGCTCGGATGAAGGAGAAAACCCATAAACACTTTGAACTATCCACCAAGTTCCATCTGTACACGAATGCAGCAAGGTGCTCCAAAGATCATGCATAAACCCTAATAAAAACTCAGATCTGGAGAAAATAGTACATACCAATATTGTAGATCCGCGAGTCCTGGAAATTTCCTCACAAGAATCATCCAAAAATTCCACTCCTACAATCCAGAAAGACCAAAATACTAAAGGTTGCCCAAAAATCCAGACTGAAACAAAGTGTCCCAAAGATGGCCCTAAAACTCTGTAAAAACATGAGATCTGAGGGGAGAGTTGAATACGAAGATTGTAGCCTTACCTCTTGTGAAAACCTAGAACCAAGAATGAGCTCGAAATTCCAAGAAATTAAGCCTGGGGAATTTTCGTACTAAATTGCGACGGTGGAGCTCCGAAAATCCAGCAATGGTGCTTGTGCTCCATCATGGGGAAAATGATGATCATGGAGCTCCAATGGCCAATCCATGGTGATGATGATGAAGATGAAGTAGAGTTGCTGGTGCAGCTCTGCCTGGAGTCCCCCAAAAATCCCTGGTCCAAGGAGGAAGAAGGAGGAGGAAGAAGAAGGTGAAAAGAAGAAGAAGGAGGAGAAAGCACAATAGCTCCCCTCCCTCCACTCTCCCTCTGCTACAGTGCAGGCCCGGCCCGCTCGGCCCAGCGGGTCGGGACACATGGCGGCCATCCGGGCCGCCACGGCACTGTAGCAGGGCCACCCGGATCAAGCCACGCGGCTTGATCCGGGTGGGCGCCGCGCCTCCACTAGGCGCGCGCCGCGTGTCCCCGCGCGGGGACAGCGCGCACGTGGGCGCGCACTGCGACGGCGGCGGGCCATTCACAGCCCGCCACGCGTCCGCACGGGTGCTTGGTGGACCGCTCGCTCAGCACCGGCCCAACCGGGCGCCGCCACGTGGCACCCATAGTCCACAGCCACCCCATGCACCCGAAAGACCTCCCGAACTTCTGGTTGCCCGTTTTCGCTCATCCGGACTCCGAAAAATACAACCAAGCAGCCGATCTCCATCATTTTTCCGTGCTGAATCCAAATACGATATCCATTTCGCACGAAACCACCTCTAAAAATTTACGGGGGCATCCGAACACACCAACTCGATCCATTTTTCGCGCTGAGTCCGGTTTTGAAATCCGATTTGCGCGCAAAGCCTCCAACACTCAACAAAAGGCTTCCAGAAGCTGCCGAACCAACAGTAATCCTTACGTGGGAATTTTGGGTCCTCACAATAGTAGTGGTAGCTTTCCTTTATCGGCAGTTTTATAGCTACCACCTTTCTCCTTTTCTTTTTGCCTCTGGTAGACCTAGTGGGTGTGTCGTAGTTTGAGGCTTTACCCACTAGGGGAGGCTACTGTTTTTATAGTAGTTCTCACCCCCATCGTCTTTTTCTTTGTTTCTCCCTTTGTTTTGCAGAGTCCTCTGCGGGAGTTGCTGGGCCGTCAGCATCGGATCGAGGTAAGAGGATAGCGGACTAGATAGAGTGTCCACCCGACAGTTACTAGCTGGACTTTTGATGTTCCCCTATCTTCTCAGACAGTTTTATTGTACTTTATTTTGGGTCTGGCGTTAGCCAGCGGTTTGTACATTTGTGGTGAGCTGGGAGAGATACTTGTATTTATTTACAGTTGTTCCTTACATTATTTTCAGCTTTAGTCTGAGATGTAGTAGTTTTAGTTTAGCTCTGATTTATGCTCTTTTATTATTATCTCTTATATCTGAGCAGGTTACCGGCACTTCGTGTACGCGGGAAATACCGTGTGCACGGCGGATCTGTAGACGGGCCCGGGTTCTGGTTTACACCCGGGGCGTGATGTTGGGTTATATGTAATAAGGATCTAAATAGGGGAAAAAAACACCTAGAGGGGGGTGAATAGGTGTAAACGTATAAACACTCAAAAATCATTGCGATAAAAACCCAATGCGGAAATAAAAAATAACTCGCAAGATTTTTACGTGGAAAACTCCATCACCGGAGTAAAAAACCACGGGACCGATAACACGGCAGAAATCCACTAGAATTAAAACACGTACAAGGTGATTTACCGTACACACTTACGACTCAACCTTTTCCATACGCTCCTAGAGGATCTTCTCCGCTCGCTCCGCGACGCTTCTCGAATCCACGATCTGCGCCCAACGCCGAATCCACGGCGTCCAACGTCGAATCCACGACGTCCGACCGAGTCCACGGTCTTCACCCAATAGCACCCTTCGAATCCACGAATGTGCCTCGCTCCGAATCCACGAGAGCGGTTGAACCTTGAATCCACAAGGACACGCGAATCCACGCGCCGATTTTTGGGGTAAATCGTTGTTTTTGGTGGTGATGATCCGCCGAATACTTAGATCAAAGATAGATCGGAAATACCATCTAAGTATTCATTAGTTTGATTCAACTCAAGATGTGAGTATGAAAACCTAGAATCAAACTAATCAATATAGATGAAGAAACATAGAGTATTCTCTAATGATTTCCTTTCTTCTCTATAGGTGGATCTAGAGCCGTATAAGATGATATATGAAAATGACGGCTATTTGGATTCACCCTAGAAAAAGAGTCATAGGGTCTATTTATAGGCTAGAAACCCTAGGAAGGAGATAAGAATCAAAAACCTAACATTTCTGGAAATTTTACGGACGGCGATCCGGATCGGATTAGCTGTGATCCGGATCGTCGTAACGAGTCAGGCAATTCCAGAAAAACGAAGGTTCGGGATCCGGATCGAAGTGCTTGATCCGGATCGTTCATACAGTTCACCAAACATCAACGTTCGGGATCCGGATTGCGAAGCCTGATCCGGATCGTTCAAGGAAGATGGTAAACTCAGTGTTCGGGATCCGGATCAAGAGAGGCTACGATCCGGATTGAACTGGTGTATGAACGAACCACCTTCGGGATCCGGATCGAACAACCTGATCCGGATCCTGAACATGTCCCAAGTCCAGTTTTTGATTTTTATGCAATGAAAGATTCTTCCAAGTGTTTCTACACTACAAGAAGTATTCGGATCACACAAAATCTTTAGTTAAACATACCTGATCCTTTTGAATTCTTCTTTCTTGAGATTGAGTTAAATGATCCAACTTTCTTCACCTTCAATCTTCAAGACTTGAGACTTTCACGAAACTACGCCAACTCAAATTCCGTAACAATCTCCCCCTTTGGCGGTTTCGTGACAAAACACAGATCCACTCAAGAAAATTCAAAAAGATATTTTTGTTGCTATCACCATACAACAAAAATTTACAATGGAGATCCGAAAATTTAAAAACATGAGATAAACTCCTAAAACAGACTCTAGACTTAGACATCTGTACTCTCTGCACAAAGAAATCATTCTTGACAAAAAGAGATCGTTAGATACCTCAAGAATATTTAGCATTCAAAACCTAGTACAGAGATAGAGTTTATCTGATCATCATGACATTTGAGAATTCAGATATGTAAGAGAATCATAGTCAAGAACCAACATATCTTCTACGCAATCAAAAACCAAATGTCATAAAGTGTTAGTCCAACATCAACTTGTTAGTCATATTACATGCCCAAATAATTAGTCGAATAGTTAGTGGAGACATGCAACCAATCACTAGATAAAAACCAAAGTTGAAGTGATACTTACCTTGATGTATACAAAATTTTCACATCATCATTGTTCAATCATTGTTCTGTTCTCAGTCATCATTGTACCTTGATGTTATACAAATCACATCATCATTCATTGTTCAAGTTCTCTAAACTCTCTCCCCCTTTTTGTCACAAACAAAGCCAAAATTACCAAAAGTGGAGAGAATCGTTAACAGTTCAAGTTGGAGAACTAAAGACTAAAACTAAAACTTAAAAACCTGCACAAAAGAAAGATCTAAACATATGCATAATAAACAGAAATTGGAAGGATACGGATTATTCAGACTCGTCTGAACTGATACAGCCGAGAATTTGGAATATCTTCTTTAATCGCTTGTTCATTGATGATTGATTCTTATTTACCTTCTTTATTTCTTCCTTTACCTCAATTAGTTCATTTGATATACGTTCTTGCTCGTTGGAGAGCCTTTGCTGTTCTTTATAGATTGAGGTAACAGATGCATCATCATCAGAAGTTGATTGCGGTGTTTGTTGTGCCGGAGGTGCTGGTTGGACTGGAGGAGCTGCTGCCGGTGCAGAGGTTGTCGCTTGTTGTTGTTGTGCTCGTTGCCGGTGAGGAGGTATGAAGGGTTCATCTGGCTTCGTCGAGAGAGACTTTACAATTGTTGTCTCATTAATGGTGCCCAAACTGTACATGTATGAGCTTGCGCTTGTATCGACTTTAAACTTTCTAAGGATGCGCATGATAATCATTGGGTACGGTAGTCTTTCTGTGGGATGAGAGTGTTCCACATACCGCGCCATCCTTGACCAAATGAGATAGGGAATATTCAAGTTTGCTCCCATCAATGCGGCCGGGTTTCCAAGAAGATAAAGGTATAACATTCTGTCCCATCGAAGAACCTTCGTATTCATGTTGGGAAGAATGTTGTAGCAGACAATGAAGTTTATATACTGATACTCTGGTCGAAGCTCTTTAGAGAAAACAGAATTTCCGGTCGACCGAGTATTTGGAAGACAAATTCCATTAAGTACAGCTCTCCAGGAGTTGTCGTTGAAGCTTTGAGTTTTTAGGTAATGGAGTCCATCAGCTCTGGCTGTCATACCTAGCACAACTCCAATCAGCTGGGGTGTGACTTTGATTTTGATATTTTTAACCAAAGTGTGAAATTCTCGACGTCCATCCTCGTGATCAATCAGACTTGCAGCGTTCTGATAAAACATTCGAACTGAGTGTGGACAGTACCCAGTAGTCTCAGGGAAGTTGCAAATTTGAGCAAGACCAACTTGATCAAACAAAGTCCCAAAAGCTACAGATCGTTCCTTCATTGGTTTGACATTGACATGTCTCTCGCCAATGCATTCCCTCTTCTCAAAATCCTTGATTCTTTCGGAGCTGATGAAGTCTTGTGGAGGAGGCTGCCTAGCAACTGGTTCCTCAATGGTAATTCCCTGAGCACTGCCTCTTTTTCTTGCACCGGTTTTTCTTTTTGTTCCAATTGGACTTGGTTCCATAGGGGCTTTTCCTTTTTCAGCTGCAGTAGGCTTTGAAGCTTCAGCAGTTGTTTTCCCTTTGGAGACAATGGGAGCAGCTTGCTCGATTTCGATGTTATCCCAGTCGATCGACTCCGTCTCTGATTCAGTGTCGGAATCATCCTTGGTCTTCTTCGCTTTCTTAGCCTTCTTAGGCTTGACAGTATCCTTGGTATGAACCATGGCAGCAAGTAGGAAAACAATCCAAGTGATCACCATTTTGATTGCTAGTGAGAAATGTATCGTGTGAAGATCAACTCAAGAATACGAAAAAATTGTTAATTTTCAAAGATTTGAAAAATTGTACCCAAACAATCATAATCATGTAGAGAGACTAAGAATCAAATTAGTTTTGCAAAAGGACTTTTAAAAATAGATCAATTGCATGATTTTCGAAAATCCTCATTATATGCCCTAAAACCGAAATTTTAGAAATCGAAGCCTAAAAATCCGTTAATCAGGAGAATACCTAGCATATAATCAAAACTAATCTACCCAGAGTTCTTATTTCAAAAGAAATTTGATCAAAAACCATCCACAAACAAAGTTGATCCAAGAAATTCATCACGTTTGAGGAGGAAAAGAGAAAAACGGTGAAAAACCGAGATTTTGATCAATAAAACTTACTTGGAGTTGAAGAACTTGAGTTTGAAAGCTTCCAGGAAGGATGAAATCTAGAGAGAGAGGCTCTGGAAACTTAGGAACAAAAGATTGGAGTAAAAGAAATCAAAACCCTTTTGTTCTTTATAAAACCCTAGCCGCGATCCGGATCAGTTCATGATTGCGATCCGGATCGGCTACCCGCAGTGAGAAACTGCGTTCGGGATCCGGATCGGCAGGTCCAATCCGGATCGTCAGCCCGCAGAAGAATACCTGCGTTCGGGATTCGGATCATCTTGCCCGATCCGGATCGGCTCCAACTTTTTCTTTAGAAAATCTCAGAGAAATTCAAGAAAAACCAGAAAAAGATTGTAAGCACAAATGTGTATCAACTTTAAACAGAAATCATCGTTTCATACAACAAGAATTAGATTATGCCAAATCTATCAATAATATCCAAAAATGAAACGAGAATTTACAAAAATTAAATCCCTTAAAGTTGAACACCTTCAATTACATCTAACTTGATCTTATGAGTAATGCCTTTATCAAATCATCAATTCAGTAAAGAAAATGAAATACAAAGATCAATAGATGTTTGAAATCCCAAATATAGTAGATAATGTATCTAGACAATCTGTTGAAGAGAGTGGCTCTTTGAGCATCTTTCTTTAAAAACCCACCTTATACCAACCTTGAAATTTGACGGAGTCAAGTATTTCAACATGCATTTTACTTAATCAAAATTTGAACAACCATGCTTGGTATACATGTGGTAGCTGCACACAATACTCGGACGACCGAGGTGGTAGCTCTTTCCTCCATGTGGTGGTAGTTTTCACACTCCTCATTGGGATGTAACTCTTTCCACATCTTTTGAGCATTTTACATTCTTTGACTCCCCCCTCAATTGGCTATCAATTATTTAAGATATAAAGTATTCAACCAAAAATTGATCTCGATTTCATACTCGACTAAACAGTCAAATAAGATAATTACTATACCAAGAGATCATTGAGAGAGAGAAATTGACTTTGATCACTCAGAAGATGATTTAATTAACATAAATGATCATTGCAACAGTGAAATATTATGATGGCAAAAGCATAATAAATTTCTAAATGTGCGAAAAGATGCAATTAAGTCAATTATGATCTATGCTCAATTAATGTCCTATGTACAGACATAGATAATGAACAAAACAAAACAAAGACAAAACCTATCCTAAGCAAAGGTTTCAAAAAAAAGTTTATTTCAAGGAAAGCATTCCAATTGCTTTTCGCAAATGAATAAAACGTTTTTGATCCAAAGGTTTTGTTAGAATGTCAGCTAATTGATCCTCAGTTGAAATATATGAAAGTTGAAGAGTATTTGATTCAACTAGCTTTCTAAGAAAATGATATCTAAGTTCAATATGTTTTGTTCTAGAGTGCAACACAGGGTTTTTAGAAATGTTGATTGCACTTGTGTTGTCACAAAGAATTGTTACCGAAGATGCTGAAATCCGGAAGTCGCTCAATACGCTTTTCATCCAAATGAGTTGAGTTGAGCACTTCCAGCTGAAATGTATCCGCTTCGGCAGTCGAGAGTGTTATGCAATTCTGCTTTTTACTGTGCCATGCAACAAGGCAATGGCCAAGATAGAAGCATGCACCACTCGTGCTTTTCCGATCATCCACTGATCCTGCCCAATCGGCATCTGACTATCCAACAATATCCAAACTTGTTCCCATAGGATACCAAATTCCAAAATTAATTGATCCTTTGATATACCGGATGATCCTTTTCACCGCTTTCAGGTGAACCTCCTTTGGTGCAGATTGATATCTCGCGCAGATCCCAACACCAAAAGATATATCCGGGCGACTAGCCGTGAGGTAAAGTAGACTTCCAATCATACTTCGATACAGTTTCTCGTCTACATTCTCACTTTGTGATTCACTTCCAAGTCCCTTGTGGCTAGTTCCCATTGGAGTCGGAAAATCCTTCGAATTTTCAAGATCAACTTTTTAACCAACTCCATTGCATACTTGGATTGACTCAAGTGAATACCTTCATCATTTTGTTTAATTTGCAATCCAAGGAAATAAGTCAATTCGCCCATCATGGACATCTCAAATTCGCTTTCCATGGTCTCCGCGAATTTAGAAGCATCATTATCTCTTGTTGCGCCAAATACAATGTCATCGACATAGATTTGTGCTACAATGAAATTGTTTTGATAATGCTTCACAAAGAGAGTCCTATCAGCTCCCCCTCGAGTGTAGCCCTTCTCCAAAAGGTGCTTTGTCAACCTTTCGTACCATGCTCGCGGTGCTTGTTTCAGACCGTAAAGAGCCTTTTTCAAACGAAAAACATGGTTAGGTTGTTTATGGTCTACAAAACCTTTCGGTTGAGCCACATAAACTTCCTCATTTAAAAACCCATTTAGAAATGCGCTCTTAACGTCCATTTGAAATAATTTGACTTTTAAAATGACAGCAATAGCAAACAGTATACGAATGGACTCGAGTCTAGCTACAGGGGCGAAAGTTTCGTCAAAGTCTATACCTTCTACTTGAGAGTAGCCTTGAGCAACTAATCGTGCCTTGTTCCTGATGATAGTACCATCCTCATTTTCTTGTTCTTGAAGATCCATTTGGTACCTATCACATTATGTTGCTTTGGAGGCTTCGTTAATTCCCAGACTTTGTTTCGCTCAAATTGATGGAGCTCTTCCTGCATTGCTTTAATCCAGTAGTCATCCTGAAGAGCTTCATCTATGTTCTTTGGTTCGATTAAAGATACGTAGCAAGCGAATCCACAAACCAACTGCCTCCGAGTTCTAACTCCTTCTTGTGGATCTCCAATGATGTTCGATTCCGGATGATCCTTGGAGATTCGTAGCGTTTGTTGAAACGGAGTACTCGGAGATACATGAGATGATTCCTGCACATCAGATAAACTAGAAGAACCATTAGATGCATCATTAATATTGGAAGTATTTTATGAGCAAGATGCAGGCAGGAGATCATCATCTAGAGAGATTCGAGGTAGATTTTTCAGATTCAAAAGTGAAAAGCTTCATCTACTTTAACATTTATAGATTCTACGATCGTCTTAGATTCGCAATGTAAATACTCGATATGCC